>VYZM01008296.1:36664-59480 GCA_013398915.1 Dromas ardeola | reverse complement strand
GCATTACTTATTCACTATTTCTTACCCCATTACAAAATCAGTGTGTCAAAGCATTGCTTATTGTTCTGTGCTGTTCTAGAAGACTGTATCAGCTACAAGACATAGGCACAAGCATGTCAGTTACAAAGATTTATTTTTTCCTATACAATCCCTTTCCATAACAAACACAACTAAGCACAGTATGTGCTCTTCATTTTGGTTTTCGTTTATTGTTTATTATTGAGAAGTTTTAGTTTTTGAATAGGTTTTCATATTCATATCCCTGTATAAGTTTGTATGAATACTATTTTTAATTTTTTAAAAGGAGATTGAAATAGGATTGTTGTTTCAATAAATAACTGAATACACATTTACTTTCTGAAACAGTAATTGTCCATTTATGTGAATATGTATTAGGCCTTTTATAAAATATGTATTACTTAATGGACTGATAGATCATAACATAGCTCTTGACTAACATGTAATTCAAAAAATGTTTTTTGTAATTTCAGTAATGTTTTTCACTTAACACTGCCATTTGGGAGTTTCTCTTCTAAGAAAAAGTCCAGGCTACATTAATGTCATGATATCCCTATTTAAGACCAAAGTGAAACAGCTTTTTATTAATGAAGACACAAAATATTTGCCATCTTGGTTTCTCTGTTGACTTCTGAACATTGCAAAACTCAGATTATTTCCCCCCACCCTAGGTTTTCACAGGGGAATGTGAGTTTGTTTTTCTGCATTGAGACCTCATAGTAAAAACCCCCACCTAAGTAGGTCCTTTTCATCCTTCTTTGTTTTGGAGATCTCGCTCTGTTCAGCTGGGATCCTTCACTTAGGAAGACAGAAAAGGTGTAATGATTCTCCCCTCATCTCTGTGATCTCCCAGGGGACTGTGCTAGTAAAACTGGGAAGGTGTATGTATATTAAACGTCTGTTAACAGAGGACTTGAGGGTCATTATGCTCTGTTGTAACAGTCACTCTCTGCTTTGTATCCACCCTCTACAGCTTGCCTTATGTATACTGATGGTATGTTGTTTCCTTCTTGCTGTCTTTGAGGTAATACAGAAGGTCCGTTTTTGGACTGTTGAAAGTTAACCTAGTGCTCTGCATGCTAACAAATTGGCCCTGTGCTGATATGTGTTTTCCTTGCTTTATTCTAAAAATATAAACATCTTTCAAGCTGGGGCTTTGTATCGCCTCGTTCAGCCTAGAGATTCTTAATGATGTATTGCTAAGCCTATACAAACTTGAGACACATATGGTGGCACAAAAACCCTTTAAGGTGCATCTGGGAGTTAGGTGTGTTAAAAAGAGAACATGCAATGACAAGAACTTCAAGTTGAAATGTGGCTTCGCCATAGTCTCTACTAATGTTTGTGTGGTTCTAGCGTGCTGCCAGCATCCTCCTTTTTTCTCNNNTTGATGAAAGATGGTGCCATCTTCCCGTGGTTGCTGTACATTGTATACATGAACATGTCAGGAGTTACCTTTAGCTGGCTCTGTATGTTTGTATAAATGAACATGAGTTGTGATTCTACACAGATCTAGCACTGCCAGTCTTTTGATATGATGCCTTACCTCCAATGAAAGTTGTGTGGATTAATTTTAATGGATACAATTTCTGCAAAGATATATTAATAGATGCTGGTATTGGCTTAAAAATATTTTTATTGACTTTCCATTGCGAATTTTTCCTTTTTTTCTTGATGAGGCACTTCTGTAAAATTTTATTTTACATGAGAGCGATTCTTGGAAAATGAAACTTACAGGTTTGCAGTCTTCATAGGTCTTTGCATTTAGGCTTCAAAAGATGGTGTTCAGTATTTTAAGAGATCAAGTGGCGCTGGCTGGCATTCACATGGATACCATTGCTTCTGTTGGGAGAATATCATGGACAGTTGTACGAGGTTGATCTGCAAAAGCTGACATCAGTAACAGCAGCTTATTTTTCTGTCCAAAATTTGTTAACAAACTTCCTGATTATGGAATTTAAGACATGAATAGTGCTGGCTTGCGAGAGAAGGAGCTGGCAATTGCTACACACACACACTTTCCTACTTGTCTCTGCCAATACACCATAATCTTGATTAGTGATACAGCCTGATATTCCAATCCTTCACGTCTCCCGAGTCCAGATTTCCAGCCATGCAGAACTGTGCCATATTTGGAGGTTCAGTGGGGTGTGACAAACAACTCATTTGAGACTAAAAGCAATATTTGAATTCGGATCTCCTGAGGTAAAAGGCTAGTTCACTTATAATTTATGTTATCTAGCTCACTCATGACAAAGATTTTCTGCACCAGAAACACCTTGACAGGTGTTAGTACAAGGCACCATAGTTACAATTAACGCAACAGCTTTATTAAATTTGACATTGACGTGTGTATTAATAATCCTTGGACTGGCATAAGAAAATCACTCAGCTATATTTTAAAGGTTTAATTATATATGTGCATATTTGTGTTTGGTGTCTCACACTCATAGTCAATTTTCCTTGCCTAATGCCTTCTGTCACATAGGTATTATAAAGCAGATGTTTATTATAAATTATACCTCTTTAATATATGAGTATGTAAAGATGCAAAGTGAGTTTATGACTTTTCAAGATTGTGTCTAACAAATTAAGCTACATATGAACATCAATCCTACAGATTAATTTACAAATAAGATTACCTGAAGTGCAATATTGTATAACTGAATATTAAAACTCTGGTAGAGAAAGCAAGTACTTAGGAGCGGTTGAAGTACTGAAATCTATCAAGTCTAAAAGAGACAAAAGACTTTAAAAACTTCCCTGTCATACTCAGTTCTTCTTCCCATTAATACTCCTGCTATCAACCTTCTCTGCTGTTACAAATCTTTACAAACTTCAAAAAACAGTGCTCAAAAACTGTGATTTTTTAAGCTGAGGTCTTTTACAAAATGTTACACATTTCTATTTGTTTGTAAAGTGAAAAAAAGTGTAACAAATAAATCTGAAAACCACTTTTTTATGTGTGCCTTTTCCCAGAATTGCAAGGAAAAAAGTAGTCTCCTCCACTGATGGAGTGAAAATTTTCTGCCTTGTTTATTTTCTTAACATTCTTTTTCACTCTCAGTTGTTTAGCCTCCTTCTCATTCTGGGAAAAAAGGAAAGGTTTCAAGTTGTTGAAATTGTATGGCATGGTAATTTGAAAATTAAAAAATCCCTTGCAGTAATTGTAATTTAGTGTCATGACCCTTGCACTTTGACCCCCTTGCTAGTTGATGGCTTTGAGTCCAGCTACAACAGTAGTACATCTCCACAATTATTGTTTGTAAGTAGCTTAACATGTGTGAAAACAAAGAGAATTATTTGGAATGTATAAGAAGGAAATGAAACCAAAACCGGAAAAAGATCATTCACAGTTAATTTCAGAAAAAAAGAATCCTCTGAGGATGCTTTTTAAAAACTGCATTATTCTTTCCTTAGGGAAAGAATAACGTTCCTTTAGTTCATATATTTTGAAACCTATGAGGACACTAATAGGTGTACTACACAGAACAAACTTGCAGTGCCAGGGTGGTGAGCTAGAAGACCTTTCAGTTTTGAATTAAGGGGAAAAGACTACATGCTGCTTCTGACCCATCCAGTGAAGATGAACTGAGATATTTAAGTACTTTTTGAGATGTTGTTTTACTTTTATCCTTTTTAACTTTAAATTTGTGACTTCTTAGCTTTAAAATTTTAGGTTGCATACATACTGGGGACTATGGTGCTATGATGTCCCCTGAAGTCTTTCCCCTTCTTTTTCTCCCTTGATCTTGTTTTCTTTTTGTCTGGGATTTATATGACCAAATGTAGATCTCTACAGTGAGGTATACAATGAACTCCTATGACCCCCACTAGAGAAAGTAAGACACTACTGGAGTAAAATTTATCTCATCCCAATGTAAATATTTAAAACAGGTCAGATGAATCACCTTAAAAATGCCTGTTCCTCTCTTTTTACTGTAAAAAGTGACTAGGGTGAATAATAAAAATGTAGGTGTCTAATAGTAGTAGTCTAAAAGTCGTATAGATGTCTAAAAGTAAGTGACATGAATCCCACTTTGTTATCTACTCTCTTTAGTATTAGCTTCCAAGAGTGTTGCTGATGCAAGCTCAATCTCTGCCATAGGGAAGGCTGCTCCTGCCAAGTCTCGCTCTGCTTTCCAGTGGCTGGATTTTTTAAAGGAGCTGCTGCATCTCCTTTTTATTGGGGTGCAGGGAGAGCTATCAGTATCATCTAGTGATAAAGGAAGAGAATAAATACAGCTCAATACATAGCTTTTATTCAGTTTTTTGATAGAACATACACATTTTGAATAAACAATTTTTGATGAAAAATTTTCTTTTTGTCTTAGGCTCTTCACTTTGAAAGAACTGACTTTTACATTTTAACCATTTTTGTACTAAAACTTATGTGAGATTGGAGTAAAATATTAGTCAGAGTAAAGGAGAGGTAGGATTTCTTTTTATTTTTAAATCTGTTCTTGCACTCCTTTTAATTTTCCTTGTTAGAGAAAAAAGGTTTTAAGTCAACATGTTAAAACAGTTTTTCTTACCTTCTTCAGCCAACGCTACAGCTAGAAGGTTGGAGGCCTAAGCAATGTTCTTTCTGACAGAACCTTTCAATGTCTCTGTACGCCAGATTTCTTTTCCAGGTCTAGCAAAAGTGATCTTATGATCTATTATTTAAGATCGTGTTTCTAAACCGCCCCCTTCTTGTGGCTTAGCTTTGAGGTCAGGTTATTTCCATCAGGATTCCTAATGCACAGCAATCATTCATGAAATTATATGGTTAGAAGTTGGTTATGCCTGCTAGTTTCATTAGTGAATGTAAACAGCATTGTTTCATTTTGGGATAAAGGTGAGAACCTATAAAAATTCCCCGTGGAACCAGACAACTGAAACAATAGCAGTCACCAGCAGGACAGCTGAAATACATACCAGTGTGGAGGGATTTTCTTGGGTATTGTGTTTTTAGGGGTCTGAAAGCTTGTGACAGAGAAGCAAAAGCTCAGAGAAAGGAGGAAAGAAACGGGGTAGCAAGGAAAGAACAGACATGGTTTCAGTAGCTGGGTAACATGAAATAGAAGAAAGTCTGAAAGGGTTATTTTTGAAGCTGAGTATTACCTAACAAGAGCTTGAAGGAGTCAGAAAGGAAAACGCCTCATCTGATTCTGGTTGTGTTCAAAGAAACTGTGCTATATACATTTTGTTGTAGATAGACAAGATTGAATCAAACATATCTGATGCCATCATCAATACGTTCCTCTAACTGATTTTCCCTTGCCCCAAACAGTCTAAAATTAGATTAATTGATCAAGTCAAATAATCTAATAGTACAGACGAAAGCAGTCGTTTCCAGCTAAATCCTGTTTTTTGCTGCTTGCTTCTCTCATTTTAGCGTGAGAGGACTGTGGGCTCTGCTGTCATTCCACTGTCTGTCCACTCACTAACTGCAGCAGTGGCAAAGGGTGACCTCCATGTGTGTTTTGCTGCACCAAACCTGAGGGATTACGTTTGTTCATATTTTTCTCCCTAGCTGTTGTCGTCCTTGCTAGATTACCCCTGTATTTATTATCAGTACAAAACTTTGGGCTTCTTCTTCATGGCATACACTGCTGAGGGCAATAGCTGCAAATGCTTTGAATGTCAAACTCTTCGTTATTGAAATACTTGAAAAGCCTCATTAGTAAGAAACAAAACAGAAACACCCACATCCATTTTACTTATCTGTGTCATCAGTGACAGTTATGAAAGACAAACATGCTTCCCCTCTATTACTGGCATCATTCAAGCCATAAAGCTTGAAGGAAAGCAAATGCAAATAAATACATGAAACTTACTGAAATGTTTAACTATGTCTCTAGCCTAACATGCCATATGAATATGAGCCAGCAATGTGCCCAGGTGGCCAAGAAGGCCAACGGCGTCCTGGTTTGTATTAGAAATAGTGTGGCCAGCAGGACTAGGGAAGTAATTTTCCCACTGTACTTGGCACTGGTGAGGTTGCACTTCAAACACTGTGTTCACTTTTAGGCACCTCACTACAAGAAAGACATTGAAGTGCTGGAGTGTGTCCAAAGAAGAGCAACGAAACTGGTCTAAAGAACAAGTCATATGAGGAGCAGCTGAGGGAACTGATATTGTTTAGCCTGGCAAAAAGGAGGCTGAAGGGAGACCTTAGCGCTCCTACAACTACCTGAAAGGAGGTTGTAGTGAGGTGGGGATTGGTCTCTTCTCCCAAGTGACAAGTGATAGGACAAGTGGAGNGACCTCAAGCGCCAGATCATGGCCCGCGAGAAGCTGAAGGCGGCCACCAGCGACTTGCAGATCAGCAAGGCCCAGACCGGAGCAGGTGCGTGGGGCGCAGCGCGGGGCCTCGGGACCCCCCGTGGTGGCCGCGGCCTGCGGGAGCCATGCTCAGCTCTCTGCGGGTCGCCCCACGTGGCCTGAGTCCACCCGGGGCCCCTCTCGTGGGCGTGGGGGGCACCGGGAGGGATGCGGGGCGGGGATGAAGCAGGGTGGGAAGCCGTAATGAGATTTGGCCGCCATCGGGAGCTGTGCCGTGTGCTGGGGGCCTCGCAGAGTAGGTAGAGATACATTTGTCGTGGCTTTGGCCAAATTGGCCAATGGCCGGCGACAGATGCTCCCCCCGCCCCAGCCTCTCGTACATGGAGAGGAGGCGGAGAGACAGAGAGATTTACGAGTTCAGAAGAAACTAAACTACTTTAATGAAATATTAATAAAAAAACAAAAAGGAAAATAACGAAACAGATACCGTATATACAAAACCATATTAAGCTCCCAGGATGACGTCACCGGCAGGCATTGGGGAAGTCCCAGACTGGATTCAACAATGGGTGAGAAGTGGATACCACAGCTGGAGTCAGAAACCCACGGATCGGGATCAAAGGCAGATGAATAGACAGGGTCCTCCTCAGATGTCAGCCATTGAAGAAAGAGAGCTGACCCTTTGATCCCTCAGCTTTTATACTGAGCATGGGGCAGATGGGATGGAATACCCCTGTTGGTCAATTTTGGGTCACCTGTCCTGTCCACTCCTCCCTGCAGGTGGGACCCCTCTACGCTTTTCCATTTCTGACCCTCCAATGGGGCAAATAACAAAATTAGCTGACCTTGGCTGTTATAGCAAGAAGTACAAGCAGGAGCCTCTCTGCATACCATTCCTTGGCACAAACTGTATCACTCTGAGAATGAACTGTTTTTGACACAACAGGCAGTTGATTTCAGAGAGTTAGAAGAGGCCTAGCTAAGAAGTGAAATTACTGAACAGAAAGTTGGTTCTGTTTTACCTCAAACCAGGACAGACAGGAAATAGTTTGCAACATCCTGTTTTTCCCATGATGTCCAGCACTCCCTGAAGTCTGAAACAGAGTATCTCTATTATTTCCATAGGAGCTAAGAGAAATAAACTTCTAAGAAAATTTCAAAGAGAGAGGAAAGGAATTCTCTGTTTCCTTTTCGATTCAAAACCTGAAAACAATTTGACTTAAAATGGGTCACTGAGGAATACACATGTGAAACCCTCACAGACCGTCTTCTGTGTAATGTGTGTACAAGAACTGCTTGTATGTTATCAACCCCTTTAATCACTTTGGTTTTTTTTATTAGCAAAGCACTGTCTACAAGCTATTGGGAAAATTGTCATCTGCAACACGAAAAAATGCAACCGGTAAATGTATCAACTACACAAATATATGTACTACGAGATGAAAGTACTATGAGTGCAGAACTGTTATCACACTCCCCACAGTCTCATTCTCACTTGTTTCTCTAGTATACATGTGTGGTTGGCTGGCAAGTCGCTTGATTACAATGTGGGAAGTGTCTAAGTTCAAAGTTAGTCTTGCATCTCTGTTTTCCCTTTGGAGATTTTTTTCTTCCCTATCACTCTTTTTCTTGTTTCTACTTTTTATTTTTTGAAACAAAACGTTATAGCTCTTTATTTCAAAAAAAGCTTTTTAATTTCAAATTCTGCTGTACATTTTTCCCCTAGAGGATTAAAAGATGGCTGAAATAGCTTGAAAACAAAGCCAAATATTAAGCTGAATTTTTGTTGTTGGTTTCTTAACTGAATAAAAAACCATCTACGGTTCACGCAATTCTACTTGAAAGTCTTTTGTGGTGAGTGTCAACATGCATATGAATAAGCATATAGCACATAACTCCATGCAGTAAACATTTAACTTCCCAGATGAAATGCCGATAACATTTGGGTTAATGGTAGTTAGCTCATTGTTCCTGTGCACTGCCGAGGTCTTCTGAGATCTTGTGTCACGCTTTTCATTTGCTCCACCTGGGTTCATGACTTACTTTCCAGTTATCCTGTCATTTACATCACTTTTTTCTGCATAGCTTCTCATCAGTGAAACCACTTGTGCCCATGGAGAGACACATTTATTTTTTTCTTGAAATGTGTCCCATTTTATGCTTCAGCACTTGAAATCTGACATGGTTTCAGCTTATTTTTACATAAATGTTTTTGATTGCAGTGGTTTGTTATTTATTTTGTTGTCTTTTGTCTTCTACATGCTAATAGCAAATCAATTATTTCTCATAACTTTCTTTTATTTCTACGTTTATTCAGGGCTTTCTATTGCAATGGAGGAGCAATAAGATGCCAAACTTTTTTTACACAAAATTTTTACACAATTTTATGTATGAATTCTTCAGAGTGAAAGTTTCTACTGCAGTAACAAAGCCTGAATTTGTGAGATGTGATTGGAGAAGTAGTCCATGTACTATAGGTAACCTCAGCCTGATGCCTCAGCTGAGCTAACGGAAGGCAGGAATAGTTGGGCTATCGTTGAAGAAGGTACAGGACAAAATAGCTTGTGAAATGCAGCATTATGTTATTGTGAGTGTCACTGTACTGACACCCAGGGAGATGTGTATTCTATCTATTTGAAAGCTAAACAAGTAAGATGAAAATGGATCAGTGCTCTACAGGAAAATTAAAAAAAAAAATAAAAGATTAAACTCTTCGCAGAGTCCATGTTGGGTAAAATACAGGAAGTAAAATAAAAATTTAAACTGTCTATATTTATTTACAGGATTTTAATTTTCACAGTCTCAACCACAAAACCCCAATTCTTTTAAAGGGTTGGTGCTGCCGTTCCTTTATTTTTGAGCTTTTCATAGGATTTATTATTGATAATTACTTTTAGATAGGAAATGCAACTCCCTTATAACCACCAAAATAACCACATGAAATTAAGCAACAAATAGGAATAAACCTTTGATTAAAATTTTAACAAAAAGTATTTCCCTTAAATATCTTTATTGTTCACTTTTAACATTCCCTGACTTTCTAACTTGATTTTAATGTGCTTTCCAGATTTTGTGTCAGCAATGTTGCTATGGTAGAACTTGTGCAGACAGCTAGGACAGAACCCTGATAACTGTCCCCTTTTCGTGCTTAATAACTGTTACTCAGTCTTGATCCATCTTCTACCACATCTTCTACCAGTAGAGTGCACAATTTCAGCAGGTAGTTGGGCCAGGCTGCTAGTGAGCTGTCATATCAACCATACAGCTGCTGATTTATTGTTACTTGTTACTCTTTTTTTCTCAGATACAGCTTAGACTGGATCATCCTAATACATCCTAGGTTGGATGTGTTAGCTAAGGCGCATTGCAGCAGTCACAGAAGTCTTTTGGCTTGGAAAGGACCTACTGGTATGTCAGGCAGTTGGTGCCTTTGCATTGTGGCAGGTTTGAATGTTTAATTCGTATAGTTACTTAGATGTCTCATAGAGTGCCTGAGAAGCCTTAACTATTTATCCTTACAGCATCTCTGAGAGTGAGGGAATTGCTTTTGTCACTGTTTTACAGGTAGGGAGCTGAAATGCAGTGTTAACTGGCTTGCCCAAGGTCACGTAAGAAATCTGCAGTGCAGAAAGAAACTGGCTAGTGCCCTAACCGTTGTATGATCCTCCCTTTACCAGATATAAAGCAAGAATAAGCTAAAACCTGAGTCTCAGAGGGAGTTTTTCAGGCTCCTTTGGCAGCATGTTGTATTTCTTACTGTTCTATTAGTTAAAGTTTTTCCTTTACACTTAACCTAGCTGTTCTCTGCTGCAGCATAAGCCCATTAGTTCTTGTTCTGTCCTCATTGACTAATGAGAATAATTTGTCCCTATCTGTTTTATAGCAACTCTATGTATTTGCAGACAGATCATGCCTCCCTTCAGTCTTCTTTTCTTTAGTCTGAACATGCCCAGTTCAGTTAACCTTTTCCCATAGATCTTATTTTCCAAACCTTTTATCATTGTTGTTGCTCTCCTCTGAACTCTTTCCAATTTGTCTGCCTTTTTGAAAACATTGTGCCCAAAACTGAACACAGTAACCCAACAGAGGCCTAATCAGTGTCAAGGAAAACAAAATAATTACCTTGCTTGTTTTACATGTGATATGTCTATTAACACTATTCAATATAATATTTGTCTTTGTGACAGTGTACTGTTGTGAAATTGTATTTAGTTTTTCATATAAAATGAAACCAATTTTTTTTGCAGCATTGTTCTTGCAGACATGCTATCATTTTCTGTACCCACTGAGCCTGTAAATTTACTTCCCTTATTCTTCTCATTACCGTTGTTGTTTGCTGTCTCTCCCTAATCTGAACTGGAAGAAGCCCTGTCACCTACAGGTGGGTAGGGTCCATTGAGATTCTGATGGACTGAAAGGCATATGAGTGAGGATGGAGAGGAGAAGTTTGGTGGAATTTGTCAAACCACTACTGTTCACCAGCATATTATTGAGTTGTGATCCCTGCTTTCAAACACATTGCCGTGTTCTCTTTTCAAATGTCCCTGCTAAAGAGCTAACAATTCCTTGACCTTTTTTAACAAAACTGACGTCTCTGAGAAGCTTTGACAAACATATCTCCGTACCTTTTGTGCATGGCCAGGAGTAGTCCTCCTGCCAAGAGAAGTATGAATAATGCCAAAGAAACATCAAACCACTGTTGTTTTAGATTGGGGGATTTTTGTTGGGAAGCTATCGTGGGTCACTGATGGGTACATTTGATTATGCCATCCTACAGTAGCCACTGTGGACTTGACTTCATTAAATTAAATTTTACTTATTTCAGGAAAAATAATTTTTTAAATACATCATGGTCATGTTGTTCTGTAAATGTGGCATTCAATATCCACATATTCCGGAAGACATACTCTTTGCCTGTTTTTAATTGCTATGTTAGTTCAACTTGTATCATGTGTCATGTATCTTTGTGCTATTAACCTTTGGTTAGTCATTGCACAGCTGCCAGTCCTCCATTTTCTAAACATTTGTGGTGTGTCAGTCCATATCACTCTAGCCTTGAAAGTTGCTGCATGATTTAATAGTTCCCCCTGGTGACAGCCGGTATACAGTGATTTACATTTTTCACCGTGTAGCCAGGTTTCATTATTTAGGTATGCTGCTTTATTTACTGAAAATATGGAACATATAATATTTCAGTTATTAACCTAAATGTGAAAGGGCAGTATGCCCAATACAAATCTTGAGTCCTGTGGTCAGCTTTTATAAAAAAAAAAAAAAAAAAAAAAGACAATCCTTTCTAGATAACAGAAAACTAAGCTCCAGGTGTGCTGCTGAGTAGATGTAAACTGAATCTCTTTGAGTGACATATTTGCTTCCGTTGTTGATGAAAGGCCACAGTCTCAGACAGTTTCTAATCACACTGCACTTCAACACGATGCACCGTAAGTCAGAGTAAAGGGAGAAAGCAGTTTGCTAAGAACTATAAATCAAAACAATCCATATCGCACTTCAGTTGAATTAGCATTCTTTTGTTCGAGGCTGCTACCTGACGTGCGTCTAGCTGGGCATTCATCAAAAGAGAGTATGTAACTTTGTTAATTATATTCTGGTAATTGCATACTCACCTTTAACATCTGAGAGGAAATAGAGAAGTAATGTTTCCTTTGTCTTGAGTTAAAGTTTGCATTGTCATCATCTTACACTGTCTCCAGTAATTACCTTGTGTTTTAGTATTTCGCAAAGTGTGCAGGCAGTGTGGTTTATTTGTAGAGTTGGATCCGGTGTTAAGGAAGAGCTGTTAGAGCATTTGCAGAGATTGAGATGGTGGGAACCACACAAGGCTGATTTAGACAGCATTTTAAGTAATTTATGATGTAAGAAAGGAAGGCTCGTAACAGGCCATTGGCTCAGGGCCCCTCACTGGCATCACACCGGCTCTGCTCTCAGTGCGGTTTATTCCTTTTTGTCCTTATCATTGGCTTTACTAAAGAACGTGGTAACCTTCAGTTGCCTGGACTGATCAAGGCTGGGGAAAGCAGTGCATCACTGTTTAAACTGGAGCTGACAACAAGTGTATACCGTCAGAGTCTCTGCATGCTACAATGCAGCCAGTCCAGGGTTTAAAGGGAGGAAACATGAGGCAAGAGTCTGTGCCTGTTTCTTCTGTGTATAATTTACTGTGCAACTTAAACTCTGGACCTGTTTAATGGTCCTAACAGCAGAGTTTCTAGGCCAACAACTAAATCAGCCGCAGCACTCTGCATTTGCAGACAGACCTTATGATTTACAAAATATAGTAAGCTGCCCCCTCAGGACGTTTTTACAAAGACACAGCTTTTATAATAGTTGCCAAGAAGGTTGTCAAAGGTACAAATACCCATTGGTATAACAAAACTTTAGGTTGTGGGGTTTTTTTTGTTTGTTTTTTGTTTTTTGTTTTTTTTTTTTTTTCTGAAAAAGCATATAAACAGTCTCCAAGTATTGCTAATTCATTAGCAATGAATAAATTCTAGAGAGCTCCGCTGGCTGGCCGTGGTAATACATTAGTGACTTTCCCAACATCGCTCTATGGCAGTGATATTTCTTGGGTAGCAGTGCGGTGAGCCGCTGGCAGCTGCAGGCAGGCAGAGGGCGGGAGGACTTAGACTATCTCATTTGTAGTCTACTTCTTAAATGAGGGTTGCATGAAGCCAGAGTTCCTTGTTTCACCCAGACGTGCCTTTTCAATGCTAAATTTGCACTACAATTTAAAGCAAAAATTCTTTTTCTACTATATTGTTTTCTATTAGAAGTATCATAACAAATTATATGTCCTTTAGTTAAAAAGGCTAATATACATCAAACACCCAAGATGACTTTTAAATTCGACAAATTTTGTTTACGTACACTAGTTAACCATACTTATCTATTGAATATTGCTGTTTGGAAGAAGGAAAAAAATTAAATTTTAATTTCTCACTGAAATTTGAAATTTGTGACGATAATAACAGAAAATTCTTTAAGAACTGCAATATTTCATACAGGTGTGAAAATCTTTAAATAGTTTATCCCCTTAATATGCCATCAATTTTCATCAGGTGTAAACTTAACCTGCCATATTTACAGACTCAGTGCCCAGCTTCAGCTCTCATTCTGCCTCCATTTATGTGTCTTCCTCTCTGTTCTTGTCTAACATTTAGGGTACAATTTCCCAAAATGTACTAGTCAGTACCTACAGCCAGGAAAGGACTCTCTGCTAACAGTAGAATTTCTTAGTGTAATACTTACTGAACCACATATCAAATCTTTTCTGCAAGTCAAATGGAGTAAAAATACTTTGATGCAATTCTTCTACCCTGTTTGGTTGTAAGGCAATTAGATTATCTAAGGAGACTTTGGTCTAATTAAGCAGTAGTCTCTTTTTCGGATTAAAACAGTCTGAAAAGTAATTCCTTCCCAATAAAAATGTGGATATTGGCAGAATAAGGAAGCTACTTATTATCTGAAATTTAAATTAAAAAAAAATAAAAAAAATATATTATTTTTCAGTGGAAATTATTTGTATTTATTCTTTTTCAGTGGAAATTATTTATATTTTGACAAAACCTACATGCTCTCTAGTTCTACTTTTCCTGAATTCACTACTTTTTTTATGTTTGTGTTGCTTAGTGTAGTTATTACACTAGCCTGTGTTGCATGTGTATCACCAGAGAAAAAAGCTATGTCCCTCTGATTTTCTCTTAAAATGTAGAGAAGTCTGATTGCGCACTTGGACCTAAGAAACAATAGGAAAATGCTTTTTGCTTCTCCAACAACTCTGAGACATGAAACTCCTCATGGAGGTAACCCAGAGGCACTTGTCTTCCGTTGCAGGGTACTGTTCCTGTTGAGGCTACTCGTATTTTGGTGTCTGGCATTGTTTAAAACTTAATCACTCTTCCTCTTTAAGACAGTTTTCCTAGTGTAAAAATAGCTAGTCATTCCAAATCCTTAAATCGGTTTGTCTTCTGTGTCCTGTTTCCTGTCTTCCATTGTTCCGTCCCTTCTCTTCCCCACACCCACCTCCTCCAGCTTTCCCTGTTACATGAATCACTTTCATGTAAATTGTTCCTACTGTTTTTCACTCAGCCTAGCCCTGAGAGAATATTACCCCTATTAGAAATGTACACATTTTACAGAGCTGTTTGGGAAGAATGGCTTAAATGTGGTGATAAATACCAGAAAATAGATATGTTTTTACCTGCCTGTGGTATTTTCTTTCCATTGTAGGGAATTTTCATGGATGTATGGCAAAACAAATTGCAATCACTGGCATTTTTCCACTCTAGTTATGTATTTCAAATGATGATTATTACTGTTGTTGTTGCTGTTATTGTTCTAATATTATTAGGAGAAACAACTTTTAATATTTTTCTATGCAATTTGAGTAACAAAGCAAAAGTATTTTGTTTTAATTGCAAAATAACTTCCCTTTTTGTTTTACTGTTTAGCATTATAAATATAGAAGATCTGTGTGGGACAGCTTTTAAGGTCAAGCAGAAAGGAAGATTTTCTTTTCTAAACATCTGTCAACAAACACATGGAAGAGAAGACAGCACGAGCATAATTTAATGTGCTTTCACTGGGTGAAAAATGTTCTTTGGACACTATGTCATGACATGTATTTTAAGTAAAGCTTTTCTCAGGTGCTTTATCTTACACTGTATGGCTTTGCTTCTCTTACACTAATATTTTTCAGTTTCCTTATTGTTCGAGGCTACAAATATGTCAGAAAAGGCTCATAAGCATTATTTATTCTTCTGGCATTCAGGGCTCATTGTGATAAGAATGAGCAGTTGCCAGTCTGCAGATGGCAGGAGAACCAGTTCCAGGTTTCGGTGAACCTAGGGGTCGTCGATGACTGTGCTGGACCACAACTAGCCAGTGATTAAGCAGCAGGTTTGACAGGCATGGCTGTGGCGAGACCCGTGGGTTTTACATGTGTCCTTTTCCAGCAGGGGCTGCTGCAGAGCAGTAGTAACCACATATCCACAAGGGACTTGAAAATTATTTTCAATTCCCTCCTCCCCTCCCCCCCATTTGCATTTAATGTAAACATGTCGTAGAGCTGTTGGTTCTGTTGAGTCAGAAAAAGGAGAAAGTCACTGAGGAATATTAAATCTGGACTGAGACAATACAAAAGCTCTTGGATCCATCAGTAAAATATGCCTCAGCTGTACTGGAATTATCTATTTGAATAGGAAAGAAATGCAAATATAAGATGTAAAAACATAAAATCCTATTCATTGCAAAACAACATATCTGAAAGGAAGCAAAGTGCTCCAAAGATAGCGAGCTTTAAGCTTAGTATGAAAACTTCCACAGTAACCATAACCTGTGTAGTGTGCAGGGTTCAAAGCCCCAACCACAACACCTGGCCAACACATGAGGAACCCAGAGATCCAGTTGAAACCAAATGTATTCTGAAGCTGAAATGCTGTCAGATAACGTAAGAGTCTTTAAAGGCACAAAGTTTATAAGGAGAGAACTCTTTTCAGGCCAGATTATAGAGTAAAAAAAAAGTAGGTACACTTCCAGGCACAAAGTCCACTCTACGGGTTAGACATAACGCTTTCTCCAAGTTTACTGCAAGATGTAAGATATATGCCTTCTCCCGATTAGCCTTGATTAAGAATTCTCTCTTCTCAGATAAAGATTTCACGGTTACATTACAATATCTGAGTTACCCTCTGTAAATTGCCTTTGTAAAATTAAACACCTCTGGAGAGAAATTCACCTCATCCTAAAGGAGATATTTAGGGTAGGTCAGGTGGATTACCTCTGGAGGCCTTTTCTCACCCTTAACTGTAAAAAAAGCTGGCTAAGACTTAAATGTTTACATTCTGTATGTTAGGATGATATGGATCCTGATCCTTGTGTCTCTTACATGCTTAAACCACCACAGCCGCAAGATTGCTGCCTAGTATTTTCTTATAAATAACGCATCTTAAAGGATTTTATGAGATCTCAAAAAACTGTTTCTGCTGTCTGCTTATACTGCAGGTTTCACATACAGCAGTTTGGTTACATTGCCAATGTTTCGCTTATTGAAAAAAATTATGTGATTATATTGCTCCATATTGCTACTTGTCTTCTGAAAGAAAATAATGGATTGTGGTGCCAAAGGAACCTACATACTGATACAGAAAATTGTGAGATATCACCCCCATACAAATGGTAGTACAAGCACAAACTCAAATTAATAAATAAAAAATAGCTTGTGCGGTAAAGAAGGCTTGTATTTTTCTGTTGAGACATGATGGTGTACTAGCTCTCTGTAAGAAATAGGACTTTCCTTGAATTGACCATAACAAATACATTTATCCTCGAATAAAAAAATAAAAAAAAAAGTGAGAAAACTTTATGTTTTCAGAGCTGAATAAGAACCTTGTGTAGACAAACTTGTAATAGAAACACATATGGCCTACACAGCTATTGAGGCACAAGGATTTGGCTTAGATATAATGATAAATATAAGAAAGTAAATTGCAGAAATTGTTACATTTGTCTTTATATAACTGCTTTCCTATGCATTATTGCTTAGGCTTGGGACACAGAGATTCATCTGTCAACTAATTTCACTAACTTTAATTCTTTCACCAACCTGTTCAAAAAAATATTGTTAGTCATTTCTAGTGAATATGATATATCTTCCAGTTAAGACTGAGCCAAATACAGTTTTCATACTACTAATGATATTTCCCACCTATATTTCTTACATTGTTCTCATTTGTTATTTGTTGATGAATTATGGTAAAGGGAAAAAAGGGAGACCCGGGCAACTACAGGCTGGTCAGTCTCACCTGTGTGCTCAGGAAGGTCATGAAGCAGATCCTCCTGGAAACTCTACTAAGGCACATGGAAAATAAAGAGGTGACTGGTGATAGCCAACATGGCTTCACTAAGAGCCAATTGTGCCTGACAAATTTGGTGGCCTTCTGTGATAGGGTTACAGTGTTGGTGGGAAGAGCAAGTGACATCATCTACCTGGACTTATGCAAAGCATTTGACACTGTCCCACACAACATCCTGGGCTCTAAATTGGAAAAGCATGGATATGATGGATGGACAACTCAGTGGATAAGGAATTGGTTGGATGGCCGCACTCAAAGAGCTGTGGTCAACGGCTCGATGTCCAAGTGGCAACCAGTGACTGGTTGAGGGATTCTGCCCCTCCGCTCTCGTGAGAGCCCACCTGGAATACTGCGTCCAGCTCTGGGGCTCCCAAGATAAGGACATGGACCTGTTGGAGCAAGTCCAGAGGAGGGCCACGCAGATGATCAGAGGGCTGGAACACTTCTCCTATAAAGACAGGTTGAGAGAGTTGGGGTTGTTCAGCCTGGAGAAGAGACGGCTCTGGGGAGACCTTATAGCAGCCTTCCAGTACCTAAAGGGGGCCTACAGGAAAGATGGGGAGGGACTCTTTATGAGGCAGTGTAGCAATAGGACAAGGGGTAACGGTTTTAAACTGAAAGAGTGTAGATTTAGACTAGATATTAGGAAGAAATTCTTTACTGTAAGGGTGGTGAGGCACTGGAACAGGTTTCCCAGAGAAATTGTGGATGCGCCATCCCTGGAAGTGTTCAAGGCCAGGCTGGATGGGGCTTTGAGCAACCTGGTTTAGTGGAAGATATCCCTGGCCATGGCCGGTGGGTTGGAACTAAATGGTCTTTAAGGTTCTTTCAGATTCAAATAATTCTATGATTCTGTGATTTTATTGAAATAAGAAGAGGCTCTTTAATTATTGCATGAAGTGTTGTTTTGTATTTCAGGCTGAAAATGTTCCACATGTACTACATGATTGTCATTGGAAACCTAAGGAATTCAGCTCTGATATTTAACTGACTTTTATCCTCCTAAAGACTATCAACTTTATCCCCTTCTTCCAGTCATTGGGTTGCTGGCTACATTTTGTAAAGCAAGGTCCAATTATCTAGAGTAACTGCATATCTAATCAGGAATAGAATCATGGAATCACAGAATCACGGAATTTCAGAGTTAGAAGAGACCTCTAGAGATCATCTAGTCCAACTCTCCTGCTAAAGCAGGATTGCCTAGAGCACATTACAGTGTCAGATATTTTTTTTTTATCAAATGTGACTTCAATCTAAAGTGACCTCAGTGGCTTGATTAATTGTAAATAAAAGCCTATGTGGAAAAGTAATTTTACATTACTTTTAATTTTTCAACTTAGATATTATAGGAGGGTGAAATCTATGCCCTGGAAGAGAAAGAATTTCCTGAATAGTCTGTAGTTCAGTTCCTGTGGATTTCACTTGAACTGTGGAAGAGTCAGTTGCAGACCTCTGATTGAGGTCTGTTGCCAGACTTAGTTTCTCAGTTTCTCCTGTAAAGATTGTTTGAGTGAATAACGAAGTATTGAGGGAACCAGACTAGTCTAGATTTCATTCTTTTTGATTTTAGGCACTTAACAAAAATGTCTACACTACAAATTTCTTATTTAATGGTCCCTTTTTTCGTAATGTTTCTACTGTGACGTAAATACCTCCAACAGAATATTCAGTTCTCTTAAAGTCCAAATTTCTTTCTGGAAATCATCTGTTCATTATTGAGTAGATAGGTAGGATGGATTTGTGCTTACATATATAAAAGTTGAACATGTCTATGAAGCGTACAAGCTGACATCAGAAGATTGCCTGTTCTGTGATTTATTTTTTTTTTAAGTCACAGTTCCTTTCTAAAGCACAGCAAAAAGTAAGTAGTTAAACATAACAACTTATTTTTTAGACTTCTCAACTATTTATGTTGAGTTGTGTATTGTTATTTAGTTTCCTAGCCATCTACAAAAGATTGGAAGCAATGAAAAGCACAATTTCTGGTACTGTTTTTATTAAGGTATGCGAGAAGAGCTTTTTGAAGAGGCTTTATCTTTTATTTATGTCACCAAAAAAGTAGCCAGATTTCAGAAGAGTTCAGCAGTGAATGTGCTGAGCTTTAGGAAAAAAATCTGTACATAATGCAGCTCTGGACAAAATGTTACAATGAGAGTCACCCACTCACTTCAAAATATGGCTTGTAATATATTACAGTAGGGACTTAATAAGTCTGAATGAAGCCTGCCCTAGTCAGACCAATGCTTGGTTTTATATGTTAGTTTTGCTACTGAATTCACCAGGATGAGGATTGTACCTACCACCTTTTGTTATACTTGAATCAAAAGAATTTGTCTTTGATACTTGATGACACAGAAATATTCAGTCAATGGGATATAGGGATCTTTCTTCCAGCACACTGCTTACAAATCTTTAGTAGAGGTGGTGTGTAAACGTCCTACAGTCTTTCATGCATTAGGCACACACATGCTCTTTACTCGTTTAGACGTCATCTTCCTTGGAGGAGGTTCCTGAAAAAAACATTGATGAAAAAGATACGTTAAAAAAGATCAATGACAAAATGTCACTGAGAATCGAACTCATGTGAAGATCCTTAGAATGGCAGAATATAAAGTGAAAGAGATGCTGTCACTCCGCTTTTATCTCTTTGATCCCATGTTCAAGACTAGCATAGGCCTGCAGCAGTGCTTAAACTGTAACACTGTTACAAGAGCAGCTATTGACTTTGGCATTATTGAGAACCTAATACCATTTATTGAAGTCAGGTTTTACTGATTTTTAACACTGGCAAGATTTCTGTAAGGCCAGATGTAGTAAATGCTTCATTTTTATTTCTCAGGAACTTCCCTTCTCAAAACAACAAAACAAAACAAAAAAAAAAACCAACCAACAAAAAAAAAAACCAAAACCCTCACCCTACAACTGTGCAAAGAGTATACAAAGAGCTCGTAACAGACATGACAGAGAAGTGGAAAACATATTCACATTTTCTAATTTTTTTCATAACAAGATTGGAAAGAGCACAGATGAATAATGCTAATTCACCTTCTGATGCATGGAGATATTCTTAATATAATACTGTCTGGAAATGTGTATTTTTAAAGAAAATATTCTATTTTAAAAATATATGGATTTTATGTTTTGCAGAACTCATTAAAAAGAAAAGGGATTGATTACTAAATATATAGATTGGTCTTTCAGAGAGCTACTTTGCTCTCTGTTCTGTGGTTATAAATTATGTCTATGATTTGGTTTCTAGGTCAGCTTCAGGTCAGTGGTAATACCCAAGTGTTAACATGAACCCATATCTTAAGTTCAGGAGAAACAAGCTGCCAAGTTTTAAGTTGTGGGATTTATCTTTTGACTGAAATTAACCCCAAGTTAACACATCATGGTGAAGTGGTCTTGCCAAGGCAGGATGAAGCATCAGAATACCACATGCTGGAGACAAGTTTTGCCTCATACAGGGCTTGATTCACAAGCCATGTGGGGAAACCCAGACAAATTTCTGACTTCTTTTCCTAACCTTGCCTTAGTCTGAAATGAAATTTCCAACTATGCATTTGTGAGCTGAAAGGAGAGAAGAAGCATGAGGTACTTTCCTGCCACATTTTTCTGTGAATTGTCTGCGATCAGCTTCCAATTTTAAGCGTCTCGAGCATCCCTGCTTAAGAAGCAGCAAAGCAGAAATCTCTCCCCATTCAGAGGTACAGCTTTACAAATTGTGGCTATATGTCTGCTTGTAGTGCATTGGAGGGGGAAGCCAATGACTTGTTTTTTTACGTATAAAAATACCACATACAAATTGAATGACTAAATGCGTGGTAGCTATGAGAGGTTCTGTGAAACATGAGCAATCCTTTAAAAAAATATGTATTTGGCTAATTTTCTGCTCAGTACTGGATTTACCATTTCTATTTATTTTCTATGCTTCATAGTGTTAGATTATAAAATGCGGCGGAATAGCATGGGCTTGACTGAAACAATGAAAACTTCTGAAATTTTGTCATATATCTCAAGTATTTCCTCTTTTTGATCCAATTTAGCATGGGAAAACACATATATTCCGAGGATGCTGCACTTTTTAAAAAATATATATTTCTCCATATAACATCAAAAGTAAAAGTAGCATAAACTGTAGTCTACACAGACACACACATGCACAGAGATGCATATATATTCCACTCTGTAGTGCGTATATATGTACTGTAGAAAGCACAACTGAAAATCACCAGTCACTTAAAATGGTATAGTCTGGAGTATGCCTGAGTTGAGCTGTCAGTATGGGAAATTAATTCAAATAATAGGTGCCATTACTATAGCATGAAACTATTAGTTAAAGTTCACAGTGCTTGCCTAGATCATTTAAACCTTTATTAGAAAAAAGAAAAAAAAGAAATTTTGAATGTTTGAATGTTCTCCTTTTCTTCCTTAATTTGAACAGGTGCTCAATCTTTATCCAAAAGCACCTGGAAATAAGTTCCACTGCCATCTTTCTGGTTCAAGTTCCAAAGAACAGAAGGCAAAACTCCCTGTGCATGGTGCTAACTAGTATCACGGGGGTGTCAAACTTGACTTGAAATGGATTGACGTGTCATTATTCCTCCCATTCTTGCTTCTTTTTTAATGATCTGCACCTGAGCTCCGGTGTTTATTTTGTGACACTTATTACCAATCTACAGGTCTGAGAAAACTGTTGTTTATCCATCTCTCACCTGTGAAAATGTTAACAAGACGAGACGTGCAGCGGTGTCTGGTGCCAGCTGAAGGTCATGGATAGAGTGAAGAAGTGTCTGACATCTGTCCTCTCGCAGTGGGCATTGCACCGTTGTTTCACTGAAAGCAGCAGGCTGAGCGATCTCACACCATTAATATCAATAGGACCTGAGTGCATGCTACCTGCATTCATTCCTCGGTTCCAGGAGTGGAAGCGTGGAGCTATTAGCGCACCTCGTTCACATCCTTGATAAGAATGTTGAAATAGTTCCACATGGCAGATGAACAAAAGAAGTCATTAGGCTCATTCTTGTCCACATGCACTCAAGGGCCTGACGGCAACTGCCCTTGCTATTTTAAATCAAGACTGAGAGACTGAAGGCTGCTGATTTACTGAAGTTCAATCAACCTGGATTCATCTTTTCTTCCTCTTATTTTTCTTTTGTGAGGGGCTGCTTCAGAACGACTAAGTCTCATTGACTAAAACAGTTACTTTGGTTTCCAACCCTGCAGTATATTCACAATAGGCTAATATTAATGGCATTTGCATTTTGGAAAATTGGCATACCTCCTCAATTAGAAGTTTTTTAGGATGGCATAGATGCCTTACATGCAATAGTTTTAAATAAGCTTTCCTCTCCCTTTTTGTGTCTATGAGTGAATGGTTGTGAGAGAAAACATGTCACTTATTTGTGAATATTCATGTGTGTGTGAATTACCTGTGGAGACAGATAGAAACAAAAATAACTATGCAAATATCATAGAACATATATCTAAATGTATATATTAGTGAACAGAAATTGATCTCTTACTGAAGTACACATAAAACAGTTTTGAAGGGGTACATAAAAAAGTGGTATCTCCTTTCCCTTTCTGTCTCTTCCTCTTCCCCTTCATGACTCCATTTCCCTTCCCCCTCCCCCCTCACCTCCCCTTCCTAC
>VYZM01008296.1:0-36499 GCA_013398915.1 Dromas ardeola | reverse complement strand
TTTTTTTTTTTTTTCCTATGTAGTGGCTTGCTTTCTTTTTTTCTCCTAGTAACATTTTCTTTCTTTTCCAAATCATTCAGACACTTCAGCCCATGCTGGGCTGGCACAGCCACTAACAACTGCTCGAAAAACCCTTCCATTTCTTGTACAGCACATGAAATGATGCCGTTCGTCAGACAGACAGTGGAAGCAAGGTGTTCAGCCCTTTCAATTTTTATTTATGGCAATGGGGAGCATATTGCTGGAGGTACTAATAACAGGCTTACTTTCTGAAGGAGCCAAATTTGTCTCAATTGTCTCTGGATGGAAAACTAGCTGTCCCAACAGTCAGTGGAAACAGCTCTCCTGATCTCCCTTTACCTCTTATTCTGAATTATAGGTATGTTTTGTGAATTGTTAAACAGCTTTGCTCTTAATCTCATTAGTATAAGACCCTCACCGAGGACCCACTGAAAATGGCAGAAATACATTCACAAATTTGAGTAGACATTGGTTCTGACACTAACAAATGTCCCACTGGCTTAGCCTTTCGTAAGTCAGACAAATTTAAAATAATGTTAAACACTTCTATCAAAAATAAATACCAGTTGTATTCTGAGGTCTTTTTCTCAGCACTTCCCATTGATGCAAGCTATAGAGGGCTTTGGAATATGACATTCTTTTATTGGCTTGTTCCTTTTGAAGCAAACTTCAAATCATCATTTTGTTTTGTTTTGGGGGCTCACAAGCTCTTAAAAGGATCTCCCAATGTCTTGCAAGTTACAATTGTACTCATAAGTAGAGTAGTCGGCAATAAATAAGAAAAATAAGCATTGTGTAGCCAGGTTATAGTGGCACAACAACCAAAAAAAGAGCCTGCTGCATTCTTTCTAAACAAACAAAAAAGCATAGTTGGAAAAAATCATTTTTATGTTCCCTTACATTAGATGGGACCACTGAGTGAAACATTCACTGATGAATTACTCCTCTAATCTGTGGAGGAAAAACAGCTACTGGCTAATTAAAGAGTCCTGGAACAGAGCCATGAGAACTAAATGGCTAAAAATGAAAACAGGCAAACATTTGAAGAGTATTCTACAGAACACAGATCTTTCAACACCTCCCCCTTTTCCATGGCTAATTCATTGTCATGGAAACTGAATTTATCAAAATGTTCTTGTTCACTCCTAGTGACCCAGTGAGTCGACTTACAGAGCTGGTGAAAGGTAACTCAGGCTGAAGCAATTTTTACAAATGATATGCAGCAGTTCATAAATCGGTAAATTTTGAATGGTACCATTGTGCTTCCCGAATAGTTTCCCTGAGTCTCAAAAGACTCTTTTTGTCTGCAAGCTAGAGGTGTCTGAAACCCTTACTAATAAGTTAGCATGGGAGGCATGTATGAGTTTAGCTCCTTTCTTCCCCTCTGCTCTCCTTTAATTTGTTTTTCTTCTTACCCTGTGAATTTATGCTAAAATCCTGTTATTTGTGTCTTTTATTTACTTCATGCATTTTCCACAGCATTTTCCTTTGCTGATCTGTAGCCCAAGGATGCAAAAATCCTTCATCACCTCATCACAAACATCTCTTCTTATCTGTTGCTGAAGGTAGGTGTTGACTATCAAGTGTAATACACAATGACTACTGTATGCAGCCAGCTTTGCCAAATCTGAAATAACCCTGGAACTCTGAGTGCTTTCATCCTGTCTCAGAAGGTGGGGTTGCTTGTATTTCTTCATCGTACAGGAAAATTGTCATATAATTATTTTGAAGGTTTTTCAGCTTCCATGTCACTGCCAAATTCCGTCAAGGTTGATTTTTACTTTATTTTATGTTAGCAATTAGTGACTTGTTGTCATGGAAACCACACTTCACATGATTCTTGAACTTAAATGGCTGAATGTGATCATACAGCAGCCCTTCCTTCTTTAGCCTCAGTAGTTAAAGTCTTGCTTTTTGTGTATGTGTCATCTTGATTACAGAATCACATAAAATATCTATAAACACACAAAATAATAGCAGACGGCTACATCAATTAAAATGGAGCATTCAATAATTCATTCTTTAATTAAAGCTCTTCCTTTTCCTATTGCTGTAACCTTTCAAGTGTTAAAGCAGACATAAGAGCTAATCATTTGTATGAAATATCTTTTCTAATTAGCTCTCTGTGAAACAATAATGAAGGAAAACAGAAAATGGAGATTTCAAATACTTTTGCTTTTATGCTTAATGCAAAGAATGAAAACAAAAGCACTTTAGAGAAAATATTTTCTCGGGGATAAGTCTGTGAGGTTATAGATGGTATGTATTTATGTAGACAGAAGGGGATGCATTCACTTCAGCTTTTTGTTGGTAAACAGATGAAATGACACAGGACATAAGAGTCAAAGGATATGTCCCAGGATACTGTGAATAACAGACATATTTGAATTTGTTCATCCACTAAATACGTTGTATCAGTGAATCAAAATCTTAAAACTTTACTTCAGAGGCTACATTTTTCAATATCAATCACACTGAACGATTAGTATATTGCTTTTTTTTTTTCGTGTGAATGATGTCTCTACCATTTAGGAATATTCCAGAAATATTCCTGCATCATAAAGATCTGTTTCCATTGAAGATTTTTTAGATTATATTGCTGTAATAATAGTGGCAGAGTAAGCTGAAACAGACCAGTACAAAGACTTGTGTGAAGTCTCCTATTCCAGAGTATGATACTTCTTTTGGTTTGGTTAATCCACTTCCAAACTATCTGGAGATTTTTATTTGTAAGTATGTGTGTATACACATGTGTTTGTGTGTCTACAGGTGTGTGTATGTATGTATATACACACTTTATTTAGAAAAACAGTTCTGCATGCAAGAGTTATGCAGATATGACTACAATATTTTAAATTCACAGCATGTAACATTTTAATTTTATTGTCTAGATAAATGGTTCATGTGGTTGCATGTTCATGCCTCTCTCTGTCTTATTCTTGAAAAATGCTGAATGGCCTGTAATCAATAAGAGTTCAAGGTACTTGAACCTCATAGGAAATGATAAGAATCAGCCCTGGGCACATAAAATTATAAATGTCACTCTAATGAATGCTAACCAGTAGACAGTGATTTTTGAAGGCTTTCCTGGTGCTTGAAGCATGAGATGGCTCAGTCTTGAAAGGACAGTGCATTTTTTATTAAACTTTTCAAAAGTCTGTTTGGAATATTAGAACTAAACTAAAATATTGGTTAGGTAGCTATCAGAGAGAAATGTAATTCAAAGGCACAATAAGAAAAAATCTTCCCTGAAGTAACACATCTGAATTCAATGTTATTTTCCCTTATATCTCCTCCCATGTATTGGAGACTCATTAATTGGACTCATTAACTTTACATAGTAAAGGTAGCTGTTTGCTTTCAGTGGTAAAAAAGCAAATATAGTATGATTTCAGCATGCATTTGCTGTGTTCACAGGTTGCTTACAAAGAAGCAATTTTGAAGTATTTTAGTGGAAAAGTATTGACTTATTTATTCAGTATGCTATATTAACATCAAGCATTTGATTGAATACGTCTGTTTTTTAAAAAAAGAGGGAAGAAAAAAACAGAGGTAAAATTGTGGTAGTAAATATATCTGCCAGAAGGTAACATCATTATGAAATTTAACGTATTTACTGGATGTTTTTATTAACCATTACGAGAATAGGTACATATTTCACTATTTGCTGTATGTTTCTTTGCTCACTCAAGTCCTAGGAAATCAAAGCAATTATTCTGAAAACCACGTAGAAAGCAGTGTGATGCCAGAATTTGCCTCATATTAAGATACATTGAATTCCATGTTATCTGACTATGTATGGTATTTCCTGGTAAATTGTGAATTTGGGCTTTAAGCTCTTTTCCAACTGTTCCCCTTTCTTAATGTGTCAGGTTACTCTTGGTTCCTCTTTCTTTAGAATTACTTCAAATGTATCTTTCCAGCACTAACTTTTCCTAAAATTCTATACTTAAAACTTCTGGAATCACAAATCTAGTATCAATAATTACATTAGTCCTGTGGTAGCTACAACACGTATAGAATCTTTCTTGAGCACTTCCAGTATATGCTATTGGTGTACTTTTATTGTTTTGAAGAGTTGTGTTAAATGAACACTTCTTGCTAATTGTACTCTGTATTTGTTTTCACAAATATGTGAAATTTTGTCCTTTGTTTCATTAAAAATGCAGAGAATGAAAAGGATCAACTTACTAATTCAAGTTTATAATGCAGTGAGGCATTTGACCTTGCATATGTGTTCCACAGAACTATTGCTATTATTACAGAAATTTTAAAGAAAATATTACAAAAATAAAAATACAGAATAGTATTCTTCAATATGCACGTTAGGCAAAAAAAATACTCCTTGGAATAAGATGTAAGTGTAATTTCCAAATAAGAAGCTATAAACCAGCTGATTTTCTTCATTGTGTGGGATTTCTTGGGGTATTATTTCAGTCTTGTAATCTGTTTAACATTTTTGTACTTGGAAAGACAATAGAATATGACAGGTTCTTTGACAGTTTGCTAACACAAATTAACCTCATTTATGGGAAAACTGACTGTGTGTGAACATCTACTTTTGCAGTGCTTTGTAAGACAATCTCTAAATTGCTGACTTTCTGGGAGGTCTGCTTCCTAAATTTTAGGCATTCTGCTGAGTAATAACACCTATAATATAACATGTATCTTATCATAGTCTTGCATATGGATGACCTTATGATATTTGTGGGGGAAAAGAAAGAAAAAGGACATGCTTGATACCTTCATTCAAGCAGATCAAAATTCTCAGTGTTGCACCTGTAAAGCATACTGCTTTCTATAGGGTTTCCCTGGAGTAACAGAGAGGGGTATTTGACCATGGTTTATTCTTTAATTCATAAAGAAACCATTCAAACCAAGCTTAATAGCAAATATTTCATGACAGGAATTTATCACATAGAAATATTCTTAGCCTAAGGGGAAATGCTTAGGTTTATATTTGTTTCTTTATTTCTATCTATCTAGTCTAACAAATGAATAATGATTGTCCTCTAGGAACATGGAGAAGAATACAGGAGAATCTGATGTCAGTGTAATCCCCTTACAAAATGATGGCAACTAAAATACCTATTAGACTTTTCTTATTTTGCCAAATTTTACATTGATTGCGGCTTAGAATTCTTATATATATAGGTGAGAGGTAATATGTAAGTTGGGTGAGGATGATGAATATCTATGAAATAAAATCAAACAGCAGTGGACTTTACAAACAATTTTACAAATGAAAGGGTCTGAAGGTCCTGTCTATCCACCTTATAAAAGCATGTATGTATCTCCTCTCTGTTTAAGATATACTGTTGAATAAAATTTTCACATAGCTAAACAACAGAATAAAATACAAAAAGTTATACAAAACCCCATGTTGCTTATCAGTAGTTATTTTGTTGTGTAGAACTCCTAGTGTTGAAGGAAGGACCAAGAAACTTTCACTGGGGGGGAAGAAGAGGCAAATGGCATTTTTTAGTCTGAAATTTACAATGAAAAAAAGCTTTATCTTTAAAGAGAAATATTTACTTTGTGGATTTAATAAATAAGTAAACAAATAAAAGGCTGACTTCTTTAGGACTCTAAGCCTGGACTGAAAATTTTCACTTTAGGCTACCTTTTCTGAAACTCTTTGCTATCAGTTGTATTTGTTCCGGATGACCTACATTTATGGTGATAAAACCTTTAGTGTATAATCATATCATCATATTTTCTGTACATGCCACATATGTTAGAAATAAATTATTTTAGGTGCATTTCAAAGCATTAGAGTATGTTTATGGATAATCTCTTGTACTGTTAATATAAAGTTATATCCCTTGGTTACTGTAGGTCCAATTGTGTGCAAGTTTCAGAGGGAGGCTTTGAAACCTCTAAATATAGCTTAAAAGAGTTTTTCTATATCTAAAATGTCATGACATTAACATCCAGTATCTTGGGATACTCCAAAGTTAGAAACTGGGAAACTGATCCTTTCCAGTAGCATAAAGCTCTAATTTCTAGCCTTACAAGTCTTCAAAGAGATGGACTTACCTTCTGACATTTTAGATATAAAAAAAAGTTTTGTGAGTCCTGGTCATCCTGTATATTAGAAAGTCATATTTTCTGAGTAAAATTTGCTGATTTGAAAAGACAAAGAAGTAATGCCTCCCTGTTATATTTAATTTAAAATAATAATTAAAAAATCCCTCCTGGTTCTTTATGGGTATTCTGTAGTTCTGATTTTTATAGGAGGGGAACTAAGTCATAAAAGCTTTGCTAATTAATCACAAAAATATACAAATTATCTTACAATTAACTGCATATTTATGAAAAGTGGACGTACTTACGTAACTCTGCGTGAAACTGGAGTTTGAAGATGCAGATAGATATGCTTTTTATGAGCAGAGAAAGATTTTATTTGCTGCTATTAAGAAGGAAGTTCAATTAAAGGGAAAAATACAGATGTAGTGTGTGCTTATCTTTTCTTTGACCCAGTGCTCATCAGTGGTGATTGTCTATTCTGGGCTTTTTTGGTGGTGAGACTGAATCTGTAATTAATTGCAGACACGAATATGAAAAGAAATTTACTATCTCTGTTCTCTTCAGTAAAGCATTTCGTTGAGCTGGATGACAAATCAGTGTCTGAAGTTGCATGTCACGGTCAGACTGCTTTTCCATTTAGGGCCTATTGCGCAGTGACTGAAAAATGGTAGAGTGGTTCAGCTCCATTTGCTGAATAACCTGGAGGTCCTTAGGGGAAAAGGGGAGAAATCTACTGTGTCTCAGAGACTGTTGGATCTAACCTGAATTCTTGGCATGCAAGCAGCGTATTTCTCTTGCTTGCAACACCTTGTGTTAAGCCTGGCTTTGATGAGAGTGATGGGAATATCAGACATCTCCCCAGGGTAACGTTTTGTAATACAGCAAAAATAATATGCAGTTATCTGTATGTTTGCACAGGAAATTATATATGTTTCTGAGCTGGATATGTAATGCTCCTTGATATCATACAAGACAGTTTACAACAGAGAACTTGTTTTCTTACATCAAATCCAAGAATTTCAGAGCTGCCAATATCCCAACTTTTTTTCTGCCTAGGTATCTTGGACAAGCCTTGTTCTTAAAATGTGAATTTTCACAGCATTGTGAAAATCATATCTTGGATGGTATGGAAAGAACTGAGAGAACAACATTCTATAGTTTATGTTAAAATATGCAGTGCAAAATAACTTCAGAAATTTATCTACCAAACTACATTTTGGTTTACACCAACTTGAGTATTTCCTACATACTGTCTTCAAGAAATACATATTATCTGTAGGTATATACATACGTTAACAAATGGTACGTTAAAGGCATAGATCTAGATACTTATATTGATTCCTTTAATGTACAACAGTTTCAAGAAATTCTGTATTATAGCTATAATTAATTATATATGAAAACAGGACTTTTAATCATCTTATGGCCTGAATGTTTTTTTTGCATCATATCCGACTTACTAATAATCTATAAAAATGATCAGCACTAACAGTGATGACTCAGGAAAGACCAACAATTTCACTGGAGAAAACCTAAAATATTTAGAGACTGAAATCTCAAAAAACATTTGAATTTACGTAACTAGCAACTGCTTGCTAGGTAGTGAAGGCGTGCCTGATTCAATATAACTCAGATGTCAGCTGGACTGTTTTATTTTCCTTTTACATTTTCTCTTCCTTTCTCTATTTTCTTATTTCATGTTGTCTACTTTCTAAATGTGAGGTTCTAAACCAGTTATTCTTAGTCATCTCACTATCAGAGAAGACTCTTAGAGAGATAAGAATGGATAAAATTGGATAGCTTTTTTTTTTCTCCAGCCTTCCCTTCTCTCTGACAAATGTTGACCATGATCTGAAGTGAATTTTATCCCTAAAGTAGCTTTATAGAGCAATTCTGAAGTAACCTTCATATATTGAGTTCATTGTTAACAATTATAAACTCTACTTTCACATTATCTATCATGGCTTATCACAAAGAATCCCTGTTATTCTCTCTAGCCAATTCAATAGCCCCGACAGTTAGTTGTGTAGTGGTGGTGATGTGTGTTTGCATGTAATTGGGGCACGGAAGCATCCTTCACTGGTATTTTCTGTTCCTGGGAGGCCTTGCATAGCGAGAGGACTGATCAAATGGTCTCCTACAGGGGTGCCATTGCTGCAGGCTGGTCATTTAGGGTGGCCAACCAAAAAACAAAATTGAGGCAAATAAAATAAAAAAGAACATAGAGGTAGCTAGAGGCAGAAAAAAGCTGTCAGTCCATTCTTTTGTTATAGCTGTGCTTCAAGCATCAGCGCTTGTAAGAAACTCCAAAGTGGCCCTAGGATGAAGCTCTGTAATTGGAGGCAAACAGGCACAGATGCTAGCTTTTATTAAATATCAACAGAATTTAACAGTGCCAACAGTCCAGTGCTGAAGGAGAAGGATGGGAAAGAAATTCCTTCCCTGGGCTAATTTCATGCTTACTGTCCTTCAGACCTACTCACCAGATCTGTCATTATACTTTGCGTCTCTGACCGAGTCAGGCTATCTATAAATACCTGGATAGCTTTATGCACTTGAGCCATGTATAAATAACCTCTGGCTCATGAGATGCTGTAGGCTACCCCGCCTGGCTCCCAGCTGCTGTTTGTACTGAAGGGTACAAGTCCCTTGTAAGTCCTGTGCGGTGTCTGTCAGCCCTGCGTACACATCTTTATTCCTTGGAGTATCTCAAAATTTGTTAGATACTAATGTGTAGGCAATTGAATCCTTCCCAAAATGTTAAATGGACTCCTTAAGTGGATGAAGGGATATATCAGAGATGTTGATAACTCTGTGCAGCAAAAAGTTCCTTTCTCCTGTCTTCTTCTCACTTTGAAATGATGAAGACTTATAGAAAGGGTGAACTATCAGGTCAGACTTCTCTGCTCATTGGCACCTTGGTGGTACTTTTTTGTGTTTTTGGTTTGTTTTTTTTGTTTGTTTGTTTGTTTGGTTGGTTGGTTGGGTTTTTTTTATGAAAAGGAAGCGGTTAAGTTAGTTTAGAGAGGAACATTCTTGGGTCCTGGTAGTTTGCTATGGCATGGCTTCATCCAGTTGCAGAAAGGCTATTATCCATTGGGCAGTTACTGCAGCTCTTGGACTTCTCTCTAGTCTACCCAGTGACTACAAATGAGGTTTAAGAATATCTCTAATTTGAGATCTCAGATGCCCTGCCCCTTCACTGCATTCACTGATGGAACAGAACAAACCAGAGTCATTTAAAAGTATCAGCCTTGTTTGTTTATGTTATCTCTCCTTCCAGATTATTTGAATAGAGCTGTGTTGTGCAGATCTTTGTCTAAGATTATACAGGAAGGAATTTTATATAAAGCTAATTTACTTTGCCTAATGCAGCAAATTACAACACTGAATTGAAAAGCATTCATGACAATTTAGTTGGTTTCAACTTGTTTGTCACTGCACCCACACAGTTCTCTCTTTCTTCAGACTGACCACGTACAAGCTGCCTTTGTGCTGAAGGATGCCACCCTGAAATGGCTACTCAAGAGTCATTACTCAGAGGTAATTGTAAAGCTGAAAGGTGTTCAGTGCTGACAGCACCCTCCCTCCATCCTTCACCTCCCCTCCAGTCCCCCAAGCTGCTACAGGAAATGCTAGCTGTGTAGATAGTCCCAGGAGAGTTGTTTTGCTTTGCAATGTTCATGCCAAAAGACAGCACAATTTTTGCCTGCAGTTCTCTTTTATGACATCTACAGATCAGCATAAAGTACCCTGCAAAATTAATTGAATTCTCCAATAATTGTTTTAAAGCCAAATGCCATATAGAGCCTTAAGATATATGTGCATTTTTAAATGTCTTTGTAGCCTGATTTGGGCCATTTACCTCATGAAATCTCAACTTAAGGCTGAGTGCATTAATGAAACTGTGAGTCAATGTACGTTTTTTTCTTTTCTGCTTTTCTTTTTTGATGTGGATGCCTTTGTTTTCTGCTACACTGAACATGTTTCTTAGGTTTACTCGATTTGTCCACCTGTTGGTGACAATATGAACAAGGATGGGGGAATAACAGTGGGTAGATATGAAGAGAAAGAGAATTGTGTCAAAGAAGATTAGGAAGAAGTATAAAGACACAGTAAATTCAGCCTGATAGTTGTAGGAGATTTAATAGAGCAAGGAAATCAAAGTTCAGTTTTCCAAAGCTGTCTAATCTGGAGACAATAGTCCTCTGCAGGGTACGGCACTTTTTCTCGCTGCACAGATTCTTCGATTCCCCCACACCGAGGGGGTCTGCTGTCACGGATGTTGTGTTAAAACTAAGGAATGAACTCACTTCACTACCACGTAGTATAAAAAATGGACATCTGTCTCCTTCTACAAACTGAGGGGTGAGACTGGTCAAAACCAGCTTGGATCAAGGAAGATACAGTAAGGTGGACATTGTGGCATTCAGAGGATTGCAAGGAATTGAGCACCTGCTGCCACATAAAATCAACTGATGTGTTCCTGGAGAGATAAATTCTAACTTGGATCTGAGATGCTGAACAGTTGATTTGGGGGAAAAAAAAAAGAAAGAAGAAGAAGAAAAAAAAAAAAAAAGGTAATCTGTGGACAGAAAGAGTTTTAGTGTGGAGCAGTCCCTGTTATATAACACCCACCAAGGGCAAGATTTTGAATGTAAAGTACCAGAAGTTATTGGCTACATTTACATTAATAAGTAATCCAGCCCAATGGGGAAGTATCAGCAGAGCAAAGCAGGCCATTTTGGCATTTATGTCTGCTGTACATGAAGTCTGGAGTTTTAGCTTTGCACTGGGTTTATCATGATTTCCCAGACTGAACATCCCTGCTATGTGTATAACTCACAGCAGTCCAAAGGACCAGCCACTGGTTCACACTCTTTTGTCTGTCGTGACATGCGGGCACCTTTGGTGCATACATGAAGTCATACTTTGTGTTTAGGTTCCTGTTAAAGAAATCAACTTGCCGATGACTGAGACTGCTCTGAGCTGGATCACATGGTTTGCTCTAGAACAAAGCATTAGATATATTCATTGTTCAACGTTTAATAAATGCAAAAATTTTCATAAATGTGTTGTTGATAGCAATAGAGTGGATTCTTCATGTATCACAAGGTGTGCCTAATTGTAACTCCAAATTCAATGAATTTATTCCTGATTATATCTGAATAAATGAAAAGACAGTCAAACTCCATTTGAAGAAATCGATCACCAGGGCTAAGAATTACACTATATATTCAGTTCTCCCTCATGTGCCTATTCTACCTGAAACAAAGCAGGTATTATATAAATGCAATCATTTTTATGAAAGTATTGTATAAATGTAAACTTTAATTTGGGTTATGTTAAACAAGTTTTCCTTTTTTAATTTCCCTATCTTCATCTCTGTATGCATATAGGGTTTCAATACATTATTTTTTATTAGTAATTAATTACATTATTCATTTGAAACAAAGACTGTGCTATATGGTGCTAGTACTGTTGTCATAGATGTTGCTGAGGAGCAAGTGGTAATATTATAGATTCATTCTTTTTATTTATTAATTTAGCAATTTTATTTTTCAGTGCAGTATGTTTCTCACACATTTTGCATTCCAGATATTCTTTTATTATGCCATTTCCCCCTTCTTTTTAAAGCACCACTAATTCACCTCAGTGCAGCAATAATGAGTAACTGGGAAGGAGTTTGGAAGGAGAGAGAGGGAAAAAGAGAGCTATTGAAGTAAATGAAGCATTACCCATGACTGCAGCACACGCCAGTGTCTGTTCCTGTACTAGCGTCATATCCCCTCTTCCGAGCATTAGGAGGATAACTCATTTCCAGAGCATTCCATGCTCAAGGGCAATAGTTACCTTCACCACAGAGAGAATTAGCACTGGCTGGTATAATTTTGGAAATATGTGGCAATTACTTGCAGCAGAAAGTCGGATCTCAGAATCCCTTAATGAAGAATGACAAAGAGCTGAGCTCAGAAATGGTGGTCCAGAGCTGCTAGGTTCACTGTTCTACACCTTTAGTTCGCAGAATCCCCATGCAGATCATCTTCCTGTTTTCATTTTCTGTCTTTCCTCCTCCTTTCTGTCTGTCTTTACAATCTGATCAATTTAGCATCTCAGCTGTATTGTCCTTCTTGTCCTTTGCATTGAGTTTACCTATGATTGCATTTGGCTCATTTTTTTGACATAACTTAAAAAAAATGAAAATGTTTAAATGAACTACATTATACTGTTGCCTTGCATAAGCATGCGCTTTTCCTTGTTTTTCTTGGAAGTTCCTAGGATACTTGTCTTTGATTTGTTTTATTTGTCCCTCTATAATTCACAATTAAATTTATTTTACTTTGAAGGTCTTAAGGATGTATGAAAGCTATGTGTAGGTGTAAACCCCTGCAACTAACCATGTATTTACACTGTTGGGGGTAGTATTAGGTAGACCTAATTTGTGATAAACCAAATAAAAAAGATGAGGTTAAAGCTCATTTCTAAATACATGAACTCTCTAATGGCATTTGTTTTCAAAATGATTCCTGGCATATATTAAGACTGAGGCTGATGCCTGTCTCTCTGGATAAGTATCATCTTTACATACTGTTAGGAAGATAACTTTAACTGAAAAAAAAAAGTGCTCGAAGGAATGTCTGAGAAATACCATAGATAAAGAGCTACACTGCTTTGAATGGGTGGTTGCTTGGCACTAGTGCTTTTCTTTCTGAAGGGATCTTGGAGTCTCTTCTGTTTGAAACACTTGTGATTAGAAATTATATTATCATAAGCATACTGACGTCTCAGGCATACAAATTTCATTGAGCTAGGGATGCACTGCAGGATGGCTTGCAGCTGGACTTCATGCCACTGATCACAGCCCTCTGAGCCCAGCAGTTCAGCCAGTTTTCAGTCCACACTACTTTCCACTTATCCATACTTCCTCAGTTTGCCTATGAGGATGTTATTGGAGACAGTCTTGAAAGCCTTAAGAAAGTCAAAATAAGCAACAGCCACTTCTTTCCCCTTATCCACTCAGCTAGTCATTGTGTTGTGCAAGGGTACAAAGTTGATCAGGCATGACTTCCCCTTTGTAAATCCATGATGATTACCCCAATCACCTTCTTTCCTTTTATGTGTTTGGAAAAGATTTCCAGGGTTATTTGCTCCATCGCCTTCTCTGGGGCTGAGGTGCGGCTGACTGAACTGTAGTTCTCTGGATCCTACTTCTTGCCTTTCTTGAAGGTAAGGGTGACATTTTCTTTCTTCTAGTCCTTCAGGAACCTCCCTTGATCACCACAACCTTTCAAAAGTGATTGAGATTGGCTTCACAATGACATCAGACAGCTTCCTCGGCATTTGTGTATGCATCCCACAAAGGCCAAGATCCCAGTGACTGGTAAAAAGGAAACATCACACCCAGTTTCAAAAAGGGTAAAAAAGAGGACACTGGGAATTACCAACCAATCAGCCTCACCTCAATGCACAGTAAGGTCATGGAACAGAACCTCCTGAAAGTTATGTCAAAACATATGGAAAACAGCCACTATGGCTTCACCAAGGGCAAGTTGTGCCTGACTAATCTAGTGGCCTTCTACTGTGGAGCGAATACATCTGTGGGCAAGAGAAGATTTATGCATATCATCTACCCAGACTTCTGTAAGGCCTTTGATATGGTCTCCATAACATTCTTGCTGCTAAATTGGAGATATGAGTTTGATGGATGAACTGTCAGATGGATAAGGAATTGTCTGGATGGCCGCATGCAAAGAGTTGCAGTCAACTGCTCAATGCCCAAGTGGAAACCAACAATGAGTGCTGTCACTCAAGGGTCTGTACTGGGATGAATACTATTTAATATCTTCATCAATGTTTTACACGGTTGGATTGAGTGCACCCTCAGCAAGTTTGTGGATGTCACCAATCTGAGAGGTGCAGTTGATACACTAAAGGGAAGAGGTGCCATCCAGAGGGACCTTGCCAGGCTTGAGGAGTGGGCCCATGTGAACCTCATGAAGTTCTACAAGGCTGATTGCAAGGTCCTGCACCTGGGTGAGGACAATCTCCAGTACCAGTACAGACTGGGGGATGAACTGATTGAAAGCAGCCCTGTGGAGAACGATGTGGGGGTACTGGTGGATGAAAAATTGGTTGTGAGCTGGCAATGTGTGGTTGCGGCCCAGAAAGCCAACTGTGTCCTGGGCTGCATCAAAAGAAGTGTGGCCAGCAGGTTGAGGAAAGTGATTTGGCCCATCTACTCTGCTCTCGCAAGACCCCAGCTGGAGTACTGTGTCCAGCTCTGGGGTCCTAAGCACAAGAAAGAAATGGACCTGTTAGAGCAGGTCCAGAGGAGGGCCACAAAAATTATCAGAGGCATGGAACACCTCTCCTATGAAGACAGGCTGAGAGGGCTGGGGTTGTTCAGCTTGGAGAAAAGAAGGCTATGGGGAGACCTTATTGCGGTCTCTCAATATATAAAGGAGGCTTATAAGAAAAAAGGAGAGAACGTTTTTACTAGGGCCTGCAGTGACAGGACAAGGGGCAACAGTTTTAAACCGAATGAGGGTAGGTTTAGATTGGACACAAGGAAGAAATTTTTTATGAAGTGAATAGTGAAGCACTGGAACAAGTTGCTTGGAGAAGTGGATGCCCCATCACTGGAAAATTTCAAACTCAAGTTGGATTGGGCATTGACCAACCTCATCTAGTGAAAGATGTCCCTACCTGTCACAGGTGGGTTGGACTAGCTAATCTTTCAAGGTCCCTTCCAACCCAAACCATTCGATGATTCTGTTAGACCCCATGGACTTGTGTATGTCCTGTTTGTTTAAAGGTTCCCTAGTCTGATCGTCACCCACTGAGAATAAGTACTCCTTGCTGTGGACTTTTGCATTGGTCTTGGAGACCCCAATAGCCCAGCAACTGCAGAAAGACCTCTAATTCCTCTTCTTTGTTCCCCATGCTTTCTGCCTTAGTGTAGAAGCACATCAAACGGGCATCCAGTCTTGCTGATTTCCCAGAAAATGTACAAGAGTTTTCCATATGTTGCAGTCCTGTAGGTACTTCCTTATTTAAGTGCATATGTTTAAAATTGGCTCCTTTCAGTCCAGCATTGTTGATTTATAAGGTCTCTCCCATTCAGATGATCTGGCACCCTTTGCTTGCCATCCCAATCCACCTTCATGTGATTGTGGGTCATCAACTCCCTCCCCTGTCCTACTTTAAAGCTCTCCTCATAAGGCTGGCTGGCCTGTTGGTGAAGTTGCTTCTTCCCCGCATAGTCAGGTGGTTCTCATCTCTTCCTAGCAGTCTGTGATCATCAAAGAGGCTGGACACAGCTGGACACAGCTCCCCACCTCCTGTCTGCCACCGGGGGACTGACCCTATTCTGTAGTGGAGTAGGAGCCATCCTACTGAAAATTTTCTGCCAAAAATTATGAGCTTCCACCCTCTGCCATCCTGGGAGTCTCCATTTCCCACCCAATAAGCACAGACCCTTCCAGCCCTTCTTTCAGCGTGGCTGTGGGCTCAGGCTCTTTTATCCTGCAGAGACCCAGAGAAGATCTGTTCAGTCGCTTTATCATCATCACTGATGCTGCACAGCCTGCTGACTTCCTCCCACAGCTCCTTTGCTTAGTGACACAAACCCTCCCCTGTGCTCATGTCCTGTGGGTGAGGAGCCATCATCCTTGATCCCAGGATCAGTGAGAGGCCCCAGGCGTCTCTGCAGAACTGTGTCAGAACTCTCTGCCTCTGTGGCCCCAGGTCTGCAGAACTGCATCCCTCCTCAGGAGCTCCAACTGGGTTGAGGTCTCCATTGAACCAGAATAGTTGCGCCAGTGGGGAGTGGGGACTCTGCTTTGTGGTGTGTCTACGGCTGCTGAGCATGTGTACGCTGTCCTCAGCAGAGTTTCTTGCTCCCATCTGCACAAAGTGCTGTCCCTTTGAGATCCACTCTAGATCCAGTACTTCTGGATACTGCCCTAGTACCTGTTGAAATGGTGTGTGACCCTCCCTAGGAGTACGTGACCCTCAGGAGTCAGCTGGAACAAGAGCTCAATACCCTTTGATCAAATTTCTGGAGAAGCTGCAACCTGCCTTCTGACCTACCTTCTCAGGATGGGTCTAAAATTACTGGAAGTGTCCTGAATAGGAAGACAAATGACATACTTTTAATTCAAAATTGACTAAAATGCAATGGCTTGATGTAAGAGTACTCATGATGTCCAAGTACAACAGACTAACAGAAAAATGAAAGAGAGGAAAAGACAGGGCTGATCACTGGGATTTGTAAATCCTTTAGGAGGGTTAATAGCATTGCCTTAGCATTGCTAATCAAAAGTAGTTGAGACATGGTGCTAAAGCACAAATATTTACAATGTTTGTAACTTTGGTTTTAATTTTGAAAACTTCGTGTCCTTTTATTTTCTATTACTAATTGTCTTACATGGTAATAACCTTCAAGAAATCATTTATAAAAATTAGGCTGAATTTGAATGCTGTTAAATAATGCTAATTTGGTGTTCTCTCTTACACTCATGTTCTGCCAGCATTTTAATGTTTGTGGAGCAAATGAAGAATTTCTAAACAGTGCCAGAGGGGCATCGTGTTAATTCTTTGAGAGAGAAAATCCTTACAATTTTAGTATGCCTCGAGCACCACTGGTTTATGATAAGGTCTTTGTAGAAGTGCAATAAAGATGATGGCTTAGTTAAAATACTATCAATATACTTGGTTAGGAAATGAAAACCCCAGTCTTTCATGCATTGTATTTAAATGAGTGAATCTTCCTATTCTTCCTTTAAAGAACTTCAATGTATACATGGGTAATTTGTTATGATGATTTTATTTTTGGTGTAATTGTGTTCGAATATAGAAATATTGCTGGAATTAAGTCAACCCTCTCTGAAAGAGTCCTGTTCTGAAAGGAGGGTGAGTATACATTGGTATGAACAAATACCATTGCAGATATCTTTAAATTCAAGGGTAAATGCAAATGCCTATGCTCATGCAAAACATGTAAAAATATGTTCTACTAAATAATCTTAATGCTTTGTGAAAGGAGTCAATAATATGCAAAACTGAATAGATTATTAAATAAATAATCAGGATAAGTCATTTAAGATTCTTATTGCAGATTTTGTGTTCCATTGCGTGTTCTTTGTCTATAGGTTTCAGCAAAGGGTGCTAATGCCATGTGGCTCTAATATAGAGAAGGGTCTACATAGTTTACTTTCCAGTGTCTGCTTATGACTGCAATAGCCCATTCGAAGTGTATGCAGGTAGTAAGTGCAGAGGGAGCCCAAGGATTTATTTGACTGTCCAGGAAAGAGGAGTTCGATTATCTTTTTGTGGATCTCTCATCACATGTGTAAAATATGAGTGTAAAATAATTTGATCGAAGCTGAGCAACAGAACACCAGCAGCACTGTGACAGGAGCTTTAGATATACCAGTATGTTATGTATCATCTTTTTTTTTTCACCACCAAAACCTAATGGTATGGTATAGCTTTGTATCCCTGCTGATAAGGCCTTGTATGCTTTCTGTACGACAATGTGTATTTTGAGTGTGTTGTCCTTCTGGGCTATATAAATAAACAGTTTGAAGGCAGAAATGAGCGTCCTCATTTTAAAAGTTTCCTTTCCAATAAGAACGTTTTTTCAGGAAGTAGACTCCAGGTTTTCAGACAGAGATGATATGGTGAATTGTGATGTTTGTCTTACCTCTGGTAATTTCAATATAGTAAGTTGTAGCTATGTTGAGTTGTACTCCCATGTCACTTGAATGCTTTAAAAAAATCCCACTCTTGATATATCTAAAATTTTGCTGAAGATTGTTATAGATTCTGTCATGCCTTCCTATAATATTTTTTAAAGTCACTTAAGTAGTCAGTTACAATATGAGTTGTCTGTATCCTGATGTTTTGCACAGATGATGTTGGCTCACAGTCATCCATTTATAAGTCTATTGAGCCTGCAGACAGATATTGAACCTGGATGTTATGTTGCTAACTGTTCCACTGGCTCCTACAAATGTTGTTATTATTTTCCTGACTTCTCTGGCGCCATACCTTTGACCTTCTATTTATTGGGTATATTATAATGATTCTGTTACCGTGAGGTAACAGCTACTGCTATTCTCCAGATATTGTCAGGTAGAGTGTTTTTCCACATGACATTGTGGACAATATTTTCCCCTGACGAGATAACAATTTTATTTTTTCACCTCTTATAAAAGGGTTTTTTGTGAGCCAGAGTGACAAAATTAACATCTGAAGAGCTGGAATTTTTTTTTTTCAATGTCCCATTAAACTTTGTGAGATAAATGCTTGGCAGATTCTGAAGACAAAGTATGTTAAAAGAGAGACAGTTACAATATTAATATAAAATGCAGTCAAAATGTAATTTATTTTTTTTAAACATACATGCAAGTGCCACACTGAAAAAGACAAGTAACATTAGGTTCATTTTACATGCAGAGAAACAGGTTGGAGAAGTAGTGGAATTTGCACAAGTTTGTGCACGGGATTGTAAGGAGTCAAATTCACTTTCCTAATTTTCTATGAAAAAGATAACTTGACACTTAGTCAACTCTGTCACAGAGTCACAGAATTGCTGAGGTGGGAAGGGACCTCTGGAGTTCAAATAGTCCATCCCGGTGCTGAAACAGGGTCAGCTATGGCAGGTTGCCCAGGAAGTTTAAACTCACTAGTCATTCTTTGAGGCTAATGTGATTTTCCTACCTGGAATTCAGTACTTTAAAAGATTAGACTCCGCTGCTATCAATAATTTGTTCTATTACCACCCCTTCCTATTGTAGTTAGATAGGGATGGTTTTAATATTTCTTCTGTGTTTGTCATCTAGGAAAACTCATTGAGCACAGAGTAGCAATCAATTAAAAGTAAATAGGTATCTCTGACAGTTTAAAAGAGTCCCAAAGAGGATGACAGGAGAATGGTACAAGACAGTAAATAATTTATAGCTGGAGAAAATTAATCAAGAACCCCCAATTCCCTCTGTCCCCACACGCAGGTGCTCAATTACAGTACCTCTAAGAAGAGGCAGGAGACCAATAACCAAACATCTGTGACATAAATGAATTTAACTATTAGGGAAGAAATTCTTGAAATATATAAACACACTGAAGTAACCAAACCAAATTACAATACAATGTACATTTGCTTTTTATAATGCCTTTCATTATCCTATTTCCCAGAACTCTTCACGTAATTAAATAATATAAATGCTATAGTGTATAACTGAAATACAGCAGGAATAGAGATTTTCTAATGGAGGCAGAGTATGCAATCATAAGGTAATTGAAAGAAGTGAAAAAATTGGAAAAACAGAGATAGAGAAATTCAGACAAAGATTAAAAGTTAGTAAGTTAGGCCTTGGCATTGGACCATTAAAATGAGTGGAAGTTATTGCCTTGTCCTCAACAGTAACAGTATAACTCCGGAGGGTAACAAGGAGTTTGCCAAAGGCAGTGGAATCATTGATGGAGAAGAATAAAGTCAAAGACAATGACAGTGATTGTTCAGAAGAGGGAACAGGAAGAGGAGTAAATAGATATGTGAGATCCCTGAAGAATTTTGGAAATAGTTGCCTGTCTCATTACTGGTTTTCTTCATTTTGATGCCTGCATACTGCAGATGAAATAAGTGAATTGAATTAACAGACCTATCCCAGTTTAAAGCACAGAAGGGACTTAACAATGCAGTTCAAAATGGTTCCTAACATGACTGTTGATCCATATACATGTAGGAATAGTCCTTTCTATTCCATTTGTACCTCTGCTGTTTCATAAAGCAGCAGTGCATGAATCCACCTGGAACAGTGCTTGTGACTTCTGAGACTCCCAGGGCTAATTCAGTGGGTTGCTCATCTGGTTGCTTCAAAGTTAAAACTCAGTTTGGCTGCTGCTACTGCTGTTGAAGACCATTTCTATTTGACTCCTGGCAAATGAGGTAGGTAACAGCTTATGTAACATAGTTGTATTTACTCACCTATTTTGATTTTTATTTTTTTTACATTGACTAAGCAATAAGGTAGTCATATGTATGGTTTTTTTTTTAATGTATCTTGAATTTGTATATTGAGGGAGCTGGGGTTGTTTAGCCTAGAGAAAAGGTGAAAAGGAGGCTGAGGGGAGACCTTATCACTCTCTACAACTACCTGAAAGGAGGTTGTAGAGTGGTGGGGTCCGTCTCTTCTCCCAAGTAACAGGCGATAGGACAAGAGGAAATGGCCTCAAGTTGCACCAGGGGAGGTTTAAATTAGATATTAAGAAAAATTTTTACACTGAAAGAGTTATTAAGCATTGGACCGGGCTGCCTAGGGAAGTGGTTGAGTCACCATCCCTGGAAGCATTTAAAATATGGGTAGACGTAGTGCTTAAGATATGGTTTAGTGATGGTTTTTGCCAGTGTTAGGTTGATGATTGGACTTGATGATCTGAAAGGTCCGTTCCAACCTAGGCAATTCTATGATTGTATGATTCTATATAGACATACACATATATGTAATTAAATTCAAAGCTTATTTCCTAATTTCTTTAGATGATGATGTATATGATTCTACCTCAATCTTATTTTGGGCAGGTCCTTCAAAAACATTCCATAAGACTCAGACATCTGTCATTTTTGGTTTGCATTGATATTGCTCTGTCCAAAATGCTTTGTCCTCCTCTTCCCTTTTTTTAGCTTAGTAACCACATGGAGGTGGACAATTCACTTCTCTGGTGAAATATAATTCTTTTTAATTTCTTTCTAAGGATCCCAGAATGAATCAACCCTCTCTCTTCTCATTACCGCTTATAAAACTATTATTTTCCTCTTAGGAAAAACAAGTCCTTAGTTCTCGTCATCAAAACCTTACTATCGTTGTACTGATGAATTCACAAGATTTATTTCTACACTATTCAGTTCATGAATCTTACTAATAGTTTCATTTGAATGAAAAACCGTTATGACCTATAGCTGATGAAGGTACAATACCCAATTCCCTATTGTTTGACACAAATGATAGGCAAAACATACAGAAAAGGGATAAACTATTATCAGAACAGATTATTTCTGAGGGATGTAAGTGACCACTTGGGATGAGATTCAGCATGCAGAAGTCTCCTACATTAACAGATTTCATGTCCACAGGAAGATTCCAGATGACTATGAGCAGAGTTTTATCAAATGGAATTTCACACTTTCACCAGTTTTGTGATTAATTTGTACAGGTATTTTAAAATATCTTTTATTTATAATAAGAACTTCAGAATGTAACTAAACAGGCTCCACATCTCCTTTACTTTTTCAGCATAATTTATTTTTATCTGTTTTAGTAATGTTGGTAATACTGCTTTTTCTGAATACATACGTCTTACCCTTCAGAATGTGGATCTACGTATACAGCATTTGTTTCATTTAAATATTTTTAAATTTCTTCATCCTTCCTGTTGGTCTGTGTAGATTGGCTTCATGTTGAAGAGTATGCAATTTCACAATTAACTTGTTTTTATTATAGAATCATAGAATCATAGAACTGTCAGGGTTAGAAGGGACCTTAAAGACCATCTAGTTCCAACCCCCCTGCCATGGGCAGGGACACCTCCCACTAGATCAGGTTGCTCAGAGCCCCATCCAGCTTGGCCTTAAAAACTTCCAGGCATGGAGCTCCCACCACCTCTCTGGGCAACCTGTTCCAGTGTCTCACCACCCTCATGCTGAAGAACTTCTTCCTAACGTCCATTCTGAATCGACCCATCTCTAGTTTTAATCCATTCCCTCTAGTCCTACCATTACCCAACATCCTAAAAAGTCCCTCACCAGCTTTCTTGTAGGCCCCCTTAAGATACTGGTAGGCCACAATAAGGTCTTCTCGGAGCCTTCTTTTCTCCAGACTGAACAGCCCCAACTCTCTCAGTCTGTCTTGATAGGAGAGGTGCTCCAGCCCTCTGATCATCCTCGTGGCCCTTCTCTGGACACGTGCCAGCACGTCCATATCTTTCTTGTAGTAGGGGCTCCAGAACTGGACGCAGTACTCCAGGTGGGGTCTCACGAGAGTGGAGTAGAGGGGGAGAACCACCTCCCTCGACCTGCTGGCCATGCTTCTTTTGATGCAGCCCAGGATATGATTGGCTTTCTGGGCTGCAAGTTATTAAATTAACAGTAGAAAAATTTTGATGATTTCACCTAAATAAAATCAAAAGCATCTCTTGATTTTATTTGGCATACTCAAGCAAAGTTTTGATGCCACTAGGATATGAAAGTAAGGACCTGTTTTTGCTTATACGTAGTTAGAGATTGTAAATGGTTGTTTAGCTACAGAATTATTTTTTTTTGTACATGAGTACTTTTCAAAATTAGTCCTCAAAGATCGGTTTCAAGGTGTACTAGACACCTAAAAGAAGACTCAGGAAGCCTCAAAAAATATGTGTATTCTGACTTAAGCGTGGGTCTTGCCATTTCATTCCTCTTCTTGTAGCACTGATGGGCGAGGCATGGCATGGCCCTGAATTTGCCACTTTCAAGTCTGTTTTATACATATATTCCAAAAGGTCCCTGGGGTAATGCTATATGGTGAACATGGGCTATTTTGTAGAAGAACCAAACACCACATGCTGCAAGTCACTTTGAATATGCATGGAACTGATCAGTAGGCATTTTAGGACTAATTTTAAGTTGTACAGAGTGTAATCAATTCAAACTGTACAGAGTGCTTGCTAAGGAACATGCATTAACCTTCCTGTAGACCTGCTCTCCTCTGAGCAGTACAAATGTACACTACAGCCAGTATTACTATATAAGGAAATCTTTGCTTAGTATCTGCCTATATGTAACAATGGTTAAAATTCAATGTTCACGTCCAGCCTGAAATGTCCTTATTGTCCTCAGTTCTTTTTGCGCATACCCAGAACTGCTCAGGCTAAGAGCACCCACCTACACCTTATTGAGATCTAGAAAGTAGGAGCTCAAACAGGTTGAATTAAGCCTATAATAAAATGCTGTTGAATCTGCTTTCTTTTTAAAGTCTGACTGGAATAAGTTTTTTCCTTCCTTGTTCACTTGTCTCTCCCCTGGTAGGTAGGGCAATCACTGGAGAAATAGATCTTAGTCGTCATGATTTTTTAGCACAAAGGAGATGAAACCCAGCTTTGCCACCTGCCAGGAGTGCCACCTGCAAACTCAGTATACAGCGTATGCAGCAAAGGGTGAGTCAAGTGGGGTTATGTGGAGATACAGATCCATGTTCTTGTCGATGAGGTAGAGTAGGTCCATAGCCCAGTTATTGAAGCAGTCCCCTACTAGTGGATTGTCATAGGTTCTTGTCTGCCAGCTTTTGTTTCTGTATTTTATATAGAATAAGCATTGGGCAACAAACAATTCTGAATGAAGAAAAGAGAATTCCTTAGGGTTCAGGAGAACTTAACCCCATGTTTTTCTCTTGGAAGCACTGTTCCTTCTTCCAAAATATAAATGTACCTTAAGCCCTACACAGGATATCTCATTCAGTGAAAGAACAATAACCGCAGTCTAGGCCAAGGGGAGGATTTGAGACCTGAATCTAAGGTGACGAGGGGTGCCTAGGTTTTTGGGACTCAAGTTCCATAAACAGCACCGAATTTCAGGCAAGTTTAGTGATCAACATTCCTCTTAGTTTTGGCTTCTTGTTCATTGTATCAAGTTTTTTTTCATTACCCTTCTGAGACGCTCTTCATGACTTGTACACAAGTTACGTATGCTTACTTAGCTCTGAGATTTGAATTTCATTCTAGGAACCAGGCCTAAAATTGAATGTTACAGTGTATTTAGGTTAGATAGTCACTTAAGTCTTTTATTGCATCTGGTCCTCGATAACATGGCTTATGACACAAAAGAAGTGGTATGGAAAAGATTACCCACACAATATCTTGTAGAAATAGACAATGCCTCCCCTGTTTTGCAAGGGTGATTCATAATATCTAGTTTGTGTATTTCAAGTTATTGAATTACAGTTTGACTCCTCTGCTTGATAGAATATGTGTTTCTGATCTGATTAGGAAACAGGTTCTATTCTGAGAGCTTTTCTGCCACCTCTTCAACATTTTTCATCAGCTAATAAATTTCATTGCCTGATTTAACTTGTATGATTCAACAATACATATCCATATTTATGATTTCCCAATCAAAATTCTAGAATTAGTACCAGCTGTACTTTGTTCCATCTATTTTTTTCTTCAAGGTATTCCATATTATCAACTTAGTTTTTGCATCTCTTCCTTTGGTGGATAATTTCTGGTTGGTTTTGGTTTGTTTTTGTTTGTTTGGGTTTTTTTTGTTTCTTTTTGTTTTTTCCTAGTCGACAGTCAGATAACCTAAATTAATTTTGTGCTTGTTTTAAGGAGCTAAACAAAGAGCTTGTAAAAGCGTTGGGATTGGACCCCAGGTAGCCAAGGCCATGGAGTGGAATTGCTCCGTTCTTTCTTTAATAAGAGAATACTAAAAGATAAAAAATGCAATCTTTATATCTTTCAATATTTAAAGCTGGTTTGGTTTTTGTTTTTTTTCAGAAATATAAAAAACAAAACAAAAAAAAAACCCTCAAACTAGGAAAAAGGGTCTTGCTTTTCAGCCAGCAGCTCTTTAATTCAGCAATTTCTATATAGTCTGGATCCCCCTTGTTCACCTCTGCTGTGAGAAAGTTCCTTGTTTTTCTTATAAGTCTCTTGGCTCCATTTATATTTTAAATTCCCCATTTTCTGTGTTTTTCTCTGCCTGCTTCACTGTGTATTTCAGATATTTCTTCCAGTGGAGCTTACTCAGTTGCTCTTGAGAAAAGGCCAAGTCTTCTGGGGCAGGAGTCAATCTGGTCCAGAGTAAAACAGGCATAACAAGGCACAAGGAAAATTTCCTCACTTAGCCCCAGCTACTTCAATTTTTAACAAACATCATAATGCTCACATAGTAAGTAATAACAAATAGATAACATAAATATTCCTTTTGTTACAGCAGCTCACACATTTATCTACAAATCTAGTGATTTTCATTTGCTTTACTTCTGATTGTTTGTGGAAAATAAGTGAGCTTAGAGCCTAAATTTGTCCAATGGCACACACAATTTTTTATTTTTTATTTTTGCCATAAAATAATAGAGAAATTTTCTTACATTTCTATTTGTGAAAGAGGACTGAAAAAGATATGTTGTGTTTTGGGTTTTTTTCCTAAGAATCTGAAAAGAAGGAATTTCTGAAAAACAAAAAAACACTGAAAAAGGAAGTTCTATACGTGGAAAGAATTCTACTCTCAAAAGATTTTTTTTTTTTTACTGAATAAACCACATTTTCTGTATGTAGAAACATTTCCTTTTGTTCTTCCAAATATTTGCAATTTTATTCATCTTCATTGTGGCAATAGCAAATATATATTGTAGCTATGCTATATGTAAGCAACAAGAGTCAGTAGTGTGGTCCAGTGTTTTCAAAGTGAGTAGCTATTTGGATAACACAGACCTTCTACTTTTCTACTTAAGAAAATGAAAACCGAATTTTTAAAACAGCTTGACTCCAGTGCTCTCTAAAATGGTATTCCTTTATATTGCATGATCTTAAGAATTATGTCCATTAGCAACAGAAGCTTTTGAAAGTCTTAGCCATGTTAACCAAACCGTTATTCATGGATTAAGGGGTAAATCAAAAAATTGAATTTTTTGGTCTGAAGTTGTTGCAACAGAAATTTTCTGCTTTTTTTTTGCTTTTGCTTATGTTACCAAACATAACTTACACCAGCTAAAGTCTAACACTGAGAGGGTATTCTGGGTACAGTCCTGCCACACAAACACAGACATGGCACAATGTTGATGTTAAGCTAGTAGGCATGACCACTTAAATTGAAGACAATGGCTACATATAGACTTGTGTTGGAAAACACTGAGTGACATGCTCTGCTGTGTGATGTTTCTGTGGGAGAGCAGGGTATTGGCTAATCTGAGCATTATACCCCAGTTTCTGATATATACTTACTTATTGACTCCTCCAGAATCAGCAAGAATAGCTGAATAACATTTACAGGTTTTGCACCCTGCTACTTCTCCCAGCGCTCATTTCTTCCTATCACCAACTTCAACATGCCCTGGCCTCTCTATAATGCAGATAAATAAATTATTCTTCCCTATCGCAGATTGTAGCTGTTCAAGGAGACACATTTCCTACCACCAAGACAGCATGCATTCCTTAAATGCAACATACACAGAGTCATCTCACAGCATAAAACTCCAGCTGTCTTACTGAAACTATGGAGATAGATTAATTTTTCCTCCCTCTAAATCAGATATACCTCACCAGGGTACTCATTATCTTTGAGGGACCACTCTAAATATAATTTTTGTTATGTTGGTTCTCACTCCATTCTGCCATCAATATGGCAAGAGGATCAGTGATATTTTGTCCTTTTTTTTTTTGTCTCCCAATTATATGATTGAAGCTCACAAAGTTTGTTTTGAGAAGGGGGAAAACAAAGACGAATTTTACTGAATTTTGGAAAATGCTAGATTCCAAAATGATGGAGTTACAAAGGATTTTTTTTTTTGAAATATGGATAGGCAAACTGTCAAAATTTGCTCCTGAGCATCCTACATATATGCAAATAAAAATATGAGGATCTTGACATGAATTACGAAGTAGGGATTTTAGAATCTGAATACACCTCCAACTTCGCAGATGGAGTCCAAACTATGATGAGACTAGCTCAGATCCCCAGAATATAACTTATGAACTTTGTAAGGGGAACTACGCCCAGATCTGGATTTGAGTTAGCAGGTGAAGCCCATCTGTATTTTGAAATCACATTACATGAGTGTATGAGGTGCATGCGAGAGTGGAATGCTTGAAGAGGATTGCTTTCACCCTGAAACAAAATACATTTTATAAACCTGTGTGCTCAAAGAAAAGCTTGACAGGTGGCACCCTAATGGGAGTTTGAACCTGCACAAATTTGCTGCCTCTAACTTCCACACTGTTTGCGAAAACAAACCAACAGACCTCACTGGCTTTTCTTGACACAGCTTTAAAACGGGACATTGTTTCAGAGCGCATTAGCATGCACATGCGATGGCACGACATGCTTGATTTGATTTTATTTTTTTTTTCTGGGGTTTTGGATTTGGTGTTTTTTGTTTTGTGTTGTTTTTTTTTTTTTCTCCTTTTTTGTCACTNGTCACTGATGGTGCAGAACCTGCTCCTGCTCATCATTCTTTTTTAATCTGGCCCAGCGATGAAACAGACGACTGGGGCAAGCTTGGCAGTTGAAGGATCCAGATGCTAAACTCCAGGATTAATTTCTCTAGCAGAGGCATCTGGGAGTCAGATCCTCTCCCCTGGCTTTCCTGGCAGCTTGGTTTAACCCCCAGCAATCCAAAAAGCTCATTTTTCTGTTAGACTGGGAGTTCAGTTATCCTGGCAGGTAAAGGACTGCCAGATTGACTTTGTCAAATGAAGGAATTTGTATTTAAATATCAGTGCCTTGATTTTCCCAGCGATGGGAGCTCAGTCATTGAAGACTTCTGTATTTGCTAATGATGCTTTCCTTTGGCATCTTCCTCAGAATGTGACAAAAGGAGGAAGTTGACATTAGCAAGTGAGAACAATGAAAAGGAGGGGAAAAAAATCCAGCAGTGGTACAGTGACGCTGAGACAGGGAACACAATTCTGATCCATGAAGAGTGAAAAATCAAAGCAGCTTAATTCATGTGGAAATGTAAAATCAGTGTAAATGACATCAGATCAGCATCATTTGACCTTAACTTTCTGTGTCCCTCCCCCTTCCCCTTTTTATTTTTTTTTTTTTTTAAGAAGTGACCTTTTTTTATACTTGATGACAGGGAAATAATTTGCAACAGAACTGCAGAATGAAGGCATTTTGCATTCTTCCAGTAAACCTTCTCCCCTTGTAGCAGTAGTACCTCATGAAAAGTTAGCCCTAAATATTATACTTAATTCAACTTTGAAATCGTGTATACTGTAGTTGCATTGACTATTAGTCGTCAGAAGCCTTAAAGCAGTATAAACACAGTATGGATTTCCAGTGATAGTATGAGAGCAATGCATTGGCTTTTTAAAAATAACGTAGTTTTATTTTTGTCAAGCAATACAGGTTGAAGGTGCATTGCACACTGGGTGATAAGCATGTCATTTCATAGCAATATAATTAGGGATAGAATTAAGATGAAGAGTGTGAATAAAAGTGTAACTACCACAGAAAAATACTTAACAACACCTATATGTAATATAGTGAAATCTCAGTTTCACATTTGAAAACAATTCCTTTTATATGACCATATATAAACTAATAGCATGCACTGTTGTAGTATCACATCAACTACTGGTTAAAACAAACAAAAAAAAAAACCCCAGCCCCAAATATAGTGTACATCTCAAAACCAGGCAGAGTTATGTTCAAATAATTTTTCCTCTTCCTGCTAACGGGTCACTCAAACTCATTTTACAATATCTACTAATGAATACTAACTTCAGAAGAGGAAATTCACCCAGCTCTGTGGAAAAGTGGGAAGAACTGGAAGTGAAAAATGAAATTAAAACTCCACAGTCAATATTTTTAGGACTGAGACAGAGGTGATCTTAGATTTTACATTTATTTTAAAGATTTATTCTGCTGCTTCTAAAAGCATTCTTCACCAAACAAGCACCAGAGGTGCTCTGTGGGAGAGGAGCTAGAATACAGCTCCAGTAAGGATGGAGAAGGCTGCAATTTTGGATTTATCCTTTGCTTTCCTGGGTGGGTACATTCTACCAAGAGCGTAGAAATAAATCTGTTATCCTGAAGGCAATGAATGAACCTGTGCTCATTGTTTCCACATTTGTGCTGTGCACACAGTCAAGGTCAGATGGATTTTATTTAACAGATTATAATTATGTGTATGCAATGTAAGTAGTGCATCTGCTTATGTGTTGATCTGAAAAGTGATCTGAGAGTTTTTTGGCTGCAATCAAGCTCTAATATGATGCCAAGATCCATGACCTATGGTTCATTGGTGGGAGCACAGGTCTTACAGTTGTGCATGAGCAATCAATTATATGCTTTTGATTAGAGAATTCTGGAGTATGGTTTTGGTCAAGGCCTTGTCAAGTGAAATAGACACAAGAAATGATGGATCATCAGGGGGATTAAAGTCTGGTCTAAAGAAATACATAGAGGTGTCTCTGGGGATAATCAGACCTTTGTTCCAATTAAGGAAAAGTCAGCAGTATTATATATGTGAAAAGAACATGAATAGTCTCTAACCTGTGTTCATGTCACCTTGTAAAATTAAAGTTTTCTTGCCTGGGGCAGGATCTTTTACAGCAAGTATGCTGCAAATTGGTATTAAGTCACCTGACAGCATTTCTTACAACCCTCCCTAAGCAATGTCATTATAGGTGAGATCCTGACCCGTGTGAAATCAAAGATGAAATTCCCACTGACTCCCTCGGTACCATGATTATAGGGTTTTACCTTACAATCAAATTTTATTTGATTTGCAGTAAATGTGAGCCTTTGCTGATTGTGTTGAATGGGGGAAAGAAACTCCGATGCTTCTCATTGAAAGGGGTTTAATAGTTAATTGTTTAGTTTTACATAACCTGTAGTTTTAATAATCCATAGCCAATCTTAGCTATAGGAAAGCAGAGATAAGCAGTTACAAAATTTTGGTGGGAAAGAAGCCTCATGATTTTTAATTTTTAGGATTTTTTTATTTTTTGTGCTTTCTTTCAAAACTGTTGCAACTTGCATTGATTTTCCCTTTAGAGCATCCTGGCAATAGTGTCAGAGAACTTGCAGAGAATATAAAGTCTCAGAAAGAATAGTCCTCTTAAGGAGATCACTTTTGCCAAATAAAACATGAAAAAGCCTTGTCACTTTTTGAGTATCCGTTTTGGAGTTTATAACAGGAGGCATGAAGTTACTGTGAATAGTTCACCGCGTCAAGATAGTAATTTATTCCAGATATTTGAATCACTGAAATAACTATTTAGAAGTGAGGTTCATAAAAAAGGACACAGGTGGTGATATCACAGTAGAATTATTTAATTTAGTCATACCATTTTTAAAATAAGAATTTAAAGGTATGTTCATTTATCATGTCATTAAGGCATATAAATGCATTGTTTAATTTAGAGTTAGAGATAGTATGTTGTCCCTAAACAATGTTGATATTATGCTTTTATTCATTTATGTGGGTACTGATGATATCCTTGCATGGCAAATTGCTACTGTGAGAGACTCTAGATCAATTTAATTTTCAGTAAAACCTTGCTACAAAAAAGAGCTAGCATATGATTATTCCATGGAAGCCTGTAAAAGCTGTAGGAACTCTTCTTGAGAGACATAAATTACTTCTTTTATCCAAATACGTAAACAAATTGGTTTGAATAAAAGAACATTCAGAACAATAGAAAACAAACCAGTCATTTTTCATTGAAAAACTGTAAAATTTTATGCCAAACTAACTGACATTTATCTTATCATATTCATGTTTGTTCTTAAAATATTTGAGAATCTCAATATGTTTTTGAATTAGATGCTTGCAGATACTGGGTTGTGTTATGCTGATAGAAAAACAATAGTTAATCTGAAAAAGCAGTTATAGTAGACTACATTTATAGAAAGGCTGAAGAGTATGGGGGCTGAACATCAGTGAGTAGGCCTGATTTTTGTGAAAGGAAGCCTTACACAACATCTCTGTGGTTGCTCAATTGGTACTTCTAAGTTTTTGTAATATTCTCTACAGAACACTATTTGTCTTTTCTTTTCAAAGTTTTATCAAAATATAAAGATTTTCTGGCTGCTAAACTAATATAATCAAGTGTACCCTTGGCATCTAGAAGCTGGAGGTAACAGCCTTAGAGATGAAAAGCTTTTTCACTTTCTTCAGTTTTATATTCCAGAAATTGAAAGGGCCCTTGGGTGTACGTTTTAACAGAAAGCTCCTTACTGAGTTGCACCTGGGAGGGATTGTCAGTGAAAAATGTTAACTTACGAATTATTTCTGAGCAAATAATTACACTGCAGCTCCTTCTGTTTCATGGTTTTTATTTGGATTTGGTAGACTGTCTCCCTTTTGGTCAGTCAAGTGATGTTGAACTCTGTTTTGGGTTCTGTATGCTCTAAAAATGAATTTCTCATTAATTCTCTTGAAATATGCAATCAGCTGTGGAATGTGAAAATAGAAGTATATAAGATACGTATGGCGTGTTTTGTTTTAGGAAAGAAATATAAGACCAACAGATATGACAGAACTCAAAGAACTTTCTTTGCCTGTGGAGCCTCGATACCATTTCTCTGCACAACACCCTTTAGTAAAATTTTGAATTGAAGCTTGAGTTGAAAACTTTGCAGCAGAGATTGTGTCCTTATGAGGTTTCTTCTGCCAGAAATCTTATCTAAAGCTATGAAGCTAATCAAATTATTATTTCGAAGGTTGTTACTGTGCTTTATACTCTATATAAATATCAATCTATGGGAAATAGTGCATAAATTGTAGTCAAAAGAGAAATTATCATTAATCCCATGCCCATATATGTCCAGCCATTGCCAAAGTATTCTTTTTATTTTTGTGTATGTGTTTGTGTCTTTATATGTCATTATTAGGGTATCTGTGTTACAGTAGTGCCATTTTTAAGGAGTTGTTATCTGTCTGAATAATCTGAAATGGTAGTCTTATTTCTAACAAAATCCATATATTATTCTAAATGATCTTTTTCACTTAATAAAAGATATATAATTTTATTAAGTGTCACATTAAACTAATAGAAGTTAGGAGCTTGTGGCATAAAAATCCAAAGTTAAACCTTTCAACTGACAGAGGCAGCTTTGTCCTAATGACTTCCATAAATGTATCTGTTAAAAAACCAGGGGTTTGCTTTGCTTTCCCCCTGCATTTGAAAACGTCTTCCACAGACAAAGTTCTCTGAGTTAGAAACCTTTTCCTAATTTCCAAACTAAATGTATTCATAGCCCGATTACATGCATTTGTTCTTGTGCCAAGATCATCCTTTAGTTTAAGTAGTTCTTATCTCTCCCTCGTGTTTACCACTGATGTATTTAAAGAGAACAGTCATAACCTCTTCTGGCCTTCATTTTGTTACAATAAACACTGGAAGTTTCTCTCAGGAGATGCTCTCCATACCCCTGATGATCCTACGAATCCTTCTTTGTACCTGTTTTAGCATGAATGCATATATTTTCTTAACGTGAGTGGCAAGAATTGTACACGATAGAACATATAGGTCTTTATTAGTGTACTGTACATGACCTTAATGATTTCTTCTCTTTCCTGGAAATATTTGGTCTACTGCATTCTATGATTGCCTTGCCTGTTTTGCAGCCACTTCATCTCCATGGTCCATAGTTACCTATGGTCAACTGAATGCAGTTCTTTCCCTTTTATCCCTTCAAACTGATGAAATCCCAGTTGATAGGAATGAGTATTGTTATTAATCTCAAATTACATGACTTTATGCTCTATACTATTAATTTTTATTAGTATGATTTATGATATCAGATTTTCTATTGAAGTCTGTATCGGTCATTTCTTCCTCATTTCATTTATCTACTACTCATTTAAAATCATCTACGAAGGACATCTAGGTAGTCTGTTAGCATGGCTACCATAATTTTAACAAGCTCATGGGTTTTGGGTTTTTGTTTTGTTTTGTTTTGTTTTCTGTTTTAAATCTTATTATCTGTTTACTTTTAAGTCTTAACTCATTCTTTCCTTCAAATTAGTCCTAAAGCATTACATAAAAATAAGTGCCTGAATCACATTTTTCTTTTCACAGCTCCAGTGGTACTATATGGACTGAAAACAGAAGCTACGTTGAGCTGAAAGACTTAAAATTACCTGAGGTATATCGTATCGTATCGTATCGTATCGTATCGTATCGTATCATATCATATCATATCATATCATATCATATCATATCATATCATCTTTCTGATAGGGATTATCATGTCCCCCAACCTGAGTGCATTGACTATCTAGAGAAATTTTTTTGCATCCTACTTATGGTAATTTACATTTGTAGACCCTGATTTCTATAAGTTAACTTGTGTCTTCTAGTATGCTTAATGCCCTCAACTTTACTGAAAACTGAGGCAAAATATTAATTCAGGTTTTGGGGCCATATCTAGATTATATTTAATCTCTTTCCTTGATCTATTTTTAATTATGTGGATAAGGAACTTTTCAGTATTTGTTTTAATATCCTTTGCGAGATCTAATTTATCTTGGCTTTTGCAGTTCTCTCTTTTCTAAACATATTGACCTGTAACACATAACTCTCACTACTGATTAAGCCCTTTTCCTTTTCTTACAGCCTTACTGCTTTTCTCACTTTTAAAGACACTTTTTCATCCACTTACATCGGAGGCCCTTTTCTCCAAGTTTCCGCTACTTTGCTTGTAATGAAAACCAAAGAAAATTCCTGTACTTTTGACTTAGTCGGATTCTAGTCTCTGCCAGATTCAATTCAACTCCTGCAAGTTTTCTCTTTTGAATTTAAACCCTTAATTATAGAGGTGCTCTTATTTGGTTCCCCTTCATTTCAGCTGCGTCACTCACAACCACTTGATCCAAAGTTACACTACTTACAACCACTTGATAAAGAGTTTTTAATAGCAGTGCCTCATATGAAGCTCTACTATCATAGAATTCCTGTTAGGAAATATAATTCACACACATTCACATGAATTTATCAGAAATAGTCAGCCCTTGGATACACAATGATAACTTCTACCCTTGATCCAAGACTGATCCTACTCTGCTTCTTGTTTGTAGGAATGGCCTGGGGGAAAAAAAAATAACACCAAGAAAACCACAAAACAAACCCAAACACACACCCCTCCCAACCACTCCCCCAAAACAACAAAGATCCCCAGGAAAGAATCACTGGTAAAGTTTGGAGATGATACAGTAACTGAAGGAAAACAGACATGGAATAGTGAAGAGAATGGATTACTGCCACTACACTACCTGAACTGCCCAGGCAGACTGACACTAGCAAATAACAGGTATTTTATTATGCCCCAAAGTAATATTTGGAAGAAAATAACATAATTATTAGAACAAAGAAAACGTCCATGGAAGAAGAGACTAAATTACTTTGTATCTAGGACTGGATCTTAGCCTGAGTCCTCTATCTCAAAGCTGGCAGAAGAGTAGGGTCAATGATTGTTGCTGTAACCCAATGTTAATTATTCCATAAAAAAAATGGAATAGCTTCAACATGAGAGAGTGAGAGACTCTCTCTCATGAAAGAGTCAAAATATATGCAGGAGATGGATTTACAGGATGGATTGTATCTTTCATATATCATGAAAGCTCAAAAAATTAACCTGTTATTAAAAAGACAGAGTTGCTATTTCCTTCTCCACTAACTGAATTTTCCGAGATAAGGTGGTCCTGGAAAGGTAACAGCAGGAGACAAGAGTCAGGCTTTCAGATACCCTGCTTAGACGTACCATTTGTACTGAAGAAGTTTGTGAAACTTGCTCTCAGAAAGAGGTGGGAGGGGTGATCCATGCCTACTAACGCTGGTAGCATAGTGATTATCCCAGTAAAACTCTGCAGGACTTGGATTTTCAGATTGGAAAAAAAATATCAGAAATATTTTAATTCTCTGTGTTTCATTTCTTACTTGGACTTCCACTATCAGGAGAGATTCTCGTTGGAAATTATGTAATCTATTGCGTTGCTGAGAATGGCATTTTTTGCATGGCTTGAAAAGATTGGCTCCCTTCTTAAGACGGGAAGATAGTGGGCTACATACACTATATATTTTCGTTGGGAACTGAAAGATTACTGTGCTGGATTTTTTTATGGGATGTCTTAGTCTCCAGCTTACTCACACATAAAACCTCTTGGTACTTAATCAAATATGTAAATAGCAAGTCAAGCAAAAAATCTCTTGCCAGGCTCCTATTATTTGGTACCAGATGCATGTGAGACTCTTGTCCCCATCTGCCTGTTTCATCTTAGATATGAAAACATCATATTAATTGTGACTATCATATTAATTACATCTGATTGTTTAGGACATGAGTTACTGAATGTATCTCTCAGTGCAGGTGGCACAGTTTCCAATATGATGAACTATAGCAATCATGGAAAACTAGACAATTTATTTATAATTTACACTGAAGGAGTGAAATTTAATTTTTAGGGAAAATATGTAGATCTTTCAATCATTAAGAAAATTACAGTCACTTTTGTTGTAGTAATTTCTCTTTCATAAAAATTTGTTGCTTAAGGAAGAAAAATTACTTGACTAATTGATTTCTACTATATTTTATTCCTTTATGCTATACCTGTCATCTTATCTGCATGTCTCTCAGATTTAGGACTACAGAAATGACTGTAGCTGAAGGTGATATTTGTGATGTGCTGTGGATTGTTTCGGAATCTTTTGAACTCATTTAGGCTATGACATTCTATGTCAGATTAATTAAAATAATTCACAGTCACTTCAGCCTGGGATGGAGAAGGGGAAACAGGTCTCAGATGTGAAATGCACTCATCAGCTTCACTCACTGCTTGATTGCTCTTGTATCCATCATATTTGTTCTGTGGTGAGTCAACGTCAATATTTTGGTCACAAAAAAAAGAAAGGCAGATGATCGCTCCCGTGGTAAAAAGGCAAGTCTTTTCCCACTGGTGACACAAACATATTTTCTGTGTGCCTCCGGAAGAGAAGCGAACAATGGAAAATGCTTCCCTGTTTCTAACACTCTAACAAAGGCTCTGCGCGATTCACCCCTGTGACCTGTCTGAGCCTCTGTTCAGCAGGGAAGCCAAAGGCTTGAGTTTGTCTCTCTGTCTTGGCCCCACACTCTCACGGCATGCTGCTTCAGCCCATCTACAAGGCTGACCATAAACTGCTTGAGGTGATGACAGCCTTTTATTTCTCTGGGTGTTTAAAATTCACTGCAGGAGGCAAGAAGTCGTTCAGCTGTCTTGCTTCGTTTTATTGTGTCCTTCATAAAATGCCCAAATTAAAGAGTTTTTCCCACTTACCAAGAGTTAGCAATCTTTGTAGCTTAGCCTGCCAACAATTTTAAGTTTTATAGGGAGGGGCATTCTGCTGTGAACAATGAGGAATTAAAAACTCAGCTAGTAAAGCTGATTTCAACTGTCTTGATATTAGGAAAGAAAGGTTTTCTCTGCACTTAATGGTGTCATATGACTCAGCTGGGACTTCAATTGATCTTTGTGCTCATTTTCTCATTTTCCAGCTGAAATTCATCTAGGGCTGGAACACGTTGTTACTGTGTTTACCTTCAATGCCTCCTGCTGTTCTTCCAGTGATGTGTGATGACACATGTCTTCATCCCTTCGTTCCTGGTTTACTCTGTCACGTTGCCAGAATGAAAATGTGTGTTATGTGCATTTCAGACCCTTGAATGTGATAATGACCTTCACGTCTAAGAAGGGTACCG
>VYZM01008294.1:626034-661724 GCA_013398915.1 Dromas ardeola | reverse complement strand
AAAATTCTTGTGCATCCTAGGATTTTAAACAAGTTTTCCAATATTATTCCACTATATTTGGAAGATATTAAAGTTACATCAGGAAAAGATACAGATAACTAAAATAAAAGCTACAGCTGGCTGTTTAAAGAAGAATAAGGTTAAATTCCTCTGCTCCAGGTCTAATGTTCAAAAGAAGTTTCATTTCCAGACCACATATTTGTTTCCTGCATCCATTTCTTGCATGTCATAAGTAATCTTGTAAAAGTTTCCTTCAAAACACTTTAATTCCTAAAAAGCTTATGTCAACAACTTTAACAAAAGTACTGCCACAGCCTACATGAATGATAAATCTAACAAGCAACTACCAACAGTGTGGTCAGACTCCAGTTCTTCTGGTAATGGAATGTTTTACGGACAGTTTTTTTGAAGCCTTATGCAGCACCTTCAGCAAAGCAACTAGAGACTTGCTTTCACTGGGCATGAAAGTACTTTAATAAAAAGTATGATGATGTACTTAGTCCGTCTTTCCAATTGCATCATACTGTCAAAAAGATTTTAACTCTTCTTCTCAAGCCTGGACAAGATTCCTCAACTATCAGTGTTTCCACAAAGAGCTGTCAAGTATTACTACAAGTCTAATCCGTGTTTGGAAGTATCTTAAAAGCCACTGAATTTCAACAATCAACATAGCAGCTTGATTCCTGGCAATAGAGAATATCTAATAAAGCAAGCATGGGAGAAAACAATAGCCTCTTCTTGGCAACTATTACTGCTTCTATTTTCCTTTTTGTATTTTGGTTGCGCAGCAAAAATTACTATTATGAACAACATTCCCATCCATCATAGCAATTACTTATTAAGCTTACAACTGCTGACTAGAAAACATTCTTTTTCTTAAAAACTACAACTACCAGATTCAAGTTTTGGGTTTGGGTAATGAAAAAAAAAAACAAAAACACAAACAAGAAGGACTTAATATGCCTATTTGCTGGTAACCCTTTTAAAAAAAAAAAAAAAAGACTCAATCCATAAAACACAGATTAACTGATAAACATCCTTCATTGAGCAAAAGAAGTCCGTTTTCTCCATGAATATTGGACATGGCTGCCCAACTGGCTGCACAATCGGCAAGGCTGGGCAAGAGGAGAGTGTTCCTCATGAAAGACCTGCTTTGTTTTAATTGTTGCCGTGAAAACTACTAAACATACACCTGAAGCGTGATCCAGGCAGAACCTAAAAAAGTTCTCATTAAGTGTTGCTCTGCATGGAAAAAGATGTTCTCATCAGTGTTCAAAGCTGCGAGAACCAGGTTTCCATACAATTTCTTTTCGGTTATCAAGACTGATCTTCTACTTTTCCAGAAATTCATGTGGCTCTTAAGAAATTCATGAGTAAATTAAAAAACATTCAGATTACTATATAAACATTTACTTTACAGCTACATGCAGGATTAGAACATTAAAATGTGTGTTCTAATCCTCCACTCCACAAATCTGAAACATGGTAACTGAAACAGCAAAATTCCTTTGAATAACAGCAGATTCCTGGAAGATATTAGTAAGCTTTTCTAATTACAGGGCTTAAAATTTTCCTCCAGCCTAAAAGCTTTTAATAAAGTACTGCAAACGGTATGAATGCAGCAAGATACTGCATGAAGGATCAACTGAAGAATGCCTTTACTATATAGTTAACCATGACTATTTAACAAGTTACCAACTTACAGTTCCCATCATACTGCTTACAAAAGACACAGCAGTGGGTTTTTCTTTCCAAGATACTAAACGACAATTGGGCACTGCGTATTTAATTTTTTTAAAAACGCAACTGGTAGATACATATATAAAAATGTATTATATTCTTTTTTATTTTTGAACACCTTTATTTTGTTTTCTGGGACTGCTCAAATATTAGCAGCATTACTTCACACAAAGGAAAAGTTTTAGATACGTATTATTTCAATTTTACTGAAAAAAGGGAAAAGGAGTTATTCTCAGAAGTTGAGAATATAGGAAGCATGGTATCCTAAGCATTAAATTTAAAAATAAGAGATAACTTTATGGCTTAGGCAGATTTAAAAAACATCAGTAAGTTTTACCTGTTGGGAGTAGCCTCGAAACGTTGGATTAACAGTTTTAATTCCTTGAAATAAACCAGTAGGAACAACAGAACCAGGCCTAAAGAAGAAAAAAGAAAGAAGTTTTACATATATAAATATACACAAAAAAGCAAGCACTTAAGTGGAATTTTCTATCTTTACTGGGATCATAATTTTATCTGCAACTGAACTATAACATATCTAACACCAATAATATTAAGCTTAACCAATATTGGTAATTAAATAATGTTGGTATTGAATTATTAACCATACATTTTTTAAAAAATCTGTTGTCCAGCAGGAATAGAGACTGTATTAGGCCTTTTATGCCACATTTCTTGTAAAAGAATCAGATGACAAATCAGACACGCTCTTGGCACTATGCACAATTACTATTTCTTTACTTTTGTACTTATATTTTGAAGTATTTTCTTAGATGGAGATAACAGAAATTCCATATAAGGAAATAAGAGAAAGTGATAAATATTGGCACAGAATGAAGGACACAGAGAGGATGAAGTAGTTAAACATTTTAGATGTATTTCTGGCAGATACAAAGTTATTTTTAAAAGTTTAATGCTACTTTGTATAGTGTTTATCATCTATTTCTTGTCAGATCTTCCTTACTACAATTTACATCAATTATTTGTCCTATCTTTGGTAGGTACTGAAAAGAGCAGGTTATAAGGAGTATTTAAATCCCGCAAGTTAATCTTTCCTTCCTTAATTTATAAGAGTAATTCTGTGATACATACAAAATAAAATTAGAAACCTAGGACAGATTAATGCATCCTTCATGGCTGTGGATTTTATTTATAATCATTTCATCACCAAAATGATGCAATACCTGCTTTTGTGCCAGAGTTCTGTCATCAGCTTGAGGTAACTTTTACAAATTGCCGGTTTCTTATCTGTTCGGGCTAAGCCTCCACAGTCAAGAAAAAAGTGCGTCAAAGGTGGGCTGATTAAAAAGAAGAAAATAGTATTTTTTTTCAGGCTTTTAAAACACAAGAGGAAATCTGCATTTCATACAAGATTATTTTAAAAAAAACCAAACAATACTATTATGTAATTGAACAATTTCATCTCCTACATTCTTAACTGCTGCAACCAGACATTTCCCAGTAGGACAACTTCAGCAGTACAGAAACACTGCTCCTCAAACGTGTTCAGACATTTGTTAAAGCACCAGAATTGTCCAACAGGATTCAAATTCAAGTCAATTCCTACTAGCCATCACAGAAGTACACATGTACCACTACAGCAACAATCACCATAAGCCTAGTCCATAAATAGCATCTTAAACAAATCTTCTTTTCTCTGGAATCCAATAGCGCCACATGATATTTGTGGGTAAATAATTTATACTTAAATGATTATTTATCTCTTTACTTCATGCAGTGCTGCCAACTCACATACTCTCTCACTTCTCTCCCTTTAATCCCCCTTTACCTCTTCAACTTTTGTAGATTTCTGCTTCAAGAACTTGTCTGGTATCCCCATGGAGTGAGAAGATTTTGTATTCTAGCTACACCTAGGATGATTTAGCATAGTGTGTCCCAGATGTATTGTTTGCAAGGACTGAATTTGGACCTTTTGATTTTAATATGTCTCTTCTTTTTAATTAGGGTTTATGCATTTCCTTTGATTTCTTCTGTAGCAGAAAGAAACCCAACTCACAAATTTAATTGCTTTTATCAGATTTTCTTCTAGTTTCTAGACCTGCATGTATTTTAGGACAGTGAGGAATTAGAATGAAACAGGGAAAAATCCGAGTAACCCACATATCAGAATAGGTTTTTTTCTTATCAGTGACACAATTGCTTATAGTATATAAGACTGAGATTTAACAAAAACATGCCTTCTTCCATGGTAGTACAACCCTTCAAAATCCTTAAGCATATCTTGAGAAAATGCATGTATAAGCAAATATAAAATTACATTTATAACCATTTTCCTTACCAATTGGAAAGAGCTTGTAAAGCTGCATTCATGTAACAAGTGTTTCCAATATTTTTTAATCCCGTTAGACCTGAAAGACAGAATGAATATTCAGTAAATCTGTTAATCCAATACAAGACACATTAAGGAAAACTCTTCCTAGAAAATATGTACTAATTAAAATACTCGTGTAACACTTCTGATGCCAAATTGTAACTAAAAGAAACATAAAGACTCCTAAAGGAATACTAATCTAACTAGAAGAAATAATTAAGTGTTTTGATTTTGGCTGACTATTACACTTCAGACAAGTAGATCGTATTTCATCTTACTAACTTTTGATGTTTTATGTCAGCTGCAGATTGTAATTTAAAATATGTTTATCAATATTTAAGTTTTACTTGAACTTAATGATTTACCTGTTCAGTTAAATTGATGCTCTGCTGCATTCGTGACTGTTAATAATATTACCAAAAGCTTCTCAAGGAAGATTTCATTCTTCTGTCTCAAGTTCACGCTAGTAGTCAGATTATGCGAAACATTCAAAGCCTGCTCAGCATGTGATTATCCCAGAATCAGAATTATAATTACCTGTCATCAGTCGTCTTCTATGCCAATTACATATCCTTATTTTTATACACAGACTGCTCAGTTGAGACTTCCCCACAGAATTTATTTTCAAGCTCAGATTGTTTACTTTCTTTTTCCTTACACATAGAAGTTACAATTAACATATAGTCTTTCACTGATTATGGAGTCATGAAAAATGCTCTCTAAATATTTGAAGAGAGGCTATTTAAACAACTCATAATTATCATATGATCTCAATTTGAAAAAATAATCTGATACACTTGCTATTCATAGCTACTAGTGTTAACTTAATGGAGTACTTAATTTCAAAATAAAATTGCTTTGTGTGAGAAAACAGTAACATGTATAAGCAAAGAATCAGTAAGACCAGAAAATTAAAAATATTCAACCAACACCTTTGGCTCTATGCAATCCTTGAAGTATAGGAAGTACCCTGATCATTTTAGTCTGCGGCAGAAAAATAAAACTTACTAAGAAAATCCTTTTACATCTAAAAAACAGTTTGGTTATTTCAGTTGAATTTTCTAATACACAGAACTTTTAAGTTTTAAAATATTCTTCTATCTGTCTGAATGGAAATACAGTCCTGCTTCCCACATCTGAACCTGCATTCTGCCCTCCTAATTTCTGCAACAAAAAGGACGGCCATTTTTACTGAAATTGGAAACAGTCAAAAGATTTATTTTATTTTTTTTTTTTTTTAACAGCAGATGTATCAGGAAGATACTCTCACTGCAGTTTTCCAGGATGCAGTATCGCAAGTAAAGTTTTTGAATAGACTTCTTGTCTTGTAAAAACATATTCTAATGTTTGCTTCATCGAAAGCATTTCAAAATAAATTTTAACAAAGCTTAAATGGAGCTAAAGAAGGCTTTTTCCTTTAAATTTGAGAAATGTATTAACACAGTCACATTAGTATTACTGGGAACTTTAATGCAATTCTGCATTCCCCAAAATATTAGTAGGACAAGAAGATACAGAAATACCCATTGCTAGAAGAAACTAATGGGAATAAAACTCATGGTTTAACGATTTAAAGGCAGATGGCAAATTAGTGGGGTGGTGACATATTCAGAAAGACCGTGCCAGACAACAGAAGGGGCAAAGTAGGTTTTTTTGGCCAATGCAAGCAGACTTAGGAGAGAGAAAGCTGGTAGTAGATGAGTAAAGGAGAAATGAGATCCATAAACTAGAATAACTCTTTTATCACAGATGGAAAACAAACTGCCTTGACATATGCACTGGCATCTCAAAAACAATAGCTTAACAATCTGCTGGTCAGATTTTCCTGAGAAAATGGTAGTTAGAAATATTTTCTTCACTAACAAATACACATATCCTTTTCTAAAATGATCACCACAAATTTGAGACTCATAAGAAATAATAATAGTTATGTTCACTTATGAAAGGAGAAATTAAGGCTTCACTGTTTGGGGTTTCATCCACTGTCATTTTTATTTCACAATCCATTACTAAAACAGAGACAACAAAAAAAAACAGAAAACCCATACTGGGATACTACAGGCTCAGACACCCAAAATGCAGGAAAGCATTCAAATCAGGAACATTTTAAGACAGGAGAAACCAGAAGAACAGATTTTATTAAAAACTACTTTTACCAGAGTGGCTAAAACAGCAGCTACACTAAACATTACTCCAACATGCTTTCTTATTTTTGTGGCTACTTGTACAGGTGCACATTTAACACTGCAGCCTCTGCTCTGAGGGAAAGTAAAGACTGATGCAATAAAGGTGAAACTAAAAATAAAGATCTTAGTTGGAGCAGAATAGGAAACAGTTCCACTTAAAAGAGAACTAGTATATAGCTGGAGAACAGACTTGGAGACAAACACATGTAATAAAGGGCAATAAAGCACTAGATTTTGCTTTTATTACCTCTAGTCTTTAACTCATCTTCTTCCACTTCTATGTCTAAGTCATCAAATACAGCTGCTAGCGGAATCTTCAGTGTGGGATTACTAGGTATTTTGAAATCCTTATAAGGAGAAAAAGAAAATAGTATATTTACTTGTATTTATCAATTTTCCTCTTAATTAAGTTTATGTATAATTTCACCATCAAATCTAGGAACTGAAAATTACGTGAATGCATTTCGAAATCTCACTGCATATAAAGTAAGAATAATAGGATTCCACAGCTACCTTGATAAAGTTTACTCAGAAAAACCCCATGGTTTTGTTTTCAGATTAGCAGTGACAACATTGCATGATTTTATGACAATGGCTTAAGAATCAAAACAAAGCAATTTATAGTATTTATAGTATTTCTTTCGCTTGGATAACAAACAGTAAGCCGGCACTGAAAAGCTAACACAGTAATCATCACATAAAAGTTAGTGTATATGTTTTTGATATGCCACCAGATGGCTCACTACATTTAAAGACGACAAATTAAACTGTTGGAAGCATGATGCACAAATAGAGAAACAAATTATTAAGCAGGTAGACATATATTGAATGACAAGCTCTTTTTGTGAGCATATAAATAAAATTCTAAACAAAATGTTTGACAGACTTTTTAAGTTCTACTGATTTTCCTGTATATTATACACATTTCCCTGGAAAATTAAAACAGGTTAAGTATAATAGAACAGAAGTTCAGAAGTCTGAACCCAGCTTTATATCAAGACAACAGAAATTTTTTAAAAATATTCCAATGGTACTATTCTAATTGAGCTGCTGGCATTTTACGAGAAAATGGTCAGATTATGTTCATATTAAATACTAAACTGTGAAGTGAAAATATTAAAGGATATTTCCTCTCTGCATACACTGAAAAATTGCCCATCTTTCTGTCCAACCTGTGCATCGTGGTATCTCTTCCACAGCTCTATGCCTCACGCAAAACAATTTTAGAAATACCGTACTTCTACTTTTTAGTTTTAACTGAGTTACCTATCATTTTTATATAAGGACATTAAATATGCAGTAAAGAAATAACACCTTTTTTTTCAGATACATGCATTATGCCAAACAATAATACTTTAAAAATTGCAGCATAACTTTCTCCAAGACAACACTCATCTAGAAAAGATATTATCAGAGCGAACAGAACTGATGCCAGTGAAGACTAATGTAACCAGGAAAAGATAACAAAACAACAAATCAAACCTAAAAGAAACCTTGTTGAAACTGCAGAAGAACAATTCAAGCAAACAGAATATTTCAAAATTCTCTGTATAACATCTGCTTTGCTCATTTTTTCCCTCTAACTTGTCTCCAATATTAGCCATTGCTTGTTTCATTATCTTACTCTTCAGATACTGTGTTGTTAATAAATGTGAAGTTAGGAACAGTTAAGCACTTTTATAAAATCTTGTCTTCGATGCGCTAATCATATAAAACACTATCATCTCAAGCCTGTGTTTTAATTGATTGATATCAACTTCCCAGATACTGGCCATATTTCTTTCCTTGGCATATTTATACTCCTCGGCAATCCTAGCTGCCATAGAACACTAATAGCATTCTCCCGATTTCTATTTTGATACATATTTTTCCATTCTAGACCAAAATTACACACATATATAGAATATACACAGGTTACTACTGCCTTCTTAGTAAATTCTAGTATAATAGTTAAATATTCTTAACTATTCAAGAGTGTTTGTGTGTATACCACTTGAAAAATTTTGCCACACACACATACATACTCAAAAATCAAGATCTTTTCAGTCATTTATCAAAACTGAAAACTAGACACATTTAAACCTCAGAAACTAAGTTATAGGGATCCTCTTAAGTGTCTTATATTACTTGGTGAATAAGGTCAAAAATTAGCACATATTTCTCTAAAAGTACTGTGCTTACAGGGCATTCTGTTGGTCCCTGTAAGTTAGCCAGCAATTACTGTAATGAGGTTTGTAAGTACCATTTTCAAGAGCCAACAGAATGGGGAAGCACAGGTGAACTATTCCAATTTTGTAACCTTAAATTTAACCCTGTATTTTTTTGGTACCTTACAGCTTATTGTAGATTACAAACAATTAGACAATACAATGAAAAAAGCATTCTTCAGACGCATGCAGTACACAGAGACAGTACAGAGAAGCTGGGTAATGTCTTTATAAAGAAATTTTATAAAAATAGAGAGAAATTAATAGAAAGTTCAGCCACGAGAAAGGAGGAAAAGTCAGTTTCTCATTTGAGAGAAGACACAATGTTTACTGCAAAGCTACAGCTGCCTTGGTTTCATTGGGTTAAAAAATACCTGCACGCTGTTTTCTTGTGCTTGATGAGACAGTCTTGCATTTGGTAGCAGAGAATGAGATCCTAATTTTCTATCCAGGAATACTTCCTTACTACAGGCATAACACCAAACACGGAGTGTAGTAAGGTTGACAGTTAAACAGTGTTTTGTCTCCTAAAACAGAACAAAAAACCAAAACTGTGATTCAGAAATTTGGAATAATTAAATACGGCAATATGCAAGCTACAACAGAAATATCACAATTTTAGATCTTTCAACAATTCGACAAATATATATGCTAGAATATTAAAAAAATAGCAATTCAATTACTGAAATTTTAGCACAAACTATCCAACACTCATTTTTAGTACAAGTCACTCAAATTAGCAACAAGGTACAACCAGAATCTAAGTCACTGTCGTATCTGACATGCCTCTGTGTAATTACAAAAATAAGAAGAAAGCTTGTTGTCAGAAGTGTTACAATTCACAAAAAACACATTTTTCAGGAATGGAAATGGTCATAATGGCAGCCGACTCCTCTACAGTAAGGGCAGTGCTTATTTCTACTGGTTTGCTGTAGGAAATTCAAGCTATTCAGCAATCAATCAAAGAGCACGATAAGATTTGTAGTTCAGTTACAGTAAGAGGTGCTCATATCAAAACAAACATTCTAGACTCAATTAGTTCCCTCGTTGACAGCTTCATACTGTGAAGCAATACGAAAATTTGACAGATGGAGAGTATTTTTACTGTTCTAATCTTCATCTTTCTTTTTTTAACCTCTTTGCTTACTGTAACATTGTGTAAATAGTTGCCATCATCCTCCAAATATTTCCAGCAATCCTTCCTGTGTTTCTTCCCTGTATGTCAACAGCAGCCAGGTTTATAGACAATGAAGGATTTACTAGAAATTAGGAAAATACCACAACTGCTGCAGGATGCCAAAGTTTCTCCTTCCCTCATTTAATAAGGCCTTGTACGAGAACAATGTTTTTCATATAAAATGTAGGCTACAATTTCATTAAGTAGCCCTCTCCTTACTAAAAAACATCAGAAACAGATTACATTAATATCTCAGACAATTTTAAGCATGAGAATATACTTGGTTCTGCAGCTTCAGCTGCATAAATAATTACAAGTCTCCAGAGCAACAGCTTATTAATTTTCTTGAAGTGGACACAATGAACATTATTATTTGCAGTACAGGGAGCTTTGCTTGTGGAAACTGGAGTAAGCAGAAATAAACATATTCATGTCAATCTTGTTTCTCTCATTTTAGTGAGATTTATGCTGAGAAAAAAAATCCAGAAGAGGACTCACTATCCATAAATTAAAATTAAGTAACAGAAGAAAATCAAGACAAGGATGTCACTGACAGCAAGCAAACTATCCATTCCCTTTCTCTTAGCTGGCAGTACATAACATTGCTAAAACAGCACGCAAATCAGGAATAAACTACCGTAGAAAGCCAAGAGAGATAAAATTGTAGGGAAGAAATTCAGGAACTATCAGTTCCACAGTTGCACTACAAGCAGCTCATTTATATATGTACATATTATAAAGATTTTAGAACTGTGATTTAGCTTAAATAGCTGGCAAAAAAATTGTATTTATATAGATTTATATAAATGCACTAACAATTTGTATAAATATGCACTCTTCTCAAGGCCCTGCTTCAAAAAAAAAAAAAAAATCAGGAGTGGTGGTAAAATGCAGTCATAAAGCATACTTCTTGTAAAACCCTTGTATATACTATTTGTTCTATTTGTTCATTTTAATATTCACTAGGTGGGGGTTTTTTAGCATTTTTAAGGAGCAAAAATTGTTTCTATGTATTTTCTGACAGACGAACTGTAAATTGGTGGCAAGAATTTCATTTAATTGGAAAATCAGCAATTCTGAAGTGACATGTTAACGAAACTGCCATCCCTCTGTCCCCAGTATATTTGTTAGGGCACAATGATGTATGTCATTGGCTTCACTTTGGCAAGTGTGCACAGAACAGACAGCAAGTTTAAGACCCAAACAGATGCACTCAAGCTGTCCAACCCTGCCAGAACTCGACATGCTGGGGAACATAGTGCACACACTCCACTGCTCCTACCAAGCTGGATCCAAAATCAGGACATAGCAGGAAAGGATACGCTCATCTATGTCTACAGGTTCTTCATCTGTAGCCGCTGCAACAGGGAGCGTAATGCAGAAACAAAGCACCTGTTTCTGGTAATTTATACTTCCTATCTTACACCTGTTCAGCTCACCTTCATTAACCCTACTTCCCTCCCCTTAACCATCAGGCAGACACAATCCTAAAAAGTTAGACTGAAGTAGGGAAGTATATAAGCTGAAGTACTTCAGAAGTCTTTTGTCCACACATCTTGAAAATCATCAATAATTGTTGTTATTTTTTTAATTTTCACCATGTTGTTTTAAGCAGCACAGTAATGTCAGAATTACATATATAATTATGCAGCTGCACAAAGACTGTAAACTCACATACTCCGAAATTAGCAAGACCTGCTTCTATAGATGAAAAACACTCATAGCTAATCAAACTTCCAAACTGTTACGCTAACACAGGTTCTCGACTTCACTAAAATGAGTAAAAAAAGTTCTCTCATTCTACTTCACTGCTTCAAGTAACTGTATTACTAGCACATACACATACCTGGGAATGGGTGGTACTGTGATCAGCGTGGGATTCACCACAGCCAACATATGTACACCTGTTCTGTTAAGCAAGATATAAAGAAGTATACAGAATTAAACAGTGGTATCAAACAGGTTTACACAATAGGAACATACTGTCAATCCCTTTAAAATTCACTCAAATTTCAAACTTGCAGAGTCCTACACAAACCAAGAGGCATGCACAGTAAATGTTAAAATAAATATCACCTAAAGCAAATAAGAACGCTGCAAGATTTAACTCAACTCCTCTCACTGGTAGGCAGTGTTAGACATTTAATGCATTTGGAATATAATATTTTTGGCCATTTTGATATATTTGTTCAGATTAAGGTCAACATGTATTTTTTACATTTCATGATTTGGAAGAGATTGTTACAGAAAATATAGTTAGCCCAGCGTCTAAAATACTGAATTGCAACAGCCTCAAAATATGACACATTTATTAAAAAATGCCTGTATGCCCCTAACTGCAATGCCTATTTATCAGAGTATTACTCCACAATGAATTAGTTTTTTTACCTTTAAATAAGAGTTTCCAGCACTATATGGTTACGTACTTCCTACATTCTAGTTATGACATGCAAATAATTGCTGATTTTAATTTTGCTAATTGCAAAACGTAGTTGGCTGAGTGTGGAATCTTGCAGCTGCCAATCTTCAAGCAATTTTCATTAATTCCTCATTTGCACGAGTCAAGACAATCGCATCAGAAGGTACAGCATGTTATCTGTATAACTCTCTAAGCAAGTTAATTCAGACAGTCAAACAGCAGCTGAACACAGTCAATTTTCTATATTAAATAATCACAGATACTGGTTAAGTTACAGATAGTTAACATGCTGGGATCTCACCATGTTTTTCTACTGAAAAAGGTGAACGAAAGATGTCAATTCATCCAAGAGGAGATATATCACAGCAGATCATTGCAGATGACACCAAGTTGGGCGGGAATGTTGATCTGCTTGAGGGTAGGAAGGCTCTACAGAGGGATCTGGACAGGCTGGATTGATGGGCCGAGGCCAATTGTATGAGATTCAACAGGGCCAACTGCCGGGTCCCGCACTTGGGTCACAACAACCCCATGCAGCACTGCAGGCTTGGGGAAGAGTGGCTGGAAAGCTGCCTGGCGGAAAAGGACCTGGGGGTGTTGGTTGACAGCCATCTGAATATGAGCCAGCAGTAAGCCCAGGTAGCCAAGAAGGCCAGTAGCATCCTGGCTTGTATCAGAAATAGTGCAGCCAGCAGGACTAGGGAAGTGATGGTCCTGCTGTACTCGGCACTGGTGAGGCCACACCTCAAATACCGTTCAGTTTTGGGCCCCTCGCTACAAGACAGACACTGAGGTGCTGGAGCACGTCCAGAGAAGGGCAACAAAGCTGGCGAATGGTCTCAAGCACAAGTCTTATGAAGAGCGGCTGAGGGAACAGGGGTGATTTAGCCTGTACAAAAGGAGGCCGAGGGGAGACCTTATTGCTCCCTACAACTACCTGAAAGGAGGCTGTAGCAAGGTGGGGGTCAGTCTCTTCTCACAAGGAACAAGTGAGAGGACAAGAGGAAACGGCCTCAAGTTGCACGAGGGGAGGTTTAGATTGGATATTAGGAAAAATTTCTTCACCAAAAGGGATGTCAAGCATTGTGACAGGCTGCCCAGGGAAGTGGTTGAGTCGCCGTCCCTGAAGGTATTTAAAAGACATGTAGATGTGGTGCTGAGAGACGTGGTTTAGTGGTAACTTGGCAGTGCTCGGTTAACAGCTGGACTCTATGATCTTAAAGGTCTTTTCCAACCAAAACGATTCTGACATTAAGTGTTCTACTGCAATTAGAAAACTCTCCTATGAAAATGTTGGTATGAAATTAAGTTTTTCAGTAACAGTTTAAGAGCTCTAAGTGAGAAATAAAAAAACATGTTTCAAGCTTCACAGCATTTCCCCACCTGCCAGGCTGATGCACCCCTGAAAACCTCTTCCTACTCCCATGAGGGTTTTTATATTTAATTAAATTTCAAGCCGTCTAACAAAGAGACATTAAACACTGCTTCTTTCCCTCTTTATTTATATCTCTTATTGGATAGAAGGAGCAAAATAATCTCATCTTTTAACTGTTACCATAATCCACTTATGTTATTAGGGAACTAATGAAATAGATTTTTAAAAATACTCATACATACACCTAAAGGCTGGCATCTCAGCCTAGGTATCTTCCTGACACAACTTACACAAATGTTGCCAAGAAATTAAGTCAAGCCTATAGAGTAAAATTTCAATCTCTGGAAACAGCTTTATGAAGAACTCATGAGACATATTAAAAACCAAATTAGCTACATACTTTTCTGTTGGTATCATAGATCAATCAGAAGCAACATTTTCAGAACCTTTTTTTTTTTCTTTAAAATACACTGAAAATTATGGTTTTTGTAGACAGCAAGAAGAATAAGGCAAAAGCATATTTAAGCAAGAACTATACACAGGGTAAAGACTGTACAAAATTCATACAAGGTTTGAAGAATGTCTGTACAAGCTTCTACAAATTTCAAAATAAGTTTTTTATTATTAAGCAAAACAAAGAAAAAAAGACAGAGTATGTATTTTTATGCTGTAAAAAGTCAGCTTTTATTGCTAGATGTCACTGCTACAAATGCTAAGAGAGGCTTATAAAAAGTAACTTAATTCAGGAATAATATATTATTTTTCAGATCTACAGACCTGGGGAAAAGATTACAAAAAAAAAAGTCTTAAGAGCTAAAAAAATACAATAACTCAAAAAGAAACCTTCATATGCTAGCTTCTTGTAAAAAAAAAAAAAGAAAAAAAATCTCATTTTAAATACAGTATTCTTAAACTATAAGAAACATGTACCTCATAGAGGGTAAATAATTTTAAAAATAGAAAACTGCACAAGAGGCTTTGCTTTTAAATAAGTTAAAGAAATTAATTTAAAGAACTTTCTTACAGTTGTTTCTTCAAAAAAAATGCTACCAACTTTATCTACAGACTACTAGAAAAGGCCCCTGCTATGGAACAACAGAACAACTTACCTCTAAGCATGCCCAAAGGTTGGGTCCTCTGACTTTACAGTCTTGACAAGTGCCCTATTAAAATTAACACACAAGCAAAGTATTATTTCATTTATTTTCACTAGTAAACCTCAACTTCAAGACAAAATGAGAAACAAATACTGTAAAGCTCAGTATCAGCTGAATAATTTTAACACAAAAAAAAAGAATGTGTTGATAACCAACTTAATTTTTGTTTTGCTTCACGTAATCTTAAGTATATTTTCCTAGTAAAACCTTGGATCTCTCTCTGAGTTTTCATCTTAAAACAAAAATTGTTCTTCTAAATAAAGCATAAACATATACCATATCACATTATTATAAAAATCCTCGAAGTTGGTCTTTCCTATCAATTTAACAGAAAAAGAAATGAAAGTGATAGGACTTGTAATAACTGCATATTCCTATTTGCAGACAGTCAACACTATCTGCAGAAGTTTACAAAAAAAAAAAAAGATGTAACACTAGAGAAATGCTATACTCCTCAGCAGCAAATTTTCAGATAAAGAAATTTAGCACCATGGACAGAAAAGGTTTGGCTTTTCATCACCTCCCAGATACTACAATGGGTTACAAGATCTTTCTGTGTTCCATTTATAATACCAGCTGGAAACCAAGAGTTTAGATAGGAGCAGTTTCGCAAACTGTGGATCCTCCATCAAAAAGTGAACTGATAGTTAAGGAAAACCTTAAACATAAATTTCTTTGTAACAGTTTCCACTCGAAGTCAGGTCAGTTATGCTATATTACATTAACATTCCAAATAACTAACTGCTACAATGACAATGTCTGAAAATAAAGTTCATCTTGGTGTTACGCTAACCCTTTTAACTAGTATTTCCATTAAAACGTCACTTGCTTTGGAAGACATTGCTGGGAAAGTGTTAAGTACCAAAAAAAAAAAAAACCAAACACGCAACAGTTTATCAGTTTTATCAAGTCCATAATTCTTCCCATATTTCGTTTAAACCCTACTATTCCGGTACAGAAGATTTTACCCATGCTTGACACATAAATGCATCTTATAAGTAATAATACATGACAAGACATGTAGCTAAAATAAGTGATCAGAGTTAACTATGATAGGAAGGAAGTAAGCTGCCACAACTCACATGAGATTTCTGTATCAATTCCTCTTTTGTTATCTCTCCAACTGATTCCAAGTGCGGGCAATTGCTGCCGGGCGATGACATTTTAGAAGTGGTATTTTCTGAGATCCTGTAGCTGGGATGTTCAATACTAGGGAATCACTTGTCAACAGAAATAAGAATAAGTAAAACCCATTTCCTTACAGTAGGTAGCAATAATAGAGATCTAATATGCAACATACACATAACTTTAAAAAGAATGTGCCTTTCTAGAGTAAGTCAGTATAAATAACTTTATTAACAGTAAGAGAATCCAATAGTCCAAATTAAACACAGATGACTTCTAAACCAAAATCCTCTGACTTTTAGGGCATAAACTAACAGAATCCTGAGTTGAGCAGAGCTGGTTTCATGAATTATTTAACTTCCTTCTCTCTACCATGGCACCCCAAAGACATAAAAATGACAGTTTTCAAGCCTACCCAGAACTAATGGTGGCTTTGACTGTATATTCTGGAAGGGGATCTTATGCAACACTGCTGAAGTGTGCTGAAACTGTAAAGTCTAAAATGCAAGAGCACGTGACTTCTCTGTCAAAGGAGACAGAAACTTTATCTTGGTTTTATTTATTTACAAAGACACATTCTAGATTCAGGCATATTCTATATCAAAAGCAAACTGAAACTTGTAACTCACATGCAGTACTGAACACTCGGCAAGCTCTTCTCTTGTTTGAGTTCTCTCTGTCCATCCAAGGTCTCTGATGCAGACACAGAAACTTATCAGAAATAAAGAATGCCAAATACAATCACTTTGTCATTATTATTTTGATGGTTGCACAGCAAGCTATGATGTTTTACAGAAAGAAAATTAAAAAATGAACTCAGTAACGTTCTTTTTATATAAATACTCCAATTGACTCATGCAGATAAGAACCATCCAAGAACTTTGTTCCAGTTTTGTCACCTAAACAATTACTCAATCTCTCTAAAGCCCAAGAAATCTTAAACTTTCTTTGCCCAATTATTATCGGTCCAATCTAGCATTCCTTTATCAAAACTTCCAAGTAAAACTCCATTCTAACACAGTGATACGCACTCCTTGATTGATACTGGCAGCCTTTATCACTGTTAGCAACATCTCTTTCCACTTTGCCTGTTTGCTTTGGCAGCTTTAGGTCTGTTCCTTCCATTATATGACCAATTGCTCCTTTGAATATTAAGTAACCTAGAGCTTTGACAGCACGGGGGGAAAACGAACCTTGCCTAGTAGGTATCTCCACACTTCCTAGTAAACTTTCAGTTTGTTATCTTTTACTTGGTCTTTACTTCCATTGCCTTGCAACAACATCCCTTTGAAAAAAAAGAGCCATTTCAGTTCCCTTTGATTATCAAAGAGTTTTTTTTATAAATGTGCGTATGTGTATAAATAATCTGTATTATTTCTACAAACATTCCTTTACAAATAATATTATTAAAGTATTAATATCATTTGTACATAAATAATATCTAATACTTTATATAATTTATTATATATACTCATGTATATACCTGCATATATGTACTTACATATATTTATTTACATATAAACAATTACTTATATATAAATAATATACAAGTCACTTATTATATACATAATGTATATATGTACTGAAGTATGTGTATCTTTTAGCATTTTTTAATGTCACATTAACAGCTTTTCAATAAAATATTTAAGAATTTATCTCACAAGACTGGAAATACAACAGGAAATTAACAATTTGGGATCTTTGTCAAGATGAGGTCTAAATTCTCTTCCTGGACAAGTGTTATGACATTTAAAAAGCGCTACTCTCAAATACAAGCTGCAGCTGGAGAAATATTTCTTCAGTTCAGTGTCTCTTTGTAATCTATGTGCAATATTGCTGAAAGATACTTCAAATATGACAACGATACTTTTTCAGGTCAAACCTCCTCACTTCAGTCATATTAGCAATTCTGCTTTGAACTGTAAAGTTCCTTTTCAGAACAGAAATGGAAACATGAATGTATGTTTCATCTTGCCCACTTTGCAAGGTCTGTTAAAACGTTAAAAATGAACAAGTCAGCTTCAAATAAAGCCCTGGCAACCTTAAAAAAAATTCAGTGTGAATTAATGCTGATTTAACACAAATGCTTTAGAAAGACCGGTATAATGAGATTAGTAAAGCTTTGGGCTTGATTTTTTTATGGAAGAAGCTTTCTGAATGCGTTTTTCCAAGTAATACAAGGCAATGAATGAAGCGGAGACTTCACCTTACACTACCAGATTTGAATTTAATAGCTACTTTTCACACACGAAACTGCACAAATCCAAACCTGCAGTCCTGAACAAAGCCAAACCCAGGAGTTCTGCTTATGCCAGATTCTGTTTCTTGATGCAGTCTACATCTCTCTCCTCATAATAATCATTAGAAAGACCAAAGCATGTTGAAACTCGTGTCCCTATGGATGTGGTCCCTATACCCTTCCACATGGAGAGCATCCCTTGCAGAAGTCTTGTTAATGTTATAGATGCTTTACATGTTGTTATACGGGAAGAGCTGAATGACCTTTCTTTCATCTTTCGTTAACAAAATTCTTACACACGCCCTTCCATCCTGTAGCAACCATGATAACTCACTGTACTTACATAACCTTGGTAGCTTAATATACCTATCTAAAGTAACACATTTCGTAAAATTTTATGTTAAAGTCTAAAACTGTAAAATTAATTTCAAAACCATGATTCATCTCTCCAAGTCCTAGCAAGCCCAGGGTAGCCCCTCCCTCGCTCACTGCCCTTCCTCCATTTCGCCACTTCCTAATCTATCTGAAAAAATTGCTTATCTTCCTCTACTGATGTATCTCATTATCACATCTGCTTTTTCACAAGCTTCTACATTGTGTTGACCTCATTCAAATGTCACTTCTTCTCATTTCCAGTAATTAAAAAAATAGTAATAAAAATCTACTTTTGTAGTTTCTCTTGCATTCCATTTTATACTCCTGTTCTGAAGTTAGAGTATATCTCCATGCCTCCAGTGATATGTGATAGTACTGGGAAGGTGCCTAAATATCTTACTTGAACAGCTCTACTGGGTCAGATAAAAGGCCCAGTATCCTCTTTCCACTACAGACAAGACGACGACAGTCACAGAAGAATAAAAATATTACAAGAATATGTAGTTTCCTTGAATCCTTTCCAGCTCTGCGGCTTCCTGAACCAAAAGTTTATATACTAGAAAGAGGAAGGCTCTGGAAAGGATCTGTATCAGTAATGTCAGCCTTCCTCAGGTTGAAGAACTCTAAAAAATTGTTATCAAGACATGAATTCTTAGACACCAATCATGTGTCCAGTGGTAACAAGGCTATTTCTGTCACCTTTCCCCCTTCAGAAGTATTCCATGGTCTCACAGGAACCTTAGAAAAATCACAAGCCGAAAACCATGGACCTAAATATATGGGATACTAGAAGCAACTTCATTTCACTATGAGGTTAAGAATGAAGTAAAACTTAACTGGAATTAGAACTCAAGTTTTCACACTAACTGTTCATGATCATATTCATGCAATATGATCTTCTCATCAACATTCATTGCAATATAAGCTTCTTATCAAATGCTTCCCATATATTTGGAAGAGAACTCTGCAGTCTCTCCCTTCTTCCCTCCAGCTCTCTCCATTGTTTCCACTAGAAGGTTTGTTTCAGCCCACCTGTGTCAATGTATCACACTCCATCATTCAACTAACTGGATAATTTAATGTTCAAAAGAATGACTTATTAACAAATTTTTGTTTAGCACATGCATAGCAAGTCATACTTCAAAGAAAAAACAAAAGCCTGTAAAATTTATCTTGAACTCCAGTCTTTTTTGTTCCTGTTTATTCTTTGCATTCACTAAGAAAAAAAACATTTGCTCATGTGAGCCATTAGAGAAATATGAACCATAATTTAAAGCATCATGACCAGCAACGTATTTATTATTCAGCAGAATTCCATGGCATCACAGACTTGTGTGGTGCCTACCATGGAAGAACTATCACGCACACAGAAAAATCCCATCCAACACTAATAGAATTCAACCAATCTTGAAAATGATCTTAGGCTTATGCGGGGAGCCTAATATCTCCTAAAGAAACATAACAGATCTTAAATTCTCTCAAAAAATTTTTGAATGAAAGTTAATGTTTTCAGCTGCCTGGTTATACTAGTTAACACTTCAACAGATGTTGAAATAAGCAAATATATACCTTTATTCCATTGACGTCCCTAAATACGGAGCCATTTTATCAGATCATTTTACAGGGGTCAGTTAGGGAATGCTGGTAGAAGATTTTAAGAGTAAAAGGATTATTCTGAAAACAGCAATTACCTGAAGCAATAATTGTATCTTCATTATAGGCTTTTATTATTCTGCCAGTACAGCTCTGAACAACAGCATATCAAACCAGTAAGCTCTAAGTTCAGGCTTCTTCTTTGCACTCACAGTTCTTTTACTAGTGATGAACAATTGCATTTAACATTTATTTTCATTTCATGGCAACAAAATAAGAGTGACACAGGGATGCAATTTTGTAACTGAACCTTTAATTACTTAGAATACTAAAGAGATCTGAAAGTTCAGTAATTACTTGTCATACAGATATTCTTCCCACTGCAGAAAAAACCCACCAGCATTCACTCCAAACTACACACGCCCATTGAAGCTACAGCCTTAGGCATATGTATTCAGATTTTTTAAGATGCACATTTTCCTATCAACTCTATAAAGAACCGTGTTGCTCTTTAAAAACCTTATTGGATTCTTTGACAATTATTACAGAAATTACTTCAGCATAACAACATACATGAATCATATTGTTACCAACCTTGAGAATACTCTTCTCAGATTAAAAAATAGGGAAGATTAATCTTAATTTCACATGCCAAATTCCTTTATATTCTGTTGATCAGCAGGTGGTTTTGATTTTCATCTCCCATCCCTCCCTATTTCTACCTTTTTAAATCCATCAACTCTAAACACGAGCATCCTGTTTTCTTGAAAAAATGACAACACAGTACTAACTTTGGTAGAAAACTTACTTTATCTACTTAGAATAAAACCCAGTAAATTACAAAAGTATACTCAGTAAGGTGATGAAAGATACCTGGTCCTTCTCTTCAGGCACCAAGAACTACCCATTCAAGCGTGACACAATTTTTTAAGTCACTTCCATTAGATTTTTTTTTTCCTGTCATGAAGCATTGTTTCCAAAGAGAAATGATGTTTAAAAAAATGCTTGAGGATATATCCTCTTACAGGGTTAACCATTTTTCATTTTTATATTGCTTTTTAAGGTATACAGCCTGTCCATTCATTCCTTTCTTCCACCGCCCTAAATCCTAACTCTGAAGCCCATTAGCTGACCTTTCTGTTTCTAAGAGGATTTTCCCAACTCAACCTTTGCCTGAGTCTACAGTGATTTTCCACTAGGTGCTACACCAGACTTTTTTTTCTCCAGTCTATTTCATCCCTCGTACGCGGTCATCGACGCGTGCGGATACCTCAGGGAACGAACCGTAATTTATAGGTAAATTATTCATTTTTGGGAATTGCATCGAACCCACAACCCCGTCCCCGTATGGCTTCGACTTTAGCGGATATTTGTGGCGGTCAACACGCTTGTGGCCAGCGTTTGTGGCGGCTCTTCGGCCGCCTGCAGCAGGCAAGGAAGGCGGGCGGACCCTCCCCGCTCGCCGGCCGCCCTGACCCAGGGCAGGCGGCCCGGGCAACCGGCCCATCGCCCCGCACCCCAGCTCGCCCGGCGGGGGCGATAGGCCGTGCACCACCTCCAGGCCCCCGCCCAGCCCTCCGGGACGGCGGCTCCCCGCCCGCCGAGACAGCTCCCGCCGGCGGCGGCCATCACCGTGCCAACACGCCCAACGGGCCAGGCCGCCCTGGACTTTGAGACCGGCCGGAGACACCGCCCGCCGCGCTCCTCTTCCCCCCCTCACAGACGCCTGACCCGACCCGCCTTCCCCGCCGTCGGTGGGACTCTCCCTCTCTTACCGCAGCAGCCGGGTGGACGCACCGTGCGCGGAGCCCGGAGCTAAGCCTGGCCGTAGCTTATACCGATAGCGAACCTCAGCCTCCGGGGACAGCAGTCCTACCGGGCGGACGGGCAGCGCTCCCCCGCCCGAGATACCGTGGTGCAGAAGGCTGCCGCGGTGCAGAAGGCTCCGCCGGCGTCCCCTCACACAGACAGACACCCACCGGCCGCAACTGCGGCAACACCAACCCGCGGGACGCGCCCCGCACAAAGATGGCGGCGCCGAGCGTCTCCGCCGCTCACGTGAGCGCTGCCCCGCACAAAGATGGCGGAGCCAGGCTCTCACCCTATCTTGCCCGGCCGCCCGCCGAGGAAGGCTGCCCTGCGTAAAGATGGCTGACGCTGACTCCTAACGGAGCGGGTCACCCTCACGTGGTGGCGCCAGGGGCTGCCTCCCGGCCGACCTCGTCCGCTTCTCGGTGGCCCGGAAGCAGATTCCCCGGCTGGTCTCCTAGCAGCCGCTGGTGTGGGGAGGGAGCCGCCCGCGGCGCCTGCCTCGGGGCTCGGCAGGTAACCGAGGGCGGCAAATAGTAGGGCCGCCGCGCTGCAGGACCCGGCCTGGGCCCAGGGAGCGGTGGGGCTGTGGGGATGGGGGCCGAGGGGGGCGCGGAGCTAGCAGCCCGGCTCTGCCCGTCGCCCGCCCGAGGCGCCGCAAAGGCTCTGACCGCCACGGCGGGGCTGCCTGGTGCGGGGAGGGCTCGGCAGGGCCGGGGCGAGGTGGGTTCTGCCCCCGAGGGGGCCGGGGTTCGCTGCCCTGCTTAGGCCGGCCAGGCGCCGCTCGGTGTCCCGCGGCGGGGAGAGGCTCCTGCCCTGAGGCAGCGCCTGTGGCGGGAGCGAGGGAGGGAGGCGGCCGTTAAAGCGGGGCGCTCCCGCGGCCTGCGGGCCCGCCCTTTTCTCGCGCCTCTCTCCCTGACACGGCCCTGGATGTCAGGCGTCGGGGGCTTTGCCTTGTGCTTAGCATCAGGGAGTAAGGGGGACGTCCCTTCTAAGGAGGGAGATTACCTCAGGCGTTAGCATTTACCCCTCATCTCGTGTCTGCAACAAAATCGGAGCTGTGAATGAGATCAACTTTTTCTGGCTACCCTCAAATCTTTTAACTCTTTTAGCTGGCGAATGTGTTCTTCCAACAGTAACGATCTTAAAAACAGGATTGTTGCCACGTATGGTTTAGAGAATATAATAAGTGATAAAAGCAGACCGAGTCCTCTGTAGATCCAGGTCTCTGCACAGAGCAGTTGGAAGGAACGGGGCCTAAGCTGAGCCAGCAAATTTGCTGTCTTCTCATTAAGCACAAATCTTATCTCTGTTCAGAAACATCAATCAAGCAAGTCCTGTACCTGTTATGTAAGGGGCTTGAGCTTGCAGAAGAAAACTGTCCTGGGCTTCTATTGCATAATTTAGTATGTATCCTTGGTTTGACAGAGTATTTCCAGTGACCATCTGTGACTGTTTTCAAGATAGTTCACTTAATGAGGTTATGGGAGAGAAGGAGCCATGTCAGAAGAAGCTGTTACTGAGACACGATTTTCTCTGAAGACAGTAGCTTTACGGGTATTTCATCTTCCCCTTTCTTGGTGTTATTCTCTTAACCAGGTAATATATACATTGTCTAAATATTGTCACTTTTGATATGCGCTTAGAAGTTTAATTGCAATGTTGTACTCTCTCTTCTGAGCTTAATATGAATTAAATTTGTACAGAATACCTTGATTTTTAGTTTATTTAGGACACTGAACTAAAATAAGTGGTGTTCTTTGTCTTTTTCTGCTAATAAACACTTAGTGCATCACCATACATCTGACTGAAGAGATTGCTTTATCTGCAATGTCTGTATGTCTTCATTTTGCAACAGCATGATAATTCTCATCAAATCAAGTATCAAAATCTTCGAGTTGTTTTGTTGTAGAATTTTTTAGGTATTTAAAAACTAAATATAACTGTCATTAAATTCTGAATAATAGTATTGAGTGTGGTCTGAAATACTTTCTAGATTGCTGATACCACTCACCAGATTAATCTGGATGGCAATTCATTAATGTAAATAAAAAAATCTTTGTTCTAGTTTTCGCATCACTGCTGTTTGATTAAGTGGCACATGACTAAAACAAGGCAGTGATTCTTTAAAAGAAGGCTGTTTTTTAAACCCGATCAGTTCTTTTTGCTGGTTTTGTTAATTTGTTTTAGTTACGGAAAGATCATCTTGGAAGAAAATCTAAGGCTTTATTAATCACAGTTTTTCCTTTTACAAATGGCCCTGGAGTGAGTTATTTTTATTTTCTTCCATTGATATTATACGATAGTTTTTGCTAGCAACGTGGATAGCAGTCACTCAAATCTGGGCGAAGAGTACATTATGATCTCAGTTTTCAGGTTGTCAAAAGCTGGAAGATTGTAAAGCTGATACTCCTTGTCTGCAGGGATTCATAAGATTTGTCCCTAGAGAACATTTATGTCAAAGACAGGGAGGAGGAGCTATAATTGTTTGTAGAGATTCAGAGAAGAGAAGCATTAGTTGCCTATAACTACATATGTGATAAATGATAGAGTGAAATAAGTCAGAATTACTTGAGAAAATATTAAGGCTTCAGTTGTATCCCTCAGAGAATAAATTTCTTGAAGAGTGAGCCATATTCTGGTGCCATAATACACAGGAGGAAAAAAAAAAAAGAGTTTCTAGTTGGCTCTACAAAACATGATCCAGTAGATTTTTTTCCATTCTGTGTATGCTGAATCATTGACAAGGATAACTAAAAGCAAAAAAAAAGTTTATAATTAGGAATGCCAATAATTATTTCTTTTTTAAAATAGATATTAGCAGATCCTGAGAAAGTTCTGCTTTTAAAACCAGTCATTAATATGACTGTATTTTATTTTTACTTAATTAAATGCTTGTAAGCAAAAGCTATGTCATTTTTCATATTTGTATATAAATGCTTTTCAAAGTTTTATTGCATATAAAACCAGAATGGGATATTCTCAGTCTTAGCTGCATCTGATTATTTGCACAGTTTTTCTGTATTTAGAATGCTTTAAAATTTTCACTGCAAGATCACTGGTTTCTTTTTTACGTTGCAGTGTATTCATATCCTTTTTAAATACCACGTGCAACTTCATTATGTGCAACTACTAACTTCTTAGAGGCTTTCATTTCACTATTAATTTATTTATTGTGATGTTTGTAGGCACAGATAAAAAAATCCACTTACAGTTCTTTGAAACTTTAGTTCTAGCATTTAATTCTGTGAGTGTCAAGGTTTTAATCTCAGTTATTTGGTTATTCTGTGAAATACAATAGTATTTTGTAAGTATATGTTTGTGCTGTGTTTCAGGGATTTCTTTTTCCTCACAGAGTACGGTGTTAGGTTTTCAGTCTTGGTCAAGGTGCAGTACCACTAAGGACAGGGTTCTCAAGTCAAAGGTGTTTGACTTGTTGATTGCAAACTCAAGGCAGAGCAAAGCCTTTAATGCTTCTTTAGATTACACAACTCTGGTAGTATTAACCAACTGCACAGCAACCAGGGACTGCCAGAGTGCAGTGGTACCCTGTGTGGCCAGTGTGCGCTCTCGTATGAGGAAACGTGTTTCAGAAACACCGTATTAGCCCCATGGACTGCAGATCTGGTTTTCTCCCAGCCGTCTGTTTCTCAAGCAGCATAGATTTCCTTTTGTGAATGTGGACGCTGGTTTCCAGTTAAATGTCTCTCCTCTTCTTTGTATATCTTGTCACTTTGAATTTTATAAACTTTGTTAATGGCTTTTCATTTCAGTTGCTTGTGTATGTGGTTCTCACTTGCTAACTTAAATGTCTGTAAACCTATGACTGATCTGTATCCAAAATAAAATGTAACAAAAAAAAAATGGCTTATTTAGAGAAATACGTTTTAATATGTGTTCTTCCCAAATCGAAACACCATGCAAATGTTAGCTTTTGCATCCTCTGGCTCTTTAACAGTGCAAGAAAATAGTCTAATTGTGAAGGGTGAGTTTCTTCTCAGTATTCTTTTGCTGTTAGGGAATTAATTGAAGCCCTGTGTTATCCTGACATTAAAAAGAAATTAAAAAAAAAATCTCTTACCTCCTTCAGACAAGCTATAGCGTAGGTTGAACACACCAAAAGGCGGGTAGGAGGAAAGGTGGGAGTGAAGGAGCGTATATTTCCAATAAAGTCACACACTTTTATTTTCAGATAAAGCTTTCGCCTGGGTTAAAGAAGCTTTTCACGGTAACAGCAGTGAGTGCAATATCTGTTATTTTTCTGGCCCATCACTTTAAAAGAAGACGTGGAAAGAAAAACAAGAAAGTGCCACCATGGGAACCAAGTCATCTAGTATTAGAGTGTACCAAAGCAGCTGCATCAGAAAAAGGTACGTGAAGGAGGCCCCAGGGTTTTTTTATTTTCTTGGAGGGGAGGAAAAGGTGTGTGAGGGGATGGGTGTGCATAACAGTGTGTAGTAGTAAACCAAACTGTTTTCCTTTAATGCTGAGTATTGAATTGTTAAAGTAGAAATTGTGCAAATTGGGAACAAAATTACGATGTCTTATAAATCAGCTGGTCTTGTTCTCAAAGTTGAAGTTTTAATCATGAATTTGTATTAAAACTTTTTTTATCAGTAGGGGCTTTGCTATTCTTGTGGACGTATCTCAATACTGAGAAAAGCAGTTTTAATTTTTTATAGGATGGGAAAATAATTGTGCTCAAATGTGTGGTTATTATTACAGATATAGGCTATTCTAATTTGTAGTTTCTCATGTAGAACTATAAATTAAAGAATAATTGTCAGCTTCTAAACTGGATTTTATTGAAAAAAGTAAATTAAATTCTTGATAGATCTTACTAACGAAAGATACGGTGTTTTGAGTTTGCAGCAGCTTTAAAATCAGTGTATCTCTTAGGTTCTAGTTGTTCCAGTAGTCGGCAAAACTTGACTCTTTCTCTGAGCTCTGCCAAGGAAAAAGGATCTCAGTCTTGTATCTATGCAAATGGAGGACTTTTCAGTAAATATTCTGGTTCAGTTCAAAGCCTGGCCTCGGTAAGTAAAAGTGTTTTAAGGCTCTTGAATGTCTGTTAACTTGCACTGAATGTGCACCTAATGGTTTCACTGAGCTGAAACAACTTTCCTGAACAAGCTGTGCGGAAGGCTAGAGATGCTGAGAAGGCCATTGTACTTACTACGTAGTAAAAACAGTTTCTAGGCAGATAGCATGGATGTAACGTACTCTGCCAGGAATGTATTTTTAAGGATACTCTATATAACAACGCTTCAAAATTTATTTTTTTAAGGTTCAGAGTGCCACCTCTTGTCACAGTTGTGCTTGTGCCAATTCTAATTCCTGGGATAAAGCAGATGAGGATGATATTAAGCTTGTCAATATTCCAGTGACCACACCCGAAAATTTATATTTGATGGGTAAGTTATAATAAGAATATTCAGCATCTACCAATAACGAATGTAAATAATTTATTGTTTTCATGGCAAAGTGACACACAATGTTATTGTGGTGTTCTTTCACAGTGTCCTGTTGGCATGTGTCTAAGAACGTTTCCATAAAATAATGAAATCTTACTTGATCTAGAGTTAGTTTTTCAAAATACGTCTTTTTTTAATCCTGTATTTGTAGTAGTAATCCATAAAAATATTTTTTAAAGTAAATAGGAAAAAATACATTGATCATTGTGATCATATTGTGAACTTTCATATTATTAAAAAGACATATATATAAATTTTTTTTAGACTGGGAATTGCTGTAGCATCTCTGCTATAATTGTGCTTATTAGCTACATGGTTTCCTGTGACTCTAAAATGTGAATGCGTATGGAGGCTGTGCTGATCTCCCCTAGGTATGGAGCTTTTCGAAGAAGCGCTGCGCCGATGGGAGCAGGCACTAACTTTCCGTAATAGGCAAGTTGAAGATGAAGCAAGTTGTGGTTCCATTAAGCTGGGAGCAGGAGACGCAATTGCAGAAGAAAGTGTAGAAGTAAGTATATTCAATCTATAATCTACTGTTTGGAGGAGGGTGGAGGGAGGGAATTAGTGTTGTTTATTTTTTTGGCAATTGCTGTTACATCAGTGTTTGTTTCTGGATGGTATTATCAAGCTACCAAGCATACTAGTTCTCTGCACAAAATCCCTTGGGTCATTCCTTTCTTTTATGACTATGTGAGAGGATATCTGGTTAGCAAAGATAAAGGTCTTGGGAAAGATGATCAGTTTATGAATATTCACAAATAATGTGCTTAAACTTTATTTGTATTCCTTTGTTCCTATGAACTAAATGCTACAAATATTTTGAAATAAACCCACACTTGTGTGGCTTTCGTTATTTCTAGTGCAGGAAACATCACAGATAATTTTAAAGTATTTTAAAATTTAGATTTTATTTTTATTACACTAAATAAAATACGGGTATGTTTAGAAAAGCGTGTATATTTTGGATGTTGAAGTACTTATCTGACAGTGTCCTTGTGTGCTTTGTAGGAAATTAACGTGGCACGGTTTGCTCTTTGAAGGCTTAATATTCGTAGATTTTACAAAGGAATCTTACAGACTGTAAACAAATAGAAGATCTTCTAACATCTGTCTTCTTGCAGGATATCATTAGTGCCGAATTCATTCATAAGCTTGAATCCCTTCTTCAAAGAGCTTACCGTCTTCAGGAGGAGTTTGAAGCCACCCTTGGGGCCTCTGATCCTGCTTCTCTAGCTAATGATATTGGTGAGTACTCCTATTTTACGTTTGTATTGCTCGTAATAATGACTCGGAGGTGGGGGGGAAGTCACTGAAATATCCACTGAGCAGAATTATATATATCAGTAAATAAACAGAAAAAAATCATGTTCTTTACATTATTATGTAATGTTGGATGTAGTGCTTGTATTGTAGGTAAGAATGGACTGAGATGAAAATATTTTTTTGTGGCTTATCAGTGTACTTGAGAATTTTCACAATACTTCTTAAGTTTCTAAAGTTTATGTTGACTTGGGTATTTAAATATTTATGCAGTAAGAATATATGACCCTTTTTATAGCATAGGTATATTATTAGAGTGTTTCAAAAGAAGTTTTATATGTCTTTTGAACTGTCAAACTGGGTATGCGTGTACTTTGGTTTTTTTGGCGTGTCATAACTTTTTACAAAATCCTAAACCAAACCAGAAAGACTTACTCTGAAACAGATATCCCTTACCAAAGCTCTTATCCCTAGTGATAGAAATTTATCACAGTGACAAAAACCAGGATGTTAAAATGCCAAATATAGTGAGTAGTTGCTGCCAGACATGCTGATTAGGTATAGATAGTTTGATTATTTTTATTTAAAGAATTGGTTTAAGATTTTTAAAGACTGATAGTATTATGCTCTTTCATAATTCACGATCAAGCATCTGATCTCAAATAACTGTCAGACTTTAAAGGCAGAACATGTTCTGGGATTAGTTTGTCTTTTTTGTTAGGCTTCAGCTTGACTGGCACGAGGTGGCAGTACTCTCATCTCTTAGCCCTTGTGTCATCCTGCAACTACTAAATACAGCTCCGAGTAAGGTGGGAATTAAATTTAGGTCAGAGTTGGCTTTCTGACATGTCTGCGTACACCTGTTAAATGTTTTATTTTGGTGTCTGAAACCATAAGCTCTAAATAAAGTTGCATTGTATATCCATTATTAAATTCGAAGTTTGCTTGTAATTTCTGTCTTCAGGCAAAATTAATGTAATGGTATTCAAAGGACTTGATGTGATGTTCAGTGTGTTTAGCTGTTGTTTTGCTTGGTTACCCTGGAAGTATTTTAAATCGCTACTTTATTTTTTTAGATGTGATAACTGAATTCTTGTTTACCAAGAATGTTCTGAGAATTTAATTCCTTTCAAATGTTCTTTGTAGAAATAATTTGTGATATCTTGAGTAGATGTCTGTTACTTTATTATGAATTTTATTTGTGCTGGCCCAGATGAGTGAGGAAAACAAGTAAAGAAGTGCTTTAGTGAGTAGTGTTTTCACTGTTGAGGATTTGGGGCTTTTTCATCATTATCTTGGATTTGTGGCTTGAATAGCAAGTAATATATTAAAGAATGCTTCATTTTTTTCAGAATGTTTTAGAACACAAACAGAATAACATCATCTACTTCCAAGCACTGTGGTGCTTGGAAGATTTGATACAGAGGATTGTTCAATATTCGATATAAAAGCATTTCATGACTCAACATTTCTTAGATAATTTACTTTCCTTTGGGATATGACACTGAGTGTAGTGTATGAATGTTTGAAATAGGATGTTTTTGAGACTGACGGTTTTTTGGTAACTTTCCTAGGAGAGACAGAACAGTATGTTTGGGAGAATCCTAGAGGCTCTCTTACGGGTTTATTTCCCCCTTCTGCCCCCCCCTTTTTTTTTTTGCCCTTTTTTTTTTTTTAATTTGGTAATCTAGTGAAAGAAAATGAAAGCTGCTGTCAACAGACTTTCCTTTACTACCCCAAAATGTACATGTTAACATGTGATACTTATTTTGTTTCACTTTTATTCACAGCTTTGTATTACTCTTTTGGGAAATATGCTAGGATAAATATTGATCACTTCTTTCCTTTTTGTGCATGTGTGCACATGTGCATGTACTAACAACAACAGGAATGGAAGGGATTCAGGCAAGTATGGATTGTACATATAGATGAGAGATTTTAAAAGAAAAGTAATAAAAAAACACTCTTGGAATACGTTAGGAGAATTATGCATCACGGTCAGTGTAAGTTCTCAGCACGGTGCTGTAGAAAAAAGACAGTTGCTAATCTTTGGCTGTGTGAAAAAGACAGCATCAGCATAGAGGCAGAGATATGATCTTGTTTTTGTATGGTTTTAGAATACTGTGTCCAATTCTGTTGTTCGTATTTCAGAAGATATGGAAATACTAGACAGCTCAAAACAAGCCATAAAAATGATCCATGTTTTGGAAAAACAAGCTAATATGTGGTTTAAGTTGCGTATGTCCAGCTCCTTATTGAAGAAAATACTGAGAGGTGACTGACTTGTTCTTAATAGCTACTTACACATGGAAAAGGTATGTGGTGCCGGGGGATTTGTAGACCTTGTTGTCGAAGTCATAACTAGATCTAGTTTCTGGTTGTTAAAGTGAAACAAGTTAAGTTCTGAAATAAGTTGCCTCTGAAGCGTGTCAAGGGTATTTCAGTTTTTTAGATAAAAACTTTCTTTGAAATGCTATTTTGAGGGATGTTTTTATTCCTCTTTGAGAAGAAGAGATGGGCTTGGGGGTAAATGATCATTGAGGTCTTCCTGGCATTAAAGCATTTCCCCTAATTACTGCTAATTTTTCATCTTTCGTGGGCCTTGGAGTGAAGAAGAAAAAGCCTTAGTTGTCCTTAGTAGTTTCATAACACTTGCAGCTTGTCATTAGAATGCTTATAACCATCTCTGATGCTTCAGAGTTTCAACTGTTGACCCACAATGGTAACCAGAAACCATTTTGCTTTGTTTTTTCTCTGATGCTCGTGATTGTTAGATATAGTTTGTGGATTTTTTCTTCCATTTTCTCCATCTGAAGCACTTGTGATTAGCCACAGCTGGAGACAGGGCTCTGACAGTTGGACAAATGCTATTAAGTGTTATGAAAAACTTGCTACATAAATGTCTGACTAGCACTTCTTATTCAGAAACCTTGGGTTATAATGAGCTCCAAACTTGGTCAGGAGACAAAGGTAAAAATTTCCATCAGTTTCTGGTCTTCAGCTTTCTCTGTAAAATCTTTTGTCAAACTTCTGGGGCTTCTGAAACCACTCTCTCCCCTACTTGTCTACTAGTCATAGATGTTGCTCCTTCCCAAAACCTTTAAATGTTATCCTTCCCAGGTCATCATTTCCCTCTACCTAATCAAATTAAGGTCTTAGTGCTGACATTGATCAATCTTACCACAGACTTGCTTTTCATTTTGTGATCTCGCTTGCTAGTTCAAGTTGGTTGGCATGATAAACAATTTGCCAACCAGCTTTGAGAAACAGCCCTCAGGAGGAGACTATGGTAGCATGTTATATGGGAGAGTCAGGAATGAGTTACCTGAGACCCTGCTAGAGTACCATAGCTTGTTGCTGCAGCTACTGTCTTTCATGGTGTGGCTTGAAGTGCTTGTCTTCTGTCTGCTGTGACAGGTAAAAGGTGACTTGTCAGAGCAGGCAATCATCACTTGAAGAGGTTGCCTGCTGTAGTCCAGTTGCCTTTTGTTTGATTCTTGTTGTGTAAATTAGCACCTCCAAATGCTTTTTTTTTTTCTAGTTATATGTAAATTATATATTTTCTCTTCCAGATATTTCTAATTATTCAACTTTTAGAAGTGCGGGAGACAGAGGTATAAATAAATACCTTTTCTCCCTGCCTGTGGAATTCTATTAACAGTAAAAATAATAATAATAAAAAGAACTGCAAAGAATAATTTTAAACTCTGTAAGCTACTGTTGAGTTACAAACAACAAATACAGCCCTGGAAAAGACTTGCATTTTAAATAGATGAAATAATGGAGTGCAATTATGTTCATTGTTGTTGCATTCTCCACCAGACTTTCAGAATTATTATATAAACCAGCAAGCTAAAATAGGATTTCTATAGCATAAATATTTCTGAACATGAAATTAAAGCAAATATATAGGGCTAAACTGCTGTTGTTTCTATGCTGATCCTCTTAGGACTGTGAAACAACATGAGAAGCCTAGAAACAGGCTTTCCTGAGGTAGGCATAAGCTGCACTGAATCAGGAAGGAGGCAATTGGCAAAAAACTGTGAAACAAAATATTCATCTTGTTATTTCTGAGTGGTGAATGTGAGGGCATAGAGGGTTAAAAGCTTCCAATACTTTCTGTAGTCTGTCCTTGAAGAAAGTTCTCTTTTTTCTTTTTTTCTTGTTAGATCTTTTCTAGCAGACTGAAATGTTAATCGAGCTAACTTGAGAGGAATGCAAAGAGTTAGGAGAGAAACAATAGCTTTACTTACGAGCAGAATTGCAGGTCAGAGGGTAAAATTCTCAAATTGTAGGGCTCCTTGTCAGTCCTGAATTCCTAATACTTCATATTATTATTTTGATTTCTACCGTAAAAAGGAATGCTGGCACTCAAAGTAATAGTGACTCATGTACACTGGCCCTTAAACTTTTTGATAATAATATTAAAACCTATGCATTGATTGCATTTTTAAAATAAAAATACTTACTTTTTATTTTCTATCAACTATACAATTTAAAGCAAATGAATTGGTTGAGCTATTGCAGTGAAAGATCTCTCACAAAGGTCTGTGTTGTTGGATGGTTTCGTTGGAAGGTTTGTCTGTTTCTTTTTTTAATTTTCTTCTCACACTCAAAGTTATGCCTGGCATTTTGGAGAGAATAAGCACAGCCTTTAACCTAGTGAAAAAACTCTTTGGAGAACATATTTACATATTATAAACCTTTTCTTCAACTGCCCTTAAAACAAAAAAAAAAAGTCCTTCCATAATCATTGAAGCTGTTGAAAGCTCACTTTTTATATATTTTTATCAACCCAGATTCCTAAATGTTTTACTGTCCATGGATGAATATCTAGGGCCTGTATTTTCCTTCCTGCCTCTGAAATGCTAATGGAAAAATTTTAGATTCAGAGTATTATATTTTATTTGGTTATGGACAAGAAACGTTTCTGTTTATAATTCTTATGCTCCAATGAGGAGGTGAGCAATTTGTAATAACTTACTTAGGTGTGCTCTAGTAGTACATACTATAAAATAACTTCAAAGTACCATAACTTTTTATGATAGCTTGAAAACTTTTCGCTTGCTTTGTCTTTGTTTTATCTCCTTGAAGATAAATTTACATTAAATGATTTCATTCCTTGTAGCAGGACAAAGCCTTTTTCTAGTGGCTGAAACTGACTTGAAAATGAAACAAAAGAAAACAATAGCTTTTCCTTTTTTAAGTGTGGAAGTATATTCATTCCAATAAATGCTTATATAAAGGAAAGAAAGCAGTATCACTAAGGCTGAGGAAAAGCCCAGAAAAGTTATTCCAGTCCTATCTTAAAAAAATTAATGTGTATTTTGAACATAATTTAGGTATTACGGTTTGTGGAAATTACTGCTGAAGCTTACTGCATTTTACTGTGAGGTCTCTTGTAATTGCAACTTATTGCTGCAGCTCCTTCTTTCTGACTCACAGTAAATACTCAAAGGGCAGATATTTGAATTGGATAGCATGTCTTCTACTAGCAATAATATTTAAGCCTTTGCTTTGAGGGCACATTTGTCCAATAGTAATAATGCTTCCTTTCTAAATTGCCTTCAGCAAAATTCTTTACCAGAAGGCACCTAAGCACAATGTTGAATAGCAGAGTAGGATTGGTGGTTACAAGTTCAACTTGAAAATGTAAACAAAAATATTTCTGCAAATGTTGTGTCTATGAAAAGATTATAATGCTTGGCTTTCTCAGTGATACTCATAATTTTGGCAATACTATGCTAAAAATGCAAAACAGCTTTGCATGGACCTGCAGTGAAGTTACTGGTACTGAAAAAGATTAGTATTTGATAATCTCTATCTTTATGGTGGCATTTGGTGACCTGGAGTGTGTGTTTGTGTTTATCTTAAAAGCTGAAGTCTAAGCTTCTAAGCATCTAATGCCATTTCATTGCATGGTGAAACAGATGAGCTGAAGCCTTTTCAGCAGTGGCTCAAGATAATTTATTTTACTGTACACTGAACCAGCTTTGGAGAACTCAAGGTCACTTATTGTATGTTAGCTTGGGGGGAAGATGGATAGAAATTTCTGAGAACGCTTTCAGTAAGATCAGAAAGAGTCTGTTTCTGCTTTTTGAGGACCCTTGTTACCATTGGCCCAACAGCTTTGCTCTTAGACCCAACTGTGCAGGCTATTTATACACCTTACTGCCTTTCCTTAAATGGCATCTCTGAAACCTGTCTTCTTTCTGTCCACACCAAAACTCCTGTTTAAGCCCTTGTCTCCCTCACTTCTTGACTCCTGCCATGTTCTTGTGTCTTGCCTTGTCCATTTAAAACTTGCTTTTCTCACATGGACTTAACTGTTTTTTATAAAAATCACCTTTGCTCATTTTTCTGACCAGATTATTCCTTTCTCTTAAGCTGTCTTTCACCCTCAGGAGCTTCTCTTCAAATGAAATACAAGCTATTCCTCCTTTTAGCTGTAAAGGCTGCTCGTAATTGAGCCACAATCCACCTACGTAATTTAGTTTCCCAAACTTTGTTCAGTTAGCTGTTCCTGTGCTTCCCTGCTTAGTCCTTCTAACACAAAATCCATCTGCTATTTCTCAACTGTTTCTGCTCATTCCTTACAACATGTGAGCAGCTGCCATCCTCTCTTGCCCCACATCTCTTCCCGGTTCCGCATAGTTACCCGTGCAAACTCTAATTGCTTCCTCCTTCTTTTTCCTTTCTTCTCTGCCCATCAATTTTAAATCCCTGATAAAAAGGGGAAAATATAATGGAGCTGTTCCACGCTTTTACATCAGTAAGGAACAGTTGTACAGCAGTTTATGCAATTAGTGCCCCACAATACTAGTCAAGTACAACTAGTTAATGCACACTGTTTATCAGTATGTTTATCGCTTACCCACAACAGCAAGCACACATGACTAACATTACTTTAAAGGCATATTTTTTGAGCGTTCCTTTTGCACCTTTTTTGTTGGCTGTTCTAGCATTTAGTTTTAGTCAATAGCTTCTCCATTATGTTTTTTTTTAAACTTCTTGGAAAAGTACACATATTTACCTTCTTTTTGTGTAAAGAAAATTGATCATTTTCCCACACGTCAGGGCTTGATTTAATAACCACTTGCCTTCATTTTGAACACTTTTGAAAAATGAAGTATGGAGTAAGTGGAAACAGCCTTCCAAAGGCATGAAGTTGCTTCCCCCCCCCCCCCCTTTTGCTGGTGTTTTGTTGTTTTTTGTTATTGGT
>VYZM01008294.1:607305-622002 GCA_013398915.1 Dromas ardeola | reverse complement strand
AAAAAAAAAAAAAAAATGCAACTATCAGAAAATATTCCAGTTCACTTACCAAATTTATGGAAGAGTTGTTTAGCAAATTTAAATCTTGAAAGAATAATTTGATTTATCACCATTCAAGAATATCAAAGCTATATAATATTTCCTAATACTCTTGAGTTATTTAATGTACCTGTGGATTACAGGAAATGCATTATCCTTAAATTCCTTTATTTAGGTATCTTTGATTTTTACTTGGAGAGACTAAAATGGTTACTTATGCACAAGCATTTTGTGCTGTCTTTACCTTTGCTAAATGACAGCATTCAAGGTGCTCGATTTTACTGTTTTAGAATATAAGAGCACTAGCCATGTTGTTTTGTTTTATACGTCATCAAACATGTAGTGCTCAGCAGGTAATATAACTTTATGGACAAAGTTAGTATCTTGAAGGTCTAAAAATAACTAAATTATTATAAACATCCCAGAAGTTGCTATTATTTCTTTCCAAAGTATGTGGAAAATCTCTTGAAGATTATAAAGTTATTTTAGGTGAGTTGCATCTTCTTCCAGATGGCAAATATTGCAAATAAGTACATTGCAGTTTTCATGTGAATTTATTGCTTTTGTATGTAAACTTAATGGATTGTACTATTCAATTTTTATATGCGTTCTCTACTTGTATTTAAGCATGAAGAATTTATTACTGTCATCTATACACGTGCTTTTAATTCAGCTTTTAATCATCTGTACTCCTTTTGTCTTAAGAATAACATCAAAGTAATAAATACAGAACACAGTGTGACTGAAGACCATCTTGTGTTTTGCGTAATGATAATTAGGTGAGCATCCAGTGTCTTGGAAGATGGGCCTTTTTATACCTGTGTGAGAGTATTGTAGTGGAAGGCTTTTATGTGGACCTTTAAGATTATAGCTCTACTTGGAAACTATTATGAAAGCTCTGTTGAGTCACCGTTACTGAGGAAGTTAGATTTGGCCTATTTGCACAAAAACAGATTATTCTCTGCATGAAAACTACTAAGGTATTTGTTAAGGATGTAATTTGAAGGCTCAGCAGTTAGCTCAGCCAAAGCTTACCTTGAAAAAGGTCTGTGAGTACGAGGAGGAAGGTGTAATTGCAAACAGTAAGTACTTGGTGCTGTCCCATACTCTGTTTTCCTCAGTTGTTCCTTTCCAGTAGACCATTGCTTTGGTTGCCGAGTTCCCAGTCAAATACCGGTGAGCAGAAGCTGTGTGTTCACAACAGGGGCCTACTGGAGGTGTGAGCACATGGGAGGAGTGTTGTTTTTTCAAAGGAATCTGTCACGTCAGATTGCATCAGAGCAGTCCCAACAAAGACCCATGAGATGTGTTTAACTCGTGATGCATGTTGACGTACTGGTAAAGTACAGGATTTGGTTGGATGTTTTTAAAAGACCCTGACATGGAATATATTTTTATGCTGAAGTCAGTAACAGCTTTGCTTACATACAGTGAGCTATAGGCACTTTGTTGAACCCGGATATTTGTGTTAGTGGTGAATGTAAACACATAATTTAACAATAACGGTTAAATCCAGAATGGTGTGTGTGGGCACCCTTCTCCGCTCTTGGCTTGCCTCTTTTAACCTATTGCTATACAGCCCAGTCCTCAGAAGGTGCCATCTGATGGTTGGGATTGTTTTCATTTTATAAATAACAGCGTAAAATAAAATTCACTGCGTTCTAGGTGCATCCTAGACTTCATGTAATACATTAGTAGCAACTTGGTAGGACTGATGATTTTTTTTAATGAGTATTCAGTCAACGCTACCAGAGTGATGACTATTTATAAACGTAAATAAAGCTGCTTTTGGATGCTTCAGCAACAGTGGTGACAAACCACGGTGCCGCTTGTGACTAGCTAGAAGACTGACACATTCTCTTGAAACTTATGTGGTAATTCATGTTTCTGTGCGCTCTGAACTTGATTATTGTAATTCCTTTGTCCAGGCATGAAGCCACACATCTGAGGGGCTTGACTAGCACACAACACAGTGGCTGCCTGTGCGGTAGCCTGGCAGAATACCGGCACCCTGCTGCTCTTGGGGTACCCCGACTTTTCATAAGGGGATTCCTTTGCCAGGTTTTCTCTTCTTTGGAGTCTATCAAGTCTCTCCTTTCTCATCCTGCTTTCCTGCTCATGATGTGTTACTACACTGATCTGCTGAAGCGGGAGGGCTGGGGAGAATAGGAAATCATGGCTTTAACGGTGGCACTCAGAACTAAATTCCTTAACTCCCAGTGAGTTCTTTGCCAGTGGGTAAGTGCTTTCCTTTTTTAACTGCTGCACATAAGAGCCAAACTCACTTGCGAACTCATGCCATGTTTCATGCAGGGTTGGAGGGAAGATAACACATAAACAGTTGACAGAATTTTAAAACTTTATCTGATGGCAAATACTTCCCAATTGAGTGCTAAAAAGTTAATTCGTGTGCAGTTCCATCTCTTAAGGTCAGATTTTGCTGTGAGAGTTTAAAGGGTTGGTTTTGTGGTCTGTTTTACCACATGAACCTACCAGACCAAAGACAAATAAATATTCTAGATTAGTACTCTCTGAATAGATGTGAAAGTAGTTTTGTTGTGGTTTGTTGGGGTTTTTTTTTAGCCTGCTTCATTTCAAATAGGTAGTTGTTAGCAAAATTTTATAAAGCTAGGATTAATTTCACAAGCTTTAACAATACTCCATATTCTTGGCATTTTTTAATACCCTTAATCTAACTTTAGAACCACGCATGCATTTTAAGGCACTACAACCAAGAGTCTTATGGCAATTACTGTTGTCAGTATCGTATCTGAAACTCTACATTATCCTCTTTACAAACGTAAATGAACCCAAAATAACTCCCTGGTTCCTCAAATAAGTAAAGTATATTTGAAGCTCACATAGCGGCTAGTGTTCCTTTCCTGAAGGTATTAGACTTGTAAGAGCTAGGGATGACTGTGGGAGCAGTTGCAGCCCCTGGTGGGTGGGTTCCTCTTGCAGCTGTTCATTCCAGGAGTCTCGTTGTGCTGCTGTCTCTTTTTCTTCATGTTCTTGTGTCTAAGAATGTTCTTCTGGTACTTGCATGGTATGTACTCCAGCTGTAATTTAATTTTCACCCTAACATTTTCATAATGCTGTGCTCTTTGCATAGTGTGGGTATTGATAAACACCTGCTTGGATAAGGGTATTTTAGGGTATTAGGGTGGTGGTGGCCAGAAAGTCAGAAATAACTGACAAGGCTGGTTTGTTTTCTTTGGGAAGGCTGTGCTTTTTATGCACATATCACTTACCAAAGGTATTATTTCACTTGGCATAGCCAACCTTTTTTTCATAAATTTTTTTTTGCCATAACATGCAAATTTTGTGCCTTTTTTGTAATAGTAAGAATTTTCTTTGTGTGAAAACACAGAGATTGCACATTCAACCAACATATTAAAAACATACTAGCTAGGTGACAGTTTCAGGCCCATATTAGAAAACTTGTAATTACGACTTCTTCAGCAAATATAGCTGTATTCAAAATCTGATTATCTCTAGAGTTTCATGTAACCTGTAGCAGCAAACTCTACAGAAGCACCTCTGTTTCCTTCACTTACACCAATTATTTTTTTTTATATATGCAGAATAAACTTTAGTTAAATAGCATTATTCCCATTTATATGTAATCAATCACATCACCCAGTGTTAAATACTTCAGTGGGGGGATGTGTTGTTGTCACTGAGCTATAAACTCACATATAACAGCAACAACACAGTAATTATAAGACAATATCCACAGTCTTTGAGGCTTCGGTCCGTGATGTAGTTGGGACTTCCCTATGAGGGTGGTGAATAGGAATCCAAGATAGGCAGCTCTTGGAATCCTCTGTCTTGGATTGTGAATAAGTTGATATATGAGACTACTTGACAGCTGCCCTTTGTGTACATAAGAGCTGGGTCCTTACCTTAACATCTTCATTAAAGCCATCAGTAAGATCTTTACCAGTACGGCCAAGGCTTTACTCTTGTAGGAGTTTATAATTTGCATTGCTACTTATTGATATAGCTGTTTATTTCTCATGAAGTAAGTGTTGCATGTTGCCTACAGACTGGGAGGGTCATGGAAAATAATATTTCTTCGAATTGCACTTGAACCAGGTGCTAGAGGGCTTTTCTAACTGAGATGTAGAAACTTTTGTTTTAATTGCAAATTTATTATGGAAAGCAACTTAACCAAAAGGAGAGGTTCAGTGGAAAAATCTGCAACCAGGCTATACATCCTTGTACTACCCTATGTTTAACAGTATTATTGCAGTTTCAGCAACTGCTTATGTGAAAAAGTGATATTAGAAAAGCATTTAATGTAATATTAGAGGGGGATTAATGCAAATTATGAGCTAGAAATAAGAAGGAAACATCATGTTACCTGTCTGCTCTTACCAGGCCTCAAGCAAATGTTTTATAAACCACAGTTTGGTTTTCTGTTCCAGCTCTTCAAATTCTAGTATGTGGTTGTTTCTCAACCAATTTGGATGCTGCTGTACTTTTTCCTCTTGGTTTTAAGAGGTCAGAAAAAAGAAGAAACTATTAAGAATGATCTGAAAAAAATCAGAGACTTTCATATGAATATTGGTGAAGTTGTGATTACAAGTTGGAAACTGCCTAACTCACTCTAGTAAAATCTTTGTCCAAACTTTTAATAATTTTTTCCCTCAGTGAATAGTCTCAAAGACAGGTATTTATTGTTATGTGTAACTTTTGAGCTGTTGTTCCAAGTCCGTAACTAATAAAACCATAACAACCACCGAAATAATAGTTAAATTATGTGGATTTGTAGCATTTCAATTGATGAGTAAACCATTCCAGTATATTGGCGTTTGGCCACTTTGCTGTGTAACTGTGTTTTTTATGAAGTATTGCCGTAGCAACAGATCTGGATGACATTGGGTAGCTGGTTGCTGCTAACTGTTGGAAATAAAACAGATTTTAGCAACGCATGTGTAATGTCTGAAGGTAAAGTAACCCAAAATAAATGCCTGTGCTCTACTGAGAGTGTAGTACGGGGCACATCAAGCCAAAGTCTGACTTACTGACTTATGAATTTAATCCTTCGTGAAAGTGTTTCTGTACAGTGAAAACAAAACCATGTATTCTAGTAATATGTGCAAGAGCTGAAATCTGAGAATAAAATAAAGGAAAACTGAGAGAAACTGTATTGCAGATGATTTTAAGCATAAAATATCAGTTATTTTAAAGGCGTTAAGAATTCTAGTACTTTAGGAAATGCTTCTGGAAAAGCTTGTTGGGGAAAAAGGATACAGAGAAGATTAAAAACTTCACTCGCTCTTCTGAAGAACCAGCAAGTGAAAAAGGCATGGGAAGCAGAAAACGAAATGAATTCAAGTGAAGCTAAAACCTGTTTTTTATTAATGGCTTTCATTTAGAACAGTATTTCTTGGTTACTAAAACATTGAGTGTTATATACCACAGCCAAGTTAAAAACTCAACAGCGGATTTACATCAATATAGCAAAGTAACATCTTTAGATAGAGACATCTTCAGAAGTCTATCAAAGAAAAGGCAAAACCCCTGAGGAGATATATTTTTCTTCTCTCTCTTCATTGCAGATGTAAGTCCACTTTAAAGACAGGTAAATACAATCACCTTTATATGTGTTAGCGGGTCATAAGAGAATTTACTCTCATAGTAGTACAATGTTGTGCCTTCCAAATTAAGTACTACGTTACAGTATACATCAAACACACTTTCAAGACTTTAATGGAATTTTCTGATAGTCTAATAATCAGGTTTTTTATTTTATTTTAAAGATAAAAATACAGACATTACTGTAAAGGATAATACGGATGATTTCTGCCTTCGAGATACATTAAGCATTGCATCAACGGACTCCTTTGTTTCCACAGCTGAGGTAAGGCTCTTAAAGATTGCTTCTTTAAAGATTCATTGATCTATTTGAACAGAGAACAGAGGAATCTTAAATTTTTGCTAATTATTGTAAACAAAGTGTATTTGTCTTATGGGGAAAAAAGAAGCATTCCTTGCTTAGTTGTAACCAGTTTCATAGCAGTTCAAGTAATGAAGTTGGCATCAATTTGCCTTTTTTTTTTTTTTTGTGCACTGGCAGAATGTTTCCCCAACTCCTCCTAAAAAGAAGTTGCTTTTGAAAAATATATCAGATTTCATGAGTGAAGAAGCACAATCAGTTGAGCCTCTAGTAATTCCTTTCACCATGAATTTCATTTTTATAATATCTTTTTTTTTTTTCCTATTCCCTTACCATAATAAAAAGATGTATGAAGAAGGCTTTGTCCTTTTTGGAGTTGGGTTGTTTTGGAGACAAAGTTATTAGAAATTGATAGCTACCTATTTTAGTACGTTCCATGCACAATAGTATATACTTGATCCAACTTTCCCTAATCTTCTTGGATAAGACTACAAAGGATACATAAAGAAATAATCTTTGGGTAAGAGGGCATTGTCTATTAGCTGAAATCTGCTACAGCTCCCTTAAAGTATTTGAAAGAATTTTATATACAGCGACACACTTATTTGAATGAGGAATATCTCCTTTTATAATAGTCTCTCAGGAGCTGAAGTGATCTTGAATAGCACTCATCTCCAAATTACAGGAAAGGCAATTGGTCTCAATAGATACATTCTGTGTTAGATGCTGCTATCATGTATGCACTACAACTGAGCTACTAAACTCAGACAGTTGTAAAAAGAGAGAGAATTGGATACACGTTCTTTGAAATTATCTTTTCACTGCCTATTGTATGGTTTGTTTTTCCATGATACAATTACCTTGATTTAGTAATTCACATTAAACTGTGGTTATATTGCTTTAGTAATTCAGATGAAGTTGTGATGGTATGCCTAGCATTCATTTCTAACTAAGATTGTGTCTATAGAGACTGGTTACTCTTTCCTGTAATTTGGACAAGACTGCAATTCAAGTTTGCTTCAACTCTATCAGCTCTTGAGAGGAGCTGCAAACCATTATCGTTTGTATACTTTGTAGCTTTTTTTTTTTTTTTGCATGCACTTTCCTAGTGTGTTTGCGAGTATGTGGAGATGGGAACAATCCATTATGCTCATTTCTGTTGCTTGGCTTAAAAATAAACCAAACACAACAACAAACCCAAACCCAAAAAACTCCAGGATGTATCACCTCTGCAGAATAACCATCCTATCCTGAAGCTAAATTGTCTCAGTATTTGCTAAAGAAATGTTTGAGTCAAAACTGGCAACGGAATTGTCTTTACATATCCTGAAAATGTTCTCCACATTTTTATATTTCAAAGACGCTTCTGTCATCTCTTTCGTCCAGAACAAAGTTATGAAGATTTTCTCTTCCTTTCCAGCTGTTCTAGCCTTTGCCAATAGAACAAGCTCTCTGATCTCCTTTCTCAGATTTTATTGAGGAATCTATTAAAATTCTCAGCTGATAGAAGGAGTCCTGAAGATTAACAAAGCCATAAACAACTTGAAGTTTGGTCTTCAAAACAGAACACCATCAAAATTCTGGATTAAATATGAGCCACTGGGCTTAAACTACACGGACAGTTAGCTCTCTAGTAGTAGCTACTAGGGCATCATTGTGTAGTGCAGGTAAAATAAAGCTGTGAATTGGTCTTTTCTTTTGAAGGTGGTGTTATCTTGATGTAAAGTTTTGCCCATCCTCTGGGGGGAAAAATGCTTTACATTAGTACTGCAAGTAACTATGGCAAGGAGAAGGAGTAATAACTACTTCTCAGCGTATTTCAGCTATTAGTAGAGAACAGTCGTCACTCTGTAACTGGATTAGAATTGACATAACAGTTTTTTTGATTCTAGACATGATGATGTCGGGTAGCTGCTTCTTGCTTATCTACTTTTATTATTCTTGCACTTGCAAAAAAGTGGAATGTTTCAAGCTAAGGGGTTTGAGGCTTTTCCAGCTTTGGATTTGCCTGAGCTAATGTGCAAATAAGCAGTTTTTCTTTTGTCATGTGCCCCCTGATTGCAGTTAGAATTTTAGTAACTACCTTAAACTCTGTGCACTGATAGAAATGCGTAGCAAAGGTTTTAAATCTGAAATTCATGTATGTGTGTATACTGCTGTGTGATTTTTGCCCTACTGGAATCATTAGTAATGTCACCTTCCTGGAAATTACAAAGTAGCAGCATTTTTTGTGGTCACATCATGCTACAAGCTGTATGTTGACAGTTACGCAGCTTCCTTCTACATTGCATCCTGTCCCAAGGAGCAGGATTAAGTATTTTGTGTGACTGGTTTTAGGGACTGGAAGCTATTTCCATGTTTCAGAGCTGACACACAGTCAAGTCAAATTTAGTTCACTGCCCTCAGGAGAGAGAACAGGAAAGACACAGGGAATCCTAAAACAAGACATAGATAGATGTTTTGATGGAAATTGGTAGGGATACTGCTTAGGAGGCAACAAGAATGTTTTGCTGTGTTATATTAGGACAAAACATAGAAAGATGGCTTTCAAGAAAAAGAACGGTACAAAACTGGGACAGTTGGGAGAGTTTGAATCACATCACCCTTTTGATGAGCTCTATAGGATAGCAGTAGGGTATGCCAAAACTTCATCTTGGCTATGGCTGATAATCAAGAGGATGCTGAGGATCATGGACTTGATGACTTCTCATACCGAATTGTGCCAGTCTGGACAACTCTAATACACAGGCGCCCGAGTCCTTATAAAGATGATTTAGACAGACAGTTGCCATCCCCAAGCCCAGACAGACTTCCTTTCCTAAACACACGCAGGCCCTCAGAAGCACTATGGAAGGGATGGTAAGCACAACCATTTTCCCTAATTAAGTTATTGATACGTATACTGCGATAAATAATGGTATTTTCTTCCCCGTTTGAGACCATCTGCCATCGCCTTGTGCTTATGAGCGTTAATCTCTTTTTCATATTCTTGCTAACTTACCTGCTGTGTGATTAAAATAGCTGCCACCTTTGGCAAGAATACAGCAGTGAGTGTGCCAGATAAAGGTCTCCACCCTCCCTTTCTTGGCTCCTTTCAATATTTCCAATAGAAGCTCTTTCCCGCTTTCCCTGATGGTGAGCTTTGTTGCTGCCTCTCCATTGTCAGTGCACATGCATTTATCATGTCTTACTCTCATATCTTGACTAGAACTGAATCTGTAGTTCTATTATCAAAGAAACTTTGTTTTCTTTATTAAAATGTTAACTCAGTCCAAAGCCTAGGAGACTTATTTTTTGTTTAGAATTGTGAATAAAGCCTTAGATGCTCTTTTTTTTAATCAGTAATTGATTTACTAAGGTTGTCTTTTTCTCGGTTCAAATCTGTTAAAACAGTGCAGGAAGGAGCAGGCTTTGATAACAGGGAAAGAACACCAGTTTCCATACGCCCATAATTATTTGTATATGGCACTGAAACCTTCGAAGGGACTGAAACTGAATTTTAGATTCAGAAAGTGCTCAAAAAAGAGCCCTGTCACTGAAAGGTAGGGTTACCTTTTTTCTGGTTTCCAGATAAATCTTTTATTCCTTTCCTGAAATAGGGAATACCAGAGGGAATAATGTTGGCAAGTGATAGTAAGGTGTATTCCTGTAGCACTTGTGAGGTGTTTAGTTTGGTTTTTTCCCGTGTCATCTCCAAAATCAGAGACATGCCTTCCTATATTCTGACTGCCTTCAGAAGTGTGACCATAATTGCTCATCTGATCTTCTCAGGTCTTATTGTTCTTATCCTGGACACACTCTCCATGTTCAAGTTATCCATCCAATTTGACGTGGATTATTCTCTTACCTCAAAAACAAACATGGTACAGCAGCCCTGCAGTCTAGCATGCCCTGGGTAGCAAATTGTATGGAGGTCCCTATTCTAGCAACTTTAATGAGGTATGAGATGCCTCGTATTTATAGTCTTAAAACATGTGAAGAAAGAGAGGAAAAGAATTAATCCCTGAAGTCTTTCGTTCTGTTAACAGTAATACTCTTTCTTTGAAGAACCTGTACCTGAAGTGCCACTAACCACTGCCTACTACTTGTGGGTAAACTCAAAAGATTTCATGGTGTCCAGTGAAGCGCGATATCCAGGGATAAAGCCTGTCTGTTCATATCATCATCATCAGAAGCTTTCCACCTCCCAATAAATGTCAGTGGTGGTGTAGGCAACAGAAAAGTTCTGTCCCACTTTGAGAAACACCTCCTGTTCCTATGTTCTTTCTAACAAATTCCTCAAACTTCATGCTTCATTTGTGTTGATTTGGGGATTTTTTCCCCTCCGTTATTTGTCTTCTGCATCCTAATAGATGTAGCCCCAGTTAAAAAGATTCCATTATGGGGAAAAGTTTTCCATGTGGCAATTAGGAGTGGTGAACAGGAACCAGATTCCTTTGATTCCCTCCAAGGACAACTGCGGTTGCTTGCTGTATGGCTACGAATAGGAAAACTTAGTCCAACAAGTCATTAAATGGTGCCCCGAAAGCTTTAAAAATAATAATAAAATAAAAAATTCTGGAGTTGATCCTTGTCCTCTAACAGAAACCTTAGCTCTGTGTGGTATTTGCACAGTATATGAAATGTTTTCACTTCTAGGACAAAGAGGAGTTTCATCTAATAGCCAATGTATTCACATATGCTGACTGCTCATACTATGCAGTTTTTAATTCTTAGGAAATATATGTGACACTTGTAATAAATCTATATATTAGCACTGAACTAACTTTTGTCCCATAATACATCTATGTAGGTATTACGTAGGCAAAAGCCTATGGTACCAGACAGCACGTAGCCTAGGATTATTCTGCCTGGCAGCTACCTCTGATGCACACAACATAGTGAATTCACATTAAAATTAATAAAGTTGCAGCAATAATTCAGATAAAATCATGTTCTGAATGTGTGTTTTCCTCAAAGGAAATGTATCAGGTGTCTTGTAATATATGCAAGTAAGTATAGAAAGAGATCCTAAAAATACATGAAATTCCTTCCTGTTTTCTTCCAGATATTAGGAAGAACACACCACTCTATCATTTCAGTTTATTGAAGTACCATCTCAAGTGGTTTAGTTAGTAATCACCATCATATCTTCATTTTCACACTCATCCTGCAGCTACTTATGTTAAAAAAAAAAAAAATAATCTTTTAAAAGATAAAGATACCCAGAGAAAGAGCTCATCAGCAGCCGTTTTAATATAGCATAGTTTCTCAAAATGTAAGGAATGCTGACTGTGCCACTAAATTGACCTTTTTATTAGGAGGAGCAAGCGAGAATTCCTAAAAGGTCTAGCATTGTTTATTTTTGTTACATTCATGTAGGTGGTTATTTTGGTGGTCAACAAGGTCTTCGATGCACAGCTGAGAATTTTTTCTATTTATTAAGAAACAACTTGTGGGTGGCAAGTAAGAGTACCGAGTCTGTTCGTTAGACCAGAGCAGTCAGGGAACCCCAGGCTTAAAAACTATTGCAGGTTCCGGAGGTTTGATGCTTTACAACAATGGTTTCAGATCTCTTTACTAGAAGATGCAGCCTTAAAGCTGAACCATACAGAGGAAACTGATTAGTACCTGAACAAACCAATCCATCTTGTAATCCTCAGAGGCTGCTTTGCAGCATTCTGTGTAGACACAAGTTATCGCTACAAGATTTGGAGTTTTGAAGATGTACGTATTCTTTCAACATAATGAAGTTAAGTATTCACTGCGGCTCATCATAAATGTCCTGTGCAGTGGTCACCAGCAACTACTATCTCTTTCTTGAGCCTTGAATGGATAGAAGTAAAGCTTTGCAAGACTAGATTGCTGCTATAGGGTGATTCATCTTTTCATCTCTTCTTTGTCTGCTTTTTCATATCCTTCTTCATGTAACCCCATGTGACGCAGAGGAAATAGTGGACGTTTAGAGGCTGGCATGTCAGGTCTGTCATCACTAACCTCTGTGTTACAACTTTCGGTAGCTATGCATGGAGCACTTTTTCATCCTTAGTGGTGTGCTAAGAGTTTCAAAATGGCAGCGGCTGGGCGAGGAAGTGTTCACTACAGAATGGCGAGAAAGGACTCGAGAAGCTTTCAAGAGTCCAGCTTACCTGTGATGACAAGATGTGGGATGCTGGGGCGTTCTGCTAACTTCTGATAAATACTGAACTGCTGTTGAGGAAAGTTACGCGGTGCGTAGGGGTACATAGTGAGGTAAAAAGCAGGTATCTGAATACATATCATTAATGTATGTCAATTCATATAAGGTAGTTGTACTGAACCACCTTATTTAAAACTAACCTTTCTCTTCCCCTTTTTCCTCAAAGGTAACAAGTCCTTGGGGGCTTTTACATGAAAGAGTTCATTTTCCTTTTGATGTCAGCTCGAGAAGTTCTTATCTAGAAAATGTTTTATGCTCCGCAATGTTTTTAAACAGTGTATATGATTTGTCCATTTTTCTAATAGCTGAACTCTGCTATGTTAGAAATGTGGATGTGTGTTCGGAGCATCTTCAACTGATCTTATTTTGAACCAAAATGTTTATATAGGCAAGCTTTCACCTTATTTAATCTCAAAAAGAATGGCTGTTACTGAATGCTTGCAACACCATTTAAAATATAATACTGTATGTTACATATATGTGTATATATATAGTTTATATCTACATATAAAATATTTATATATAAGTATATTTTTAAATACTAGAAAGCATCAAAAGAAAATCCATGATGACTCCAGGAGCGTTATGATGCAGCTTCAGAGCTTGTCTGGAAATCACCTTTTCTAGTTAAACTTAGAGGTTGTTTTAGTTTCTGGTTTTCAGTTTGTTTTCGTTTTTTCTCCTCTCCTCTTTGCACATGCTAAGAGAAGTCAGCGATAGAGGAATTTGCACTCCCTTTCCAGATGTTATTGGTTGGGAGTAACTTCAATCTGTAATCAAAACCATCTTCTCATCGGAAGAATAGTTATACCCTGCTCTCCCGCTTCGTAGCCAGTTGATTTAACTGCTTTCTTCCTTTGAGCTCAATAACATTACAACAGTAACACAGCTATTTTATTTCATCTGCTAGCATGAGAGGAAGTTTAAACAAATAAAAAAGCTGAATATAATCAAGGGCCTCACCCAGCTCCCAGGTATGAGATTTTATGCTAATCTGTAACCACAAAGGCTGTGATCAGGCATCTCCATGTGCTGAAGATGTTGTCATCTCAGGCTTGCTGGCAGCAGATGGAGATTACCTGCATCTCGCTGTAGAAATCACGAGTCCTAAATCAGTCGCAGTCAGTTTGCCTAAATATGTGAAGAAGGTGATTTGCCTGAAGTTCACTAGAGAAAACTAATATAATCCCTTTTACCACAGAAATGGTTACCTCCAAGAGAGGGGCAGCTGTTTACAAAGTGCCTATGTGTTCACAACCTATTTCTTCTCATGCTTTGCAAATGAAATAAAGTAAATGGAAAGTTTTATGGCTTCAGTAGTAGCTGGATCAGGTAAGAAATAAAATAGTATACTATACTTATTTGTGTTCTGTTTTGGTCTTTATTTTGGAAAATATGTATGTATTGTTCCGCAGTTAATACTTTCTTAACCATAATGTAGAAAAACAAATTCTGGAGTAAAGATTTTTCCCTTGTTCTTTTTTATACCTGTTCTAACTGTTATACTATATACACATGTGTGTACATATGTGTGTGTGTGTGTCTGTATATTGATTTCTCACATCTGAAAGAAATCAATATATTCCTGTTTCTTCCAGTTGGTTAAATTATTCCTTCCCATATATTTTCACATGCATTTTCTATTAAGAGCTGTGTGGCTTCCTTTGTTTAGTAAGAACGTAAATTTTCAGGTGGGCTTTTTGAATTAGCGAATCCAAAACACAATTTGGAGCCATGATTAATCTTGTTAAATTGGAATAAAAATCTTTGGTCTTAATAGCTGTAAATCTTTTTTAGGAAGTCAGATTATTCTACGCCTGTTCCAAGCAAAACAACTGATAAACAAATACGTATTTTTAAAATGGAAATACTTTCAAGCTAGACGAATTCTGAAAGTGTCCATTACTCATTTAAGTATGGCATTTTGTTGACCTTAAAACTTTTATTCCTTCACTTATTCCCTGGCTATCATCTTGTCACTTGAGTCTCAATTTGAGAACTCTATAGAAATCCGTATAGGAATGCAGATTGAATACAGGTTTTTTTATAAATATATTTTTTTTTTTTTTAACCCAAACAAATCAATTTAAAATGGAGCCTGACAATTTTATGAAAGGAATTGTATCTATTTGCTTACAGTAAAAGGATACTGGTATGAGTGATTCAAAATGTCAGTTTCCAGCAAATATACACCGTCTAACGATGTGTGACACTTGTCAGAATACCAGCTCTGTACTGAAATCTCTGATGCTTATTCATGTGCTTAAATATTTACATGGACACAAATAGGTACTGGCACGTGCTTGTATTCTTCTCTTTAGCAGCCAAGTCTGCTTGGCCAAACTGTTGCTGCTGTAATTGGCTCGACTAAAGTCTGTGGAGAAGCCACACTGGGAGCCCACTTCTTCATGTCTTTATGAATGCCTGTATGTCCTCAGTGACAGGAAAAACTTTTCAGCATATGTGTATTTGAAAATTTTAATGGAAGTTTAACATAAAGCTATATTTTAACCTGATTGATTTTTTTTTTTTTTTTTTTTAGTTTTTCTAAGATATAGAGAAACATTTTTTTTAT
>VYZM01008294.1:596803-607229 GCA_013398915.1 Dromas ardeola | reverse complement strand
AGCCTCTGATTTTTTTTTTTTTTTTCATCATTAATAATATGATGTAATGTTTGTAGTGGAAATTGTAGCTAGCCATTGTTTTGTGGATTAAATATGATATCCTGTAAACAGGAGTTCTCTGTATTAGTTATGTGCTTTGATTTCTTAATGTGTTCTTGGGCTTTCTTGCTCTAAAAATGTCTATGAGTTCACATTAATTTATATGATAACCACAGAATTAAAACTGCCCATAATGAAAACCTTATTGGGAGCCTGTAGTAAATTCCTGGATGCTCGTGCTTCATAGGGTGTGCTTTGGTAACCAGCAGACGTATTTACCAGCGGAAAAAAAACAGGGGTGGGAGCATGTTACTATTTCCAGCTTCCTAAAGATTTGCATGATGCAATCATTCTGCACTTTGTGTCCTGACAATTATTTTTTAACAGCTTTGAGACCCATTAGATTTAACTAGGCAAGTTAAAAACAAAACTAAGCTGTGTCCATTTTATTAATTAAACTTTTGAAAGTTACAAAGTAAGTCTTGTTAATAATGTGATGTTTCTCTTCTGTTTACTGGTTGAGTGTTTCCCCTTTGTTTTAAGCAGATGCAGAAAAGGATACATCTTTCAGTAGAATATCAAGAAAATTTCTTTAATTTGTTTTATCTTTACAAAAATTATCTTAGCAAGCTCTTTAATGAGCTTCAAAAAAATTTTTTTTCAGCTTACAGAGCACAGAGAGATTCGTAATACGTATGGTCTAGATTCCCTTTGCCATTGCCCATTGTATGAAGAAGCTATGCACCTAGCAGAAGAAGGCAAAATTTATTCACGAGTCTTAAGGTATTGATTTATGTCTACTTAATTATTTCAAAGCAAGAATTAAAGTTAAATATTCTATGTCGAATTCATTTTTCAGAAGTTATTTGTACTAGGTATTTTTTCTAGGAATTAGACTTAGTTGAATTTTCTTGTGCTTCTTTTTTTTATTGGTCTTTGAAAACTTTTCTATTTTATATAGGACTGAAATGTTTGAATGTCTAGGAGACAGTGACTTCCTTGCTAAGCTTCATTGTATTCGACAAGCTTTTCAGGTAAATAGTAAGGAGAGTGCTTTGTCTGTCTGCCTTGTTAAGCCTAAAGTACACGGCACTGAAACTATTAATGCACTACCTGTGCGAGCATTTTTATAACATATTCTGTAATTAAATATTTTCTTGTTGCTTTCACATTGCTGTAATTCTAAACTGGGACATATTTGCAGAGGAGTCCCAGTTTTGTGATCAGCTTTGGAACCTTTGCACCAAAGGTATATTAGGAACTTGCCCACTATATTAGTGGTTATAATTATATTAAAATTGATAGAAGTGTTTAAGGTCACTTCCTATAACCTGTGAATGAATATGTTTATATTTTCTGAAACCTTTTCTAGATAATTCTTTCAGAAACAGCAAACAGAATATTTCTTGCTGAGAGTGGGAGAAAAATTTTGTCTGCTTTAATTGTGAGAGCCCGAAAGGTAAAAGCCTTTTTTAACTAGTGTTTTGTTGTTAATGTAACTTCCACCAGAAGTCACTTTCCAATGTAAATAAACCATCTCTCATGTTAAGTTTGCTTGATGCTCATTGCTTTTACTTTACAGAATCCAAAGAAATTTGAAGATGTCTTTGATGAAATGATATATTTCTTGGAACAAACAGATCACTGGGATAATACTGAAATGGAACTTGCTGCTAGAGGAGTGAGTCTGAATTTCTGAAAAGTGCTTTTACCCTTCATTATGCAAGCCATAACATCTAAAAATAATTTTTTACAGTTCAGAATGGTGGGAAAGGCAAATCTTTTTTGTTTACGTTGCTGATTTAGAGAAATGGCATCCACCACTGCAGTTTAGTACCAGAAAGCATGTAATATTTTTTTTAACTTCTCCTTTACTGACGAAGTATCTTTAATGTTCATTAAAAACAATTATAAATCTGCATGTTAATACATAGTTAGAATATGGTGTGTGCTGAATTCCACTGCTGAGAGAGAAACTAGGTGACTTACATCCTGTTCTGATTAAATATAGGTGAAAAACCTGAATTTTTATGATGTTGTTCTGGACTTCATATTAATGGATTCATTTGAAGATTTAGAAAACCCACCAATATCTATACAGAATGTAGTAAATAACCGCTGGCTAAATTCCTCTTTTAAAGAAACAGTAAGTATTTATGTGTAATTTTCATAATCATTTTTCTGTAGTACATTACAATAAGTAGGTGATATGATCAATATAGCATGTAGCATTCTGATGCAAAATTTCTGTATATGCCGAAACTGCTCTTCCAGTGATCTGTGCTTTATATTTTAAAGCACAATGCAAAAATGAGAATAAATCCAACAACTGCAGGATAAAGACTGTGTATACTGTCTTGATAATAGCATTAATTTTGAAGCAAAGAAACTACACCATCCTTCATCTAAAGTCTAATCCAGCTTCCAATATAACTGAATATATACCTGAAATATTCCTCAGAAAAAATAAACAGATTGTATTATCAGGTTTTTTTATAATAGCAATTTAAAAGTTACCAGTCTGGGCCCAAAATATATAGAATGATTGAATGTATTGGAGAAAATACTTTAACTTGTCCTGCAAAAATGAGTTTTCTCTGAGGAAGTAGAATTTTAGAAGGGAAGTTTCTGTTAGCCACATCTTAGATATTAGATACAGATTTTGGCTCATATACCAGGGATTTAGCAATAAGGCATAAAGTTGCAAGCAAACAGAAGTAAATTAATGCAACAGAGGCATTCAAATGTTGGTAATATTTCACACTTTTTCAGATGTGCCTCTTTATTTGTCAGCTAGATCTTACCCCTCTGTTACAGACGTACAGGCTACTGCCATGGTCAGCTGGTAGAGATACTAATCTCATTTCATCCGTTTATATCTAAACGGCTAGTTTTCCTTTTATTTTTGTCCTTCAATTGAAATATACCCTCTAAAGGAAAAAAAAAAGGTAACATGCATATATTTATTTTTGCAGTTATGTGATAACATTGTGTTTTGTGAGTAGTAAATTATCTTGCAGGACTGAAGGAGAATCAGACGAGAGGATAGTTACAAGCTGAGGGGAGAAAAACCTATTGGTATATTGTATTTCACTGGCCCATATTTGGACAAAACTCCTTAGCTGAATCTGAAGTTATTGCAGGAATGTTTTTGCTAAAATGAAAAAGGACATTTCAATGTGTTCATGTGCTGCATAATATCTAAAATAGTTACTTATGTCTGAGCACACACTTTGGTATACAAGAGACTGGTCCTCAGTTAAACCCGGTGAATGTTGCTAACTGTTGCAACTGCAAAATCAGTCAAGTGATGCCAAATTACATTTGAATTAAACTAAAGAAAATGTTGCAAAGTAAGATCTGAAAATAACAAATATGAACTACATATAAAATTAGTTATTTTTATCAGCTGATATTTTATAGTTTTAAACTTTGTATTACCACAAGATTGAAGCTGAAGAAAATACAAATCCCAAAAATATAGAAATACAGTATTCTGCAGATCACTTCTTTTGAGATGAAAGATGATTTCTCTTATAATGAAGTTACACAGGTTTGGGACTCTTTTTTTTTTTTTTTTTACATTTAGGCTGTGGCTTCAAGCTGTTGGTCAGTACTGAAGCAGAAAAGACAGCAAATGAAGGTAAGTTGCCTTGCGAATTATGTGGACCAAAGTTACTGATCAGCTCCTAAGAATCTGACGCTCTGTCCTGTAGCTTTGGCAAAATAAATTACAGACCAACTTAATCCTGTAGACATGTTAGTTTAGATGAGAGGCTGCCAATTGTATAAGTTTAGCTCATGGGACCCCTAATACCATTTTTTTAGCAAAAAGTCCTAGCTGAAAGATTTTTCAACCTAGTTTAGGTCCAGTCAACGGTGGTGACAGTACTTTCTTTGACTTACGGCCCCACACATGTACCTCGGACTTTTGCAGACCAAGGTCACTAATGTTGTATCTCGCCTGCTAATGCTAGGATTCTCAACCCCATCTGCCTGCATCATCACCACAGCTAAACAAAATTCAGTCCTGTCTCTTTACCTACCTGAAGTACCACCTTCCTTGCCAACAGGAGGAAATCTTTTGCAGTCTCCTTCAGCCCCTTCTGCATCCTGGCCTCTCAGTGAAGGAACTCTGCAGATTTTGAAGTAGAACTCTCTGTGCCACCAGCTCCTAACTTCCACCTTTTGGAGGCTTTTATTAGACCTAGGAGGCAAATGCCCCATCTCTGCAATAGCCAGTCCAAAAGCAGGGTTGAGGCTTGCTGCAGGACACCCATAGCCATTAGAAGTGGGTTTGCATACCACAGGTGAGGTGGTATGATTCTGGTTCTAAGAGTAGCTATTTACGTCACTCCTGCTAAAGACGATATTTAATTGTAAAAAAAGTTGCTTCCAACAGCAGTTGGTATTTTGCAAAAGGTCTTCAGCTACCATTATGTCTCAAGACCTGAGACGTTACATCCCTGCGTCAATATGGTTGGGAATTTTATATAAATAGCTCTTTTCTACACTAGTTTTATATAAAGGGATTATATCTCCAAAACAGATGTTGTAGTAACCTATTATATTAATCTCTATTTCAATGCAGAACTACCTTACTCTGTAGTTCTTTTGCATACTGAAGTTTCATTATTTATAAGTTTGTAAATGCGTGAGCAACTTTACTCCTTGGGACTAGTTTCATCAGCGCTGCTGGAGCCGTTCTAAAGTGGATAAAGTTAAGCACTGTGGAAGGCTTTGTAACGGAGAGACTAACTGTACCACAAGCAGTTTGATGAACTTAAATTTACTTATGGGCAGTTTCATGTGGTATTTCATGTTTTAATTTATGATTATTTTCTATTTTTATTATTTTATAAAGTAACTGTTGTTGTAAAATTATAAATATGTTTATTAGTATATAAAATAATCTGTACATTCATATATGAGATATACATTTATAGTATATTACATTTTATGAGTACCTGTAGGTTGTAACAACAGGATGGACATTCACAGGTATTTTATGTCATATGGGAGTCAGACTAGATTGTTTATGATCTTTTGGGGCTTATACCTATTAATCTTAAAATATTTAAAATGCAAAGTACCGCCGAAGTGAAAAACCAGACACTTGTTTGGTAGAGTTGCACAGTAACTTAAAGGAGTTCAAGTTACCACAGCCCTGAAGTCGTAGGTGTGTTAGGCTTTTCTGAAGACTTAATTTTATATAATAGAGTTTTATACGAAACTTACTGTGTAACTTTTGTCTACAATTTTTACGTCACTAGGTACCTGATGGATTTTTTGCACATTTCTATGCCATATGTGAACATATCAGCCCTGTTTTGGCGTGGGGCTTTTTGGGCCCTAGAAATTCCCTTTATGACCTATGCTGCTTCTTCAAGGTTTGCAATGTTTTTTTTAATTATCAATTATCTTAAATTAAAAAAAAAAAAATCTTCTGGATTTAAAGAAATTAGCATTTCATTTATAGGCATACATTTGCATTTTCCTAAGATTAAGACTAACATTAAGAAACCATGAAAATAAATATTTTCGTATCAATTTTTTTTTAAGCCTAGAACTGTTTTGCAAAGTCTATTTTAGTGCACTTCTATCTTAACACAAAAGAATCCATAAATGGATGTTTTTAGGAAATGTGTGAAAGAGCGTTGCATACTTTTTTTCTTCTTGTAAGTGAATACAAGTTTTTCCTTTTTTTTTTCCCTCCACTAGGATCAAGTGCTTTTCTTCCTCAAAGACATTTTTGATTTTGAAAAGGTGAGATACTCAACTATGGAGAGTTTGGCTGAAGATCTTATGCAATTATTAATCCGACACACGGAACTTTTAATGGCTTATCTTGGAGCAGATTCACTAAGACATGTCAGTTCCTGTGTAAGTGGTCATGAGCATGTCGTGACCAGCGGGCTCTTAGAAGCAAAAGTACAGTAAGCTTAAAATCCATGAGAAATGAGATGGGGTGCGCTCTGACGTACTCCTTCCCACCTTTCTCTCTAACCCCGAAGCTATGGTTGCTGTTACAGAGCAAGCATCTGAAAGTGTATCATGTCACTAAGTGTGGAAAAGGACTCAGGGAGGTTAAATGTACATCTGCGAAAAGAACTGGTGAGCATATTACTGTATATACCTAAAGTAAATTTGCAGCTCAGCTGGCACTGTATTTATACTTAATGTATCCCAAAGCTTTTTTTCTGTAATATTTGGGTAAAGTTTATTTATGAAATACTGTACTTTTGCACAGATAATTTGTAAGTGAAGCTGATGGAGTTGTTTCCTTTAAAGGCTTATAGTACAAAATGTTCATTACAGAGTCTCCAAATCATTGTGTGTCTAGGTCTAGAAGGTGTTTGGACTGGGGTGTATGCACTCTCTGGTTCATGTGACCCGTGCAATAAAGTAATCACACTTACAAAATTGAACATGTTGCCACTACCCTGAAATTGCATTTGTGTGGGTGGAAGCACTTGTTCTGTACTACCGTGTAACAAGTGATGCAGGAAATGCAGGCACTATTTGGGCTGGAATCACTTCCAGTACGCATTTTTTACTTTTTTTTTTTTTTTTGTATCTAAGCATCATGAAAGTGTTTGAGAGCACTTATTTATATTCAAAAAGCTATGCTAGCTTCATCAGTTAATTTAAAACTCTTCCTTTTTCTAAAACTGTTAGTAATTTATATTGTGGTAAATAAGCTAATACCATTCTCAGTTCATATGTAGCATTTCAAAATATATTTTTAAATAAGAATGTATGATGAGATTTGTTAATCGTGAAACAGAATCAAAGGCAGTGTTTTATAATTAAAAGCATTTCCGTCTTCCTCCCTTCCTTGTAGGAAGTCAGGTGTCTATTTAAGAGGAAATTTAAGCAATTGCGGCCATGTATGTGCAACGCAAAACCGTGGCTCAGATATGGAACCCTGAACTTTAGGTAGGAGCACAGCACAGTAAGGAGGCAGGACGGAACTTGCAGTAGCGTTTTTTTCCTGTGCTAAAGGTAATAAATAATGATGATCTGTAACCTTTGAATTTCTGTAAACTGAAACAATGTTTCATAGTTCTCTTAGGCTTTTAAACTACCCTTACATATGTTTTGCCACACAAAGCCAGCCGACAGGGATCTCTCCTGGGTCAAGTAGTAGAGTGTAAGTAATTACAGAGTAATTCTAAATATTCAAGTACTTAAGAAGCATGTTGTTTAAACCTAGCATATTGAAAGAAACTTTGATTAGAAATATTTCAACTTTTGTTGCAAACGGAACCCAAAGCAATGATGCTTGAAAAGGAGGGCCTATGTAATTCCATAGAGTTTACCGAAGCCAACGTTTTGCTCCTTTGTTGTGCTCATTTGAATAAATACAAACTGATGAAAATGTGTCATATGACTTGTGTGAAATGCCAACTGATTGTCGTTTATTAAAAAAAAAGTATACTTCTATGTGTAATAAAACAGAAATTCCAAATGCTGCTGTTGGCCTTTTCCACCATTCAAGCTGCTGAACATGGCCCCATGCTCCAATCTATACTTTTTTCTCTGCAAAGTATGTCTTCGGTACCAGAATGGGAAGGTTTTTTCACCCATTTCACTTAGCTTAAATATACTTATCTCCCCCGATCATACTGCTCAAAAGTATCTGTATTTTGGCAGCTTTTTGCGAGTCTATGAATGAAATTATATGGAACAATAAGGTGTCTCGTTGGGTTCAGAATTAATAGGAATAGCTGGAAAAAGAAGTACCAGAGTCAATGGCACGTTCCACAGCAAATGCGGGAGGTTACAGCGTGTCAAAGGAAAGCGTCTGCTGTGGTTTGTCTGGTCTAATAAAATGGTGTGAAGAAAATGACACCTCAACATTTAGAAGAGAAAACCAAAACCGCGCTTTTTCACAGAAGTAAATGTATATTTAAGTGATTGGTTTTCATATTATTTATAAAAAGCTCTTGAAGAAAGCGCACCAGCATTGCACATGAGATTATAAATGTTTCCACGTAGTTTAAGTCACTCTTCTGTTGAAACTTGAAAGGATTTTTTTAAACAGAAGAATGAAGAAGGTCTAATGCAACACCAAAATATTTGGAAAACGGGCAAGAACCTGATAATATCTGTCTTAAACAAATGTATCCCTTTAAATCAGGAGCACTTCCATGCACTCATACAGCTCTCAGAAGTCCATAGAATTAGGTTGGAAATTGGACAGGTCTATTTCCCATCCAAAGTAAGTATTACAGTATCTGGTTGCTGTAAGGTGCCACCACCAAATACTTGATTCGGAAACAGTTAAGAAAGGAAGAAAGAAATGGAGAAAGAGGGGAAGGGAGAAGAAGAGGGAAAGGTGCGGGTACACGTGGGGAGGCTTTTGATCTCCTCTGGCTCTCTCTGGACCTTTTCTCAAAAAGCATTCACATCTTCAGTCCTTCCTAACTCCGGAGACAGAGCTGTACATGTAAATGGCACACAGCTGTCTCCTTGCAACACAGAACTGGAATCAGTTCTCTTATAACCTAAGGTTCAGGCACTTTTGCTAGAAGCTGTATAAAGAATATCTGTTGATAACAAGCCGTAGGGCTTGAGAATTTCAGGAGTCCACCATCTTTGAAAACACAAGTGCCAGAGCTGCACCAAAAGCAATGACAGTATGATGCAATTCCACTTTAGTGAATTCATAATCAAAACCAGAATTTACCTTATAATCTTTAGATTTTTAAATAGTTTTGACTGCCGCTTCCCACGCTAATAGGAACGAGCTAAATTTAAAAGCCATCCTCTTCTGCCGTAACTGTACTCCTGAGGTCAGAAATGTTGAATGTGTAGGGATTATACAAGAATCAAATATTTATATCATTTGTAATTTAGTTGTTAATAATAATCTCACTTTTAATGTGTTCTTAATGATTATTATACTTCACTTCTGTAGCCTTTGGTTTCTATCAAAGTAAACGTGTCAAATCAAGTGCCAGAGTAAGCGTATTTGTGAACTTTCTATTGCCTACACGAAATGCGGTTGTGTATATTAAATAAAATAATTCAGTGAAATGGCTGTCGCTCATATAACTGTATCTAAAACTTGAATTTGCTCCCTGAAATACAACAAAACCCAACTATTACAAAATTTATTGTATACATGAAAAAGAAACTGAATGGAAACAGCTTTTGAGCTGTTCAGTTTAAATTGATTTTTGTCAACCTGTTTAATTTTGCTTCTATTAAATGGTCCACAGCACGAAGACATTTTCAACACATCGGCCAGTGATCCACCAAAAAGCCAAATATTGGTGTTTCTAGTCTTGGAAGCCAAAAAGTGATTCAGCCAGGCACCTTAATGAATTAAGAAACCCCCCCCCGGCCTAAGGATGGCTGTAGTGGCTTGCAGGCACGATGCCGGCAAAGTAGGTTCAAGTGGAGTGACAGAGGCAGTGGTTGGTGGCTGGCGAGATCCTGCCTGCGGTATTAACCCAAATGGTTTAATTGCGATCATCTCTCTAAGCCAAGCTGTTGTCTCTTTTCTTGGTTTCAGGAGACGAGTTTTGTCAGGATTATTTCCAAACCAAACCGCTGTAGTGAGCTCCAGTGGTGGAATAAGACTTCCTTGGTGGGGTAATATAAATGAAATGGAGGACTGTTCTTGCTGCTTAGAGCTGTAGATGGGCAGTGTATATATACATGCATTGGTCTGCCCAGATTTGTTATATGTGTTCATCGGCTGAAAACTGGTATTTTACTGAGAGTTGAAAGCCCTACCTTAACTGAAATCTTGTGCCTTTGCTTCAGAAATGGGAGTACGGCTATTCTGAGGGTGCAACTGGGGGAAAGCTCCTGCACTGTCCTTCAAAAGACAAGCACGTTTTGTGTTTTAACTTTGATGGCTGTTGTTCAGATTTGCAAAGCCAAAGGTCATGTGGTTGTCGTCCTAATATTTCTAAATCCAGCTGAAAGTTAGGCTCCAGTGTGGCAGACACAAGTGAGATAGGAAGGAGAAGGTTCTGCACTGGGGACCTTCCAGTTGAACGTGTAGGAAACAAGCCATCTTTAAAGCAGGAAAAGGAGTGCATTCAGATGTAATAAAATCACGGTCCTGCCTCTGCCTCGCAAAGTTTCCAGAGAAAGGCGCTGCTTTGAGCTGAAGCCGCTCTCCGTCCCGCAGGTCTGGCACTCGCTCGACTCCCCACCGCTCCACCAGCTAACTGTCACATTACTATTATTAGTTGATTGCTCTCCGTCTGCCATAAAACGACCTGGGGCCTGACCACGGCGGGTATAAAGCCTCCCCCCGGCCGGGCAGGCACCAGCGGCGGTGGAGCGCTCGCTGCCAGCCCGGCGCGTCCCGCTGAGAGGCTGCGGTGGCTGTAAGTACGCGGTGACCAGGAGCCGCTGGGGTTAC
>VYZM01008294.1:583435-595815 GCA_013398915.1 Dromas ardeola | reverse complement strand
CGGCAGCGGGGCGGCTCCGGGCGCTCCGCGGGGAGGCGCGGGGCGGGCTCCCGCCTGGGTCTGCGCTCGGCGGCGGCGTGCCGCCGGTAGAAGTTAGTTGAAAATCCCCTGCCTTCGTAATCGGCGTGTCCCCGCGGGAAGGGCAGCCCCGCGCCGCCGGCGCGCTCCGCAGCGGGCTGGCAGCGCCCGGAGGTGCCGCCTCACCCGCAGGCGTGGGGCACCGGCGCTTGGAAGGAGGTGCTGGGCTTCCGCCACAGCTTACAAACGATCTGTTAGCAACTTTGCTTTAGGTAAATAAGAGCTGCTGGTAGCGCAATAAACGTCTGCGAAGAAAGGCATTCGCAGGGAAAAAGCGTCAGTATTTCGGAAATTAATCAGCAAGTAGCTGCGTGCTAGAAAACACGGTACTCTCAACCTTCGATCTCGGGTCGTAAGAGACCTTAGATCTCTTAGGAAAATGTCCAATGAAATTAAATTGTGAAATAATAATTAGTCTTATAAGAGGGCCAAGTGTACTAAGGAACATACGGAGGTACGACAGGATGTTTAGCATACGTAGAAAGCGCGTTCTGGTGAAATGCAAGAACTGGGTAGACGGTTTAAGACGCGCCTAAGGAATTTTCTAACTGCATTTGGAATGTTTCAAATGAGTAGTTTCCTCCGTGAAAGAAGTTGGACAATCTGTCATTTACCATACTTGGATATTCAGCTTTGAAACTCCTTTAACAAGGAACGGCGCCGTGGCCGAGCCCTCCGGAAGCTGGCTGTGGGAAAACGGAGGGGAAGGTTGGCGACGGTGGAAGAGCAGTTCAGGAAGCAATCGGAGGGACCCTTTGCTGTGCACTGAAGGTGGCCAAGGCCGCTCAGATGAAGGTGTTACACACAATCTGGTTTTTATGGGCATCAGAGTAGGGTTGGTCAAGTGGAGGCAGCAGCCAGTCTCCAGGAAGCCAGGAGACCTCTCCTTTGCGGCAGAGGCATGGCACGGGCACAGTGACCGCCACTGTGTTCAGTCTGAGCTGACCATGGGGATTTCAGAGAAGAGGCGGGTAGGCTGCGTCCTGTCATCGGAGAAGGGAAGAAGCAAATTTCAGCGGTGCTTCATGTCCAGTGTTTTATCCCACATTCCAGTACCGTGGTCTCTGAGCTCCTGTCAGTGAAGTCAACAAGAGTCGAGCTCAAATCATACTGTTTCTTTTCAGCTGCTGTGACACAAGAGGGGATGGAGGAACTATGGCATGGGGCAAAATACGCTGGTTTTTCTCATGGGGATCTCAGTTCACAGTTTGCTGACACCCATGATTAGGATCAGCAGGTATCTTGGGACATGAAATCAGGGGCCAGATGATCTCAGCAGGGCTTCCCGTGTAACAGACCAGACTCTCAGCCCCTGCTGTGTTTGCTCTGGAGCCTATGTACCCCATAATAGTACGTGAAGAGAGTAAGGAATTAACAGACAGACCTTTTCTACAGAGAAGGGTGATTTTATTTTTTAACACAGCAGTTGGACGGCATGGCACTGTCACGTTAAGAGTATCTAAAGTTAAATAAACAGACATAGACAATATCCTTCGTAATAAATATTTTTTTATAAATAACATAATATCTGCAAGGACTATTCTACTATTATGTAAGTCAAAAATGTTGAAATGCAATAAATTCAAAGACTGAGGAAAGATTGTGTATGAAATCAAATTATCTGCATTAATTGTCGGTAGGCATTTAATTTAAAGAAGGAATGAAGGACATACATACAAGCGAGCGGAAGCAGCTTTGTATTTTGTATTTTACCAAATGTGAAGTTTAGACAGCTGGTGTTAATTGTCATAACTCATTGGCTTCCGTGGAGCTGAGGATTTATGCCAGTTCAGGATCTTCCTCTCTGCAGGATAATTTTAGTATCTACTTTAGTATCTGTAATTTAGTACAACAACTGGTAGTGTCATTCCAGATGAGTTACAGTAAGGACATAAATGATGACCATCGCTCTCTTTCCCTTCCTCTTTCCAGTTCTGTTTAATATTCCGTTAAATATTTTAACGCTGTGGACTGTTTTCCTCTCCTAAGCGCTTTGGCTGCAACTCTCACAATGTGGTTTTCTTATGTAGTGGAGTCTTCCCTGCAAGTAGATCACAAAGAGGAGACAGATGGTAAACGTAACTTAGCCCGTGCCGTGAAGGGCTTATTTATAACTCACAGTAGCCGTAGGACAGCAGGGGCCTCCCGAAAGGAGGAATCACAGAGGAACTAGACTTCGTAAAGTCCTGGCTTCGTACCCCTATTGTAGAGAGTAGTGCGCAGTTCAGGAAAACGCTGGTATTTTTCTGTGTCTTGTGTGAGGATGGTAATCACTCCACTGACAATCAACATCTTCTGTGTTTTCTAATGAAGGGGAGTTTTCGCAATGTAGTGGGAGGGCTTTTTGTTTGGTTAAAGCTGCACAGTATTTTTTGATCAATTGAGGACTCTGACCTCCTTTCAGAAATGGAAATGAATTAAATTTAAGGAGATGGATTTTGGGGCTTGTGAGCCCTCAAACCTTCTGTGTGCCCTTAATGGTTTTCTTTGTTCGCTTTGATTATTTTGCCTAAAGAAAGGTTTTAGGGATTCTGTGTGAAATGTTGAAACAAGTGCTATGACCATAACAAATCAAGCCGCATAGGAGGTGTTAGCTTACCCATTTACAGCAAACAGATAAGATGCTTGAAAACAGTAGGTTTTTATTGTTTGGGTTGGGTTTTTTTTCCGAGTATTTCCAATCTGTTGCCTGGTTTCCTACACATTATTGGTTTTGTATTAAAATTTCACTTGAAACTTCTTAGAGATCACTCTCTGCATTACAGCCAGTCAAGCCATTCCAGTAGTGGCATTTTCTCTTCCATTCAATTCCAGAGGTAGGACCATTGATCAAAGGATGGAGGTTAAATTTCTCCTCTAGGAAAAGTGTCAGTGTAGACCTCCTTTGAAAGTGGAACTGCAGTCTAGTACTCTCAGTATAAGCGTTGTAACACCTGAGATACTCCGTTTAGTCATAGGAAAGGTAAAATGTGCAGGGGAAAAAAAAGAATTAAGTGTCAGGTGAATGCTAGAGTGGTGAGAGTGGATAGGCAAAGAAAAGCCTGGTAACGAGCTGAATTCATTTTTCATCATGGTAATGTTCGACATGATAATGATTTTTTCGATTTTTTTCTGAGCGGGAAGCTTCAATGGGGAACTCTTACAGCTTTTCCTGAGGTATGTTGATCTCAGGAAATAAAAGATTGGACAGCTTCATGATAGGAGGACAGATCTCTTCTGAAATAAGTACGTGTACCTGTAGGCCTTTGTTGCCTCCCAAAATGAGCATTACTTGTATTAGATGAACTCTGTGGGAAGACTCTTATTACACAACAAGGATGTATATACAACTTAAATATATAACTAGTTCCTCTCAAAAGGGTAGGAAGATAGATATCTTATTTAAAAGTAGCTTTTGTTAGAAAATAAAACGTGTCACAGTTTCTTGGGTTAGAAAATTTATTACCGCCTCCTTTGTGCAAAGCCACCGGCAGATGATGAAGTCACTGTTCTTCCACGATTTGTGTGTGTCAGGACTTCTTGATTTAGCCAGTTTGGTTTCCTCAGCGACAACGCATTGAGTGTGTGGATCCTCTCCTAATGATAAGGCAGATACAAAGGGGCTTCAGTCCGCTGCTGTTGTTCCTGGAGCAGTGGTCACAGCCCCGCAGACCCAAGCCAAAACTCAAGGAGTGCTTCTTTTTTTCTTAAAGGTATTAAATTGTCCTTATTGGAAATTACTCATCTGACTTGGGGGGTCCCTGAGGGAGGGTCCTGCTGCTGTCCCCGCTCAAGGTTTAACTGCCACGGGGAGGGAAGAAAGTGCAAACATGGGTGATATCATGTTTAGTAATGCCCTGCTGCTTTATAGCCATATCTTTTAGCATCAACGGTGGAGATAGGATGACTTGCAGATGCAAAATGTCTTAGAGCCAGCTGGCTAGCCTTCAAGCATATTAAGAGTTAGTCATGCCAAGGAACTGGAAAGTAGCCTAACGTAATAGCAGATATGGCAGTAACCCAAATGGCAGAAACGTACCTGCCATCTTGAGGGCCCGCAACCCATTGGACTGGCACATTTTTGGAAGTTCAGACAGCAGGAAATTGCAAAGAAAATTTCTTCCAGCAGTTGCACTTTTAAAGAAAATGTCAGATTTGTTGTTTGAGGGTAGGCGTCTCTGCTGTCAGCAGTCTTAGTGACACTGTCAAGGGGTTCAGGTAATTGGAGCTATCAGGGTCAAGACAGAGGTTTAGCTCAGAAGCTAAATTGTATTCTCGGACTCGTAAACCTAATCTTCTTCCTACAATTGATTGCACATAATAAGCAAATCAGACTCTGGAATAGTAAGATTTCAAACGATGTTAAGATGAAGCCATGTAGAGAGGGAATGTTGCTGCAGTGAAGGTTAGCAGTAACCTTCACTTGTGGTGTTTGGGTGAAATGGAATTCCTTGTGAAAGATTATCTTTGGGACTTACTGCTCCAGCCCCGTGTGAAGGCTAGAAGGTCTCTATGTCCCAGGCTACTTCAGTGCACGCATTGTACCAGCGCATGACGTTCCTGTGTTTTCTGATGGGTTCGTGCAGTAAACCTTTTATTCAGCTCTATATTTCAAGTACAAGGCTAAAGGCTATCAATCAGCCACAAGCAAGGAAGAAGAAATTTAAAAAGCAGAGAAACAAAAGAAGAGAACAGAGGAGAACTTCTCTAAGACCTGCTTAAAAAATGAGGAAGTCAAAGGATTTTAACTAGTTTTGTTATACTGATCACAATGGGGATTTTACTTACATGCATCAAGTAAGCTAGAGCTTACAAAGACGTGCAAACCCAACTGCACGGTGTGCAAATGCGTATTAAAGTGCACGGGGACCTTCAGACCACAAGAATGCTAGTGAAGATACCTGCCTTTCTAGACACAACAGAACTTTAACATGCTATTGCTGATCTGAAACAGTCTAAATAGGAATTAACACGTAGTACTTTTATGTTCATGTGCTCACAAGTGACAAACTGAAAGGCGCTGGATTCCTATCGGTCTACAAATGAGATACTTGTCAACTCCGATTTGGGGGGGAATGACTTTCCATGCTCATTTGTTGAACAGGAGCAGCCAGGTGTTCTCCAGAACACCTCTGTTGAAGCTGAATTTGAAGAGTTTGGAATTTGTAAATCAGGGCAGGGATTGGTAGCTAAATGCTCTCGTTTCGTATGTTGTGACTGCTTTCATTTGGAAAAACGTCCCAGGATATCTAAGAATCTCATCTGATGTGTATAGCTACAGCAGCACCGATGAGCACTGACGACATTAGTGTATTTTTGAAGAGCTTATATGGCAATAACTCTTAATGTTCATCATTTTTAACATCACATAACAATTCCCATGTTTATAATCTGTTTGTAATTAAGAAATAGAGAACTTAAAGGCTAAGAACGACCAAGAACTGAACTTTCCGTATCATGAAAACCCCTGAGTTCAGTTCCTCTAAACCACCAGTGAGAAGTCCCTTCCAGTAGTAAGTTCCTTTTCTACCCTTTTTGCTTTGTGCCTTTGAGTCCGTTGTTTGCACCATGTTTGACACACTGAGTTTTTAGGCTTGGCTGGGACTCGGGGCATCGGTACAGCGCAGAAGGCAGTGGCACTGCAGTCATGGCAGGATTTCCTTCCTCCCCCCAGCTCCGATACACCTGATGATTTAAAAAAAAAAAAAAAAAGAAAAGGGAAAAAAAAAAAGAAAAGGCTTCCCTGAACTTGAAGTGCCTTTCTGTTAGGTTTCTAATAAACACAGTGTAATTTAAAATTTGTAATGCTCTTCTCGTAAAAAATGCAGTGCAATTTCCAGCCCACAATTAAATGATACAAACACTTTCTCCAAGGTACGTATGCGGTTTACCTAACTCGTTTCATAGTTTTTAGGACTAGCTTCCCCTAGAATAGCCCTGGGAGAAAGAAAAGCGTTATTTCGTATTTCCATATTGGGGGAAGAGCTGAGGGAGTTGCCAGCCAGGCTGCGACTCAAGCAAGAGCATTCACCCAGGCAGGAGATCCATCCAGCTGCATCTCCAAAATGCAGGTAGGTTCCCCCCGGCCACCGGGCCATCTTTCCTCCTCTCAGCCCTATAAAGGCGAAGCAGCATCTCCAGGAGGCCGCGGGGTTTTGGCCTGAGCATTTCTGCAATCTGGGCGCAACCGGAGCTCGCTGGCTCGTACGCGAGGCTGAAGCGGAGCGGCGGAGGTGCAGAGCACATTCCTTTCTGCCAGCATGAGCAGTGAGAAAACCAGTTTCGTAACACACCAAACGAGGCAGCCAGAGCTCGGCTCCAAGTTACCTTTTTTTTTTTCTTTTTTTAAATGGAAATGAAAACCCAATATCTAGGACTATATAGAGGGGTTATGAGCATGAATAGTGAATCATAAGCTTGTTCTTTTAATCACTGTTGCATACTTAGAACCTATTCATGTCCTCAAAAGCCTCAGAGGACCAAGTGAAATTGTGATACATCGATTTCAGCCTATGCAAAGTTATTTACAGGGAGATGGTTAAAGCATCATTTAAAAGGAAAAGAAAGGAATATAACTACAACTGTTTCTTGCAGGTAGAAACTGAAAGCAATCTTAAACGTAGCAGGTGCCGAGCACAGTGCAGTAGCCATGAATGACATTGCACAGAAAACTGAGGTATGTACCGATTTTAAAGTAATCAAAGTAACGTAGTAATTTACAACTGATGCTTGCAAAAAGAGTAATTACAAACCATTGTAAAAGACAAACAATTATACCGTAAGTCTGCTGGTATTGCTGCTATTTTAAGACAATGGAAGGGCGCTTGAAAGTAGCTTAAGGAAACTATCTGATTTGATGGAATCTGTGAAATACATTCTTACTGTTATTAAAAAAAAATGATGGAGGAAGGCAAAATAAAGTCAACAAAATATGAAGAAACTTTAAATATTGGGGGGGGAAATTCAGGGCAACATTCACATCTATTTCTAAAATGTAAATATTAGGCTACTTCAAATATTTCTTCTTCTTCATAGACAGACTGAGCAACAGAAACAAAAGCAGCAACAAATACTATTGGTTTAGGTGGAAAATATCAAACACGGAATGTTTTCAGCCAGTTTTCTCAGCATTACTGTATGGAGGCATTCCTGTAGTCGTTACAGTAAAGAGAGAAAACTTCACAGTAGTTCTGAAAAGTGGGAACTTCTCTTACTCACACGCAGAGCAGGCATTGGCAAAGAAGTGTCGGTAGCTGTGCCTGTATCACAGTCCCGCAGGTCCAGTGATTTTGACACTTTGTAACATAAAATCACTGGACTTCTGAGCTTCTCTAACTATTAAAAAAGTAAGTGTATAATGTATTGGAAGTTTTTAATGAACAAATAATACTATTTATTTAAAAACCGTATATGGCTGTTGAACTGCTGCAGAAGAAAACACAGATATTGTATTATATGTCTGTGTCTTTATATCTGTTTTAAATACTAGGGGTACAGGTGACTGCTTATGATTGAAAGCACCAATATAGATCTGTATCTAATTTTAAAAAGCCATAGTAATTGAAAATGCACATTCACGCAGTTCATATAATTATTTATGTAGCTATTTATTACAATTACTTATAGCCTAAGTTTAATACAATGCTAAATGTTTGGGATATTTTAGTATGTATGACTATTTATGAACAAATGCAACGATGCTTAGTTGATGATGGCTAGTGGCACCGAGTTCATAATCCCAAATGCGCTTCTGTTTTACGTTCTTACATTCTTTCTAATCCAGTCTATCAGAATATTTCTGTCCATCTGTTTCACCTTTCTTTTTCTTATCTTCATTTCTTCTATATCTTCACCAAGATTCTGCTTTCTTCATCTAAACCCGTCCAAAAATCCTATGTGCCCAGGCTTCACAAGGGTGATGTAAAGGATAAATTTGAAGCTATGCAGAAAGCAAGGGAAGAAAGAAATCAAAGGAGATCTAGAGATGAAAAGCAAAGAAGAAAAGAACAATATGTTAGAGAGAGAGAATGGAACAGGAGAAAGCAGGAGGTTATTTTCTTTGGAAATATTTTGTGTTATATAATATTCAATATTATACGTGTAAATCTTTTCACATTATTTTACAACAATAATACTGGAATTTTATTTACAGTATAAAGACAGTTTACTCTCTGTGTTTCATCAACTAGATGAAAGAGCTGCTTGGATCCGATGAAGACGATGACGCAAAATCATCTAAAATAGAAAAAGGTTATGTTCCAAAGCTAATAGGTAAGAGAGAGGCCTGATTTTGAAGCCCACATAATTCACTAGGTAAGTATTAGATGTAACTACTGAACTGTGTCTTTCATATTCACAGGAACCGTTAAAGGCAAGTTTGCAGAAATGGAAAAGCAAAGGCAAGAAGAAGAAAGAAAAAGAACGGAAGAAGAAAGAAAGCGCAGAATTGAACAAGATATGATTGAGAAAAGAAAAATTCAAAGAGAATTAGCAAAAAAAGCACAGGAGGTATGTTCATCTGATCACAATAGTCAGGATATAACTGTAAACAATCAACACAAGAAAAAAGTTTTACATTGATCAGAAAGATTTGATCTTAAGATTTCTGATAGTGGTGATTTACATGGAAGATGCTCGATGGGATGGAAGTGGGCAATAACGTTCAGAGAATCTTCATCTTCTTTATGGTAACAATTTTTTAAACACTAAACTGGAGTTACAGATGAAACCAGGTAGGCATGAGCCTGGTAGGAATGTGAATCAGGCACAAATTCTGGTGTCATATGCATACAAGAGTTTATAGAATTCACTGAACTAATTTAAAAGTGTTTCTTGTATTTTACTGACCCTTACTTTAGACAATTTTTGCTTATAGATTAGTGCGTACAGTTCAGTGATAGATGAACAAAGCCAAGCAAGAAGAACCAGGAAAATGCCATCAGCAGGCCAAAAAGAAGATAATAGTGCAGTAAAAATCATAAATCACAAAGATTCAAATAATGTTTTATTCCTTTGCTATTTTGTGAATCTTTATTGCATATACACATGAACAGACTCCAACTTTTGTTGATGCCAATAAAGCAAATTTTGTCTTTCGTAGAATTTTGCATTGGGGTATCGTATTTAATTCCCTTTGTAAGTTTTCTTCAGTGCTGCAAATACTGCAGTGAGAGTGAACATCTAAATGGATAGAGTAGAACCGTAAGTGGATTTTTATTTAACCAAAAGATAGTGGTACTTAATTTAGGTTTGCTTTTGTTGTAAGAAGAGAAAAACAGTGCTATAGGAGGAGTCAGTTTTCAACAAGGACTTGGACAGTATTTTCTGCTAAGACTTTTAACATTGTTAAAACTGGACTTCTAACTGGAAATGTGCCTAACATATTTAATCTACTCTGAAAGGCAGAAGTACACACCATAGAGAATTTTAGAAAGTGTGTTAGTTTTAGACAGTAACATACAAAGACACCATATGAAGCAAATACAGCAATAGGCTTTTTGCAGGAGTTGAGGGGAAGACGATGTCACTTGAATCAGAAATAATCAATGAATTTGCTTTAGCTTTTCTTCTTTTTACGCAATTCTGGAACGCTTACATGAAGACTGGACATCTAAAGTACTCAGTTCACCCCTGAAGTGTTAAGAATGCGTCAGCATACTTTCTGTATGGTGTTTCATGTCGTGTTCCCTCTTCCTCAACAAGCTAACCTACCTGAAGTATTCCAACAAAGGTTCAATCATTACCATCTCTGTGAATTTAAGTGCTACATACATATCACTGATACGATAAGAATTTCCAGTTCTATGTTTGCAAATCTAAGGCAAAGAGCCAAAGTAATGTAATCATATGAAATTCTCATTTAATAGATTGATGACTTTAACAATACGGGAACTGAATCAGCAGCAGAGGTAATCAGATTTTTTTAAAGAAATGTTCACCTACATTTTTATTCACTTTGTTTTATTATTGTAATTTGGGCTGGGAAAAGGGCACACAACCACTTCAACCAAGAAGCTAACAATTTTTTAAAGTATATGAAACTATATGTCTGTACTTGAAGTGAATTTGTTTAAGTCTGCACTGTGAATCGTTTGTGGTTAAAAACATCTAAAATGTAAATATTCAAAGCCACCAGAATGATTTGAGCTATACTGGCAATGATACCCTTAAGTCCTTTTGCTTTGGAAAGTTGTCATCTTAAAAGCTCTTTGCCTTAAACTTGAAATTAAAAGGGGATTCTGTCAATATACAGATGTTTGAACACCTTACTCAGTTAACTGTTTTTTCTAATTGACTAATTCACCATATGGCTTTGGATTGTTAGAACACCTTACTCAGTTAACTTTTTTTTTTTTTTTAAAATGACTAATTTACCATATGGGTTTGGATTTTAAGTCTTGCAAATAAACGTTTAATTTCAAAAAGCTAGGTCCAAAGATCCTGTTGTCTTTCACTAACACAAGAAAATCATATTCCTACTAGTTTTGGAAAGACAAACAAACATTAGTTTCTAGTTATTTGACAGTATCCCTGTTAATCATGGTATTTTGGGGAAAAAAAAAAAGGGTAAAATGTATTTTGGCAAGTTAAGTTGTGAAAATAGTTCTGAAGCAGCAACATCCTTCACAAAAGTTACTGACAAATTACATACTGCTCTCTAGAACGACTAGCTTTATTCCAGCTGCAGTATATCCTTTATTTGGTAAATACAAGACTGGAACTAGAGTGTGGCTACAATTGCTACGTATTCAAAATTTCACCGGTTCTTCTCCAAACTGTGAATATATAATGAAAATATGTAAAGAAATTAAGGAGTTTGCGAGCAGTTACATTTAAAATATAATTCAGCCTTGATGCGATTCAGATACTACAAGAAAACTAGCGACTGCCTTAGGCAGATAGGTTTAATCTAATTGTTAATACTCAATACAAGTAATTCTCTTGGAAGCTTTGGTGCACGAAGGTAAAAACAGACTCATTTGTTAATGAAACTGCTATCTAGAAGTCAAGCTTTATGAAAATATAATTACTATCTTTTTGGACAGGAAGGGGATGATTCACTGCTAGTTACAGTAGTGCCTGTAAAACCCACCAAAACACCTGGGAAGATGAAAATAAACTTTGAGAACACAGGAAAGGAGAGAGCAGACCAAAGAGAGAGACAGGATGAAGAAATGAAGCTAAAATATGACGAACAAAAACAATTCCTTAAGGAAACCAAGTGCCTTTCATTTGTCATGGTAAACCACTCATCTAAAAATACCTGAGAAATAAATAGCTATTATTTAAGATTTAACTGTTTCATTTTTCTTACACAGGGTGAAAATAAAGAGAATGAAACACAGGAGTCTCTGTCTCCGGGTAAGCTGAAAGTAACATTTGAGGAACTTGAAAGACAGAGACAAGAAAATCAAAGGCGGCAAGCAGAGGAAGAAGCAAGGCAGCGTTTAGAAGAGGAAAAACGTGCCTTTGAAGAAGCTAGACAGAGAATGGTAAATACATGTTTTGTTCATCTAGTTACAGAATTTTCACATAGGATATGCTTTTATGTTCTTTCCTCTATCTGATTCCTTTTTCTTACTCCTTAACTATATTTCAAGCTGTTAAGAGTCTGAAAATTGCATCACCGTTAATTTTTGACCTTAGTTCTCAGTAACCACACTGGCATAATGCTTTAGACATTCTTTCAGTAAAACAGGGGCATTTATGTGTTTTAAATTTGCCAGCAATCTTAGCAGGCTTTATATCTACACTTTGTAGTACCTTAAGCTGTAAGCCCTCAAGTAGACAATTAGCTGTCTGTTTTGTTCTTGGCTAGTGCTTCAGATGTTTCAGAAACCAGTTTTTGATGAAAACATTCTGTAGTAACAGAATGCTATTTCTCATTCCCGTACGTGGAATTCAGTGGATAAAGAACTGGTTTGACGGCCGCACCCAAAGAGTGGCTGTCAGTGGGTCCATGTCCAAGTGGAGACCAGTGACAAGTGGAGTCCCTCAGGGATCAGTACTGGGACCGGTCTTGTTTAACATCNGTGGGTTTTTCAAACCATAACAATGCTCCGGTGGGATGCTCCGGTGGGAGGCTCTGGCATCAGGGATGCTGCAGACCCCGGGGGGCTCTGGGCTGGCCGGTGGGGCTGCTCGCCCAGGGTAAACTGGAGCACGGGTGGGAGGCTGGGCTGCAGGAAGGTGGGCCCGTGCCAGCCTCGTGAAGTTCAACAAGGCCAAGGGCAAGGTCCTGCAGCTTGCAATTTGTGCTTGGGACAACCCCCAGCACAAACCCAGGCTGGGCAGAGAGCGGCTGGAGAGCAGCCCTGAGGAGA
>VYZM01008294.1:545702-582859 GCA_013398915.1 Dromas ardeola | reverse complement strand
TTCTATGATTCTCTGATTCTATATCTATTTATAAATACAATAGATAAATACATCACTTACAACTTTCCTCTTATGAAGAAAGCGAAGACAGACAGGTCAGCTCTCTTGTATGTATTGACATAAACAACAATATACTAGAAACTACTAGACGAAGCCCCACATTGTCAGAAATTTAGCTCACAATTCCTGTTTTACATTACTTGCAAGACTGACTCCTTATGTGTTCTTTATCATAAGCCAGACTTATTCTAGATCAACTATAAACAGACCTCACTGTAGTTTGTTCTTTGATCATACTAAAGGAATCATACACTTAGTGTTAATGTAAGATATACCAGATAATTTAGTTCTGTATTTCCTCACTTTCCTCCATTTCCAAAAGCATTTTTTAAGTTCTGTATTTAAATCTTTCCCTTGTACAATCATGATCACTATGACTTGGTTAATTCACGTACAAAGAAGATTAATGAGAAACGAGATTTTAATCTTCCATGAAATCTTCAAAAATATTATTTCTAGGAATTCGCTAACTTAAAAAGAGTATAATTATGAATGGACGTTCTTGGACAAACAGCTCAAGATCACTATGTTGACTGTATTTCAAAAACATTCAGGAAACTGATATTCTCCAAGAAAACAAAAAACAAACCACAGAACCCCCAGAAAGCTGAAACACTTAAATTCCCAGCTGGTCCAAACTGAGAAGGTTCTAGGTTTAGGCAGATACACAAATTGTAGTTTACTCCTCTACCCCCATCTCCAGTAAATCACTTAATCTTTCTGCACCAATAACCTTGACATTCTGTCAATAATGCACTTTTTTCTTGCTATTTGGGGGTGGGCAGGGGATACTAGTGAAGGAGAAGAGGGAAGAAAATGAAGGAGAGAGAACTTCATTAAGTTCTCAGCCATTCTAACTGAAGTTTTGCTCACATTTCCCACCCTCATGTATATGCGTTTATTAACCAAATAATATAAAGTAATTTACAAATTCCTTATTTCTAAAGAAATTTTCTAACATGCAGTTTTATCTGCTATCAGTGGTTGTCAAAATTTGAAGTTAAAAGTTTTCTCAAAGGAAGAATGCATCCTTCAATTCTTCCTTTTTTCTCCACGAATTCCAAATAAAAGATTTCTGTAATTCCCTTAACTGTCCACCCCACGTACCAGTCCCAGGGCTGCTTGCAGGATAGAGAAATCTGGAATATCGATACTCTGACAGTTCCCAATTTCCTCCGTAAACAAATAAAGTACTCGGAGATATCTTCTGAAGATGGTTCGTTCTTTTGTTCTTGATTGCTGTTTGGAAACCCCAGGCTTCTCTTGGCAGATAAGTGTTCACTGGAGACAAGCAACAGTGAAGAGATCAGAGTATCTCAGTTCCCTTTCTTCAGTGATGATTAAATGTCTAGAAAGAAAAGAAACAAAAATCTCAGTCTGGGGTAACAGCAAAATGTTAATAGGTTTAGCTTTGCTATTAAACTCTACAGCATTTTTTTAACTGGTAAGTGCATTGGTGAAAACAATTCATATGCAGACAAAAAGACTTGATGGAATAAAGGTCTATGAAAGTGATGTAAAGAAAGCGAATAGGGAGCGATTTACAATAAAGGATCCAACCCTGAGACCATAAAATATGTACTTAATTGTTCAGCCTTTTCCTGATAACACATTGTTCTTTGAATTACACACTCAAAGGATCTTTAAAAATTATAGAAGCTGCATATAGGACACTGGAATACATTTCTTTTCTCTCTCGCCTGGCTAAAACTGAGAGTAAAATGTTTCTTATAGGAACCAAACTCTTGATACAATTTTCCTCTAGGAGGAAAAAAAATTATAAAAGATCAGAAAGGAATTAATGGAGTATTTATTTACTGGAAAGAATATTTTTATGTTTGTGTAAGTCCTTTCTGTTTTTCCTCTTCCTCTTCTCTGAAGATCAATGAAGGTGGTGATGAAGAATCTGAAAATTCTGTTAAAGAATTCCGCCCTGGTAAACTCAGACTCAGTTTTGAGGAGATAGAAAGACAGCGGAGAGAAGAGGAAAAGAGGAAAGCAGAAGAAGATGCAAGACGACGCATGGAAGAGGAGAAAAGAGCATTTGCTGAAGCAAGGAAGAACATGGTATGGCGTTTTTGTTTAGTATATAGTTTAATTTTTACCTAAGTCTCCAATGAACTAGAAAGCAGCTCTGGGAACAAGCTTTAAATACAGTTAGGAATGCCTGCTTCAGCTCCTTTGTTAATTAGCCCACCTCACTACTTATTAGAAGGTGTGTGTGGGGTAAAGTAATCAACTTCGTTTACCAAAAATCATCACAGAACAGTCCTCCTTAAAGCCAGCCTACAAAGGATTTCAAATAATTTAGGCAAAACCAGGTATTTTATCTAGTGGGTATTTTTACGCTAGATGTAACAAACTTGGAAAGCAAAATGTTTTCACAAGGAGGATTTGTTGGGTTTTTTTTGGGGGAAGAGCAATTCATTTTACTTCTCAAAATTGATCTCCCTACCTTTACAGGGTGTCCACCAATCAGCTATTACTAAAGCATAATTAATGGCATACTAGAACATTGCTCACTGCAAGTACAAATTTTACAGTCATCTGTAGCCCCTTAGGAAGGAAAAATTAAGACTGAACTCAGCTAATTAATGCTTTTATTGTATTTCATTGCTTGTTCAGAGAAACAGAAAAAGTAACTTGTGGCTTTTCCCATTAGAATAATTCATAATATGGAACTTCCTTAGACAAATACAGATCTTTGTGCCATGCAACGACTTCTAAAATTTCAGTTAAGGTAATATTGCAGACCAGTTTTCAGGGTCCTAGGATTGACATACTGACACTGCCTGAAAGCAGAGAAAGATGCCTGACTTCAGAGGGTGGCAACAGCATAATTTATATAAAGTAACGAGCACAGAGCTTTTCACTGCATTCTCTATGCTTATGCCAACAACGTCAAGTTTCAGCAGGATTTTGGGTATAAGCCAGTTACTTACTGGTGGATGTTAGGAAATACAGTATTAAATTACACAACTACCAACTAAAACCAAGTATTGTTTGTTTCAAAAGGAAGGGCAAGAGATGCCATGCAGAACTGTGGAATAACCTGCCCATCCGGCAGAGTCTTCCTACGTTCCCCTCAGTGGTTTTATTGGGAAAGAGCAACTGCATGCCTAATAAAATTTTCTTCATCATTCAAAGCAATGCTTTTGAGACAAACTAAAGCTTCGTACGACTACTGATATTGCTAGCAGTGCTCCCTCAGCCTGAAAGTTGCGCCAAAGACAAGACCTCCACACTGAAAGACTACCCAGAGAAACTACCGTGTAAACTTATAGTTGATACTGTACTGGTAAGCAATTATGGAAAATAGTGTCTGTTCATACCTGCAAAGAGAGAAAATAGAAGCTAAAGCCACTAGAAAAGGAAAAAAAAAGAGCGCTGCTGGACTTCTGCCATTACAATTTTTATGAAGAGCCAGCAGCCAACTAAAGGACAGCAAAGAAAGTGCGTGCTGTCGGCTGGTTTTTCCTGCTTTCTTGAGAATCTTTTTTTCTCTGCCTCAGTGTAGCAAGAACCTGAGCTCAGGTGTCCAGGCAATAAAAAAATCTCACTGATGAAACAGGGTTTAATCCATTAGATGCAGCACAGAGTCTATGATTGCACTGGAACAGCACACAGTGAAGACATTCAGTAATTTAAAAAAATTGACTGGCAATGTATTTTCAGCATATACACATTTGAAAACTTTGTTAATTAGCGTTAATCATCCTGAATACGAACAACACATTTTCTATTACTTGTAACAGAAGAAGTAAGCCTGTGCTTTCCCTATTTTCCACAGCTACACAATGTAGTAGCAACGCAGATGTGCTTTTAAATGTTTTAAGAACGAATTAGTCATCCCTTTCAGAAGTAGTAAAGCCTCACAATTTGTATGTAAGCATTTAAATTAAGTAGTTATCTTAGAACCTTTTTGATGTTTATTCATTTTAATACAGTTTTGAAAGTGTACACACATAGAAGTAGTAATATTGTTGCTGGAAGACACAAATGCCGCTTCCTTTCGGGAGGATCTCCCTATTTCACATTTACTTGTGCTACACCTGTACCTCCATGCTTCCCCCCCCCAGGGTGATCGCTTTCAGGCAGAAGCATTCATCTTTCATCCCCCTCAGTCTCTTTCCATTAGAGACTGTGTAAAGAACCTGTCTCAGCAAGAATAAAAAACCATTCTGCTTCCTATCAGTCGGTGTTTGCCCGCTGAAAGCTGGTTGACTGTGCTGCAGTTATGGTTGTCGCGGGACTGTTTCTCACTACCATCTGTTCCCACTTCGCAGAAAAAAACAGTATGGTCTCACTTCACAAAATACGGCTAAAATATTTACTGAACTAACCACAAGGGTTTTGTGCATCACACAATTCAGCCAAATTTCTTCCTGTGTTTCTTAACCAGGAATAAGTTGGCTTACTCTGTTTTCATAACTTACTGCTTCAAAAATACGAGCAGACAGCTGCTAGTGCTTGCACATACGCACAGCTTTTTACAGTTCATACATGCATGCGCTGGGAAATTTTGAATTAATGCCTCCCCTACTCACTTAGCTCTGTATGTTCTCGAAGTGACGAGCATATGAAATAAGGCATCACAAGCAAGAGACTTTCACATTTCTTCACTGATTTAGCTGTGGTTAGCCTCTGAAAACGATGTGGCTATGCCTTGTTTTCATTAAAGAAAATAGTTTACAGCTTTTTTTTTTTGACACCGCTTCTCCATAACACAATTTCAACAAATATGCTCATATTATGCAAAACGAATGAAGAATGGAAGGAATGGTGGGGCTGAAGTCCAACTGTAAGCTTACTCAGAGGGAAAATCTGTAGGAAATATATAATGAGTAGTAGTATTTAAGTGGGATTGAGCCAAAAGAACTATTGGAAGAGCTGTGACAAATAAAAAGGATGTAGGCAAAGTAGTTCAAGACAGCAGTATGAACTACGATGGCACAAAGAGCAGTGAACTGTTTAAGTTGCAATGGCAGTAAGTAGCAATAGAGGAAAGGGAGTGCCAAGGAATCTTTTAAAAAAAAAAGTGTTTATTTCCCTTTCTTTATAAAACTAGCCAAAATACTTTCTCAAATGAAAGTTTTGCTCCTTTAATTCTTTTTAGCATTTGACTGATCACTGCTGTTGGGAATGCCTACAACTGAAGGCACATTGGGCTCGTCGATGTTTGCCAAAAGGCTTTTCAAACACACGCTGATGAAACAGTGCCTCAAGCCACATGACCACGCAGTTCCAGATCAGCACCTGACCTCATCACACGCGTTTATCTACAGAACATTCCTGTTGAGACACTCTCTGTTACTGTTTACATAGTTACATCCACAAACATATCTTCCTGCGTAACTCATGTGCTACCTGGCCACTGTTGTAGCATACAGCCTCATAGTTTAGTAATGCTTTGCTTCAGCAAATTCAGTCTGATAAAATATTTGTTCTCACACTTCCTGCATTTGGAATGAATGAAAATCGCCTTTCCTGGGCCCTACCATCTTCTTATGAATGAGTCTACAAAATCAGCAAACTGCTCAAGAATGGCCGACAAAGCTCAGCCCTGCTCCAAAGCCGGAGAAGAGGACAGGGAAAGGAGGAAACCCTTGCTGCTGGGTTGTACAAGGCAACCAACTGGCAACATAACTTAGTATAATCCATTTGTGCACAAGAAGAGTTTCTTGTAGAAAATTCCATTCAGTTATCCTTACTGGGAATACTAATTTTGCTTAAGAACAGGAATATAATTCAGTTTGCTTAGAAAAAAGATGACAGATATACATACTTCGGCATTAAAAGTAGTGCCACTTAAACACAAGCACTTTGTCTAATAATAGTCTGTGAAGTAGACAGGAATTAGTTGTTTCAGGTCCCAAAGCTGCATTTAGAGGACATCCTCTCCGTCATCTTGCAAAAAAGGCCACATTTTAATAAACACCTTCATCTTCATGATAAAAGTTTAGCATTGTAATAATAAAGAGCTAAAGCCAAATACAACCACCCTCAAACACACTCCCTCCCAAAATATTAGAGGAATATCCATGTTGTCGTATTGCATCTTACTGTACTGCGGCAGATGTGGCAAAATACTCGCTTATCTTTATGTCTGAGCAACACTGTGGTCTCACGACAGGTCCCTTCAGGATGTAGCACTAATGCTCTGAATTTCCAGCAGGTGCTGGATGATGAATCCCCAGAAATGTTTAAAACATTTTCTCAAGAATCTCTCGTACCTGGCAAACTGGAAATTAATTTTGAGGAGTTACTGAGACAAAAAATGGAAGAAGAAAAGAGACGCACAGAAGAAGAGCGCAGGCAGAAGTTGGAAATGGAGAAGCAAGAATTTCAACAGTTGAGACAAGAAATGGGAGAGGTTTGTATATCAAAGGATATGTTAAGCATGCTCTGAATAAGGTTGGACCAGATGATCCTTGAGGTCCGTTCCAACCTGGTATTCTGTGATTCTACTCTGTGATTCTAGGAATAAAAATATAATAGATCATTGCGGTTAATTACTAAAATCTGTAACATTGTATATAGTAAAATACATATTTTTTTATCACTAATCTATCAGGAAAATGCTTTTATCCCTTGCCACCCTTAAAGTAAAAGCACAATTTCAAATTTACAATTTTATTTTACAGTCACTTCTGAAAATTCTGTGGTATTATTAAACCGATTTTGTAATATTTAGAGTGTTGGGAGAACAGAAACGTCTAGTTCCCAAATGAATATACAACAACGAAAGCAGGAAAGAGCAAAATTCTCTTTTCCTCAAGGGAATGCTGCGTTAACTAATTAGGAAAGAATTACAGTGCCCTCAACCTATTTCTAATCAGTGTATCAAGGGTTTGAAGACTGTCACCGTTGATTTTAAAAATCGCCCATAAAATTTGCTTTGCATACCAAATGCCTAAAACATCATGTTCGTAAACTTTACGTTTCCATTTCATTTAGTTGTGGGTGGCAATTCTTCATTATTCCCTTTTGAATGTTACAGGACTACACTTACTTGTTAAGCTGGAGTGAGTAATAACGGCCCCAGCTTGCAAACTTTTCAGGTAAATTTTGTATTACATCCTGGGGAAAAAGGGAGAGACAGGGACATGCAACTAAAATGCGTATACATCCGTACTGTCAGTCAGAGGTCATAAAAGGAGGGAGTAAAATACCAACAATTACAGCTGCAGATGTGGTTTGACTACGGGATCCAGAACTGCCATTGCTTTTCCAGCTATGACATCCTGAATGCTTTTTACTGAATTAAAAATAAACGTAATTATTTTCTGTCAATCAAAGTAGGTTTTAGAAAATTCTTTCGTATCATATGGCAAGTAAGTCAGAGAGGTAAATCACAGATCCAGGATAACTAAGTTTTTTGTATTGCTAGGTGTCTGGCTTTCCGAGTCTGTGAAGGGTGGTTTGTTGACAGTAATCCTTCAACAAAGGCTACATTGAAGCAAGGTGTTTTAAAATCTATATCTAGTATGGATGCTTTAAAGTCTGTATCTAGTTTAGATGTGATACAAACACAGCAATCCTGAGAATAGCAAGGGAAAAAAAAAAGAAATTAGAGGGGAAAGGTCTCTGTGCTGATTTCAAGTAACTAAGAGAACTGTTGAAGTGTATTAAGTGACACCTATCTGCGGGGAGAATAGGTAGTAAAAATTAGGGCACTCATCCTAACGCATTCTGTAATTTCTGAACAGCTGGAAGAAGAGTCTGAAACTTTTGAGCTAAGCAAAGAATATGAAGAATTAATAAAGCTAAAAAGAAGTGGCTCTATTCAGGCAAAGAACTTAAAAAGCAAGTTTGAAAAAATAGGACAATTGTCTCAAGAAGAAATACAGAAGAAGATTGAAGAAGAGCGAGCTAAGCGAAGAGCAATGGATGAAGAAATAAGAGAAAGGGAAGCTGAAAAATTTCAAGAGGTAAGTTGCATTCTGTATATGTTAATAATATACTTAACTAGCACATTAACGATCCAGGAGGGGACAATGCTGCTGCTTTCACCACAGTTTGCTCTGTTTCCAAAATGATTTTCTCCCTTCTTTCCTGTTCCCTCCTTTGGATGCATGAGGAAATCTCACCTCAGCATCCCTGAAGAAAACAGCACCAGTTTATTCATCAGTCATCTGGTCAAGCAGAGATCTGCTTTGCTGCTCAAAGTCCTCGATGCAGCATCTTAACAAGCTGAAACCTGCCAGCCTGAGGGTTTGAAACATTCGTGTTTGAGAATTAATCTATTGATCATCACACAAATTGCTTCTCCTGAGCTCATTCCCCGCTATATGAATTAAAAAAACCCCACAGCAATACCATATGAAGAGCAAGTCTTTTTATCATCTTTACTGAGTTCTTAGTGTAGAGCAGAAAAGGATGCCTACTTATTTATGCTTCAGACTGGAACCCGTCACATTTTTTTTCATGTGTTTCTTGTTTTTACAAGAAACGAAGCTATCGGTCTAACTAATAAATCAACACTGTGCTCTGTGACCCGAAACACCAACATGAGCTTTCATGATGTCATGTGTCAGTGCAGGAAACTTAACGGTAGGCAGCCTGATCTGAGCCTAGTCCAGAGGTTCCTTCCCACAGCAGTCAGTCACGTCAGTATCGGCTCAAAGCCTGTCTTTTTGAGCTTTTAATTTAATGACTGACACCAACTGTGTTTCTATAAGGTCAACCTGTGTTAGGTGTTGAAGCCACTGTAACATCATGGCATGAAAGTCAAGTCACTAAGGATTTACCATTGCCACAAGACAGTACTCAACTTCTGTATGAAAAGAAATCTCTTTAGGAGTATTTTTCTGCCTAACATTCTTGAAATTAACTTTGCAAGTATTTTGCCCTGTCCCTGGGATAAACTATTACAAGACTTGATCCTAAACCCAACATTAAACAAACCTCTGACAAAGACAGGACTCTGGGTGGCTTTAAAACATAATAAATGAGTTAAGTCCTTTTTTTTTTTTCCCCCTCCAAGGATGATGAGGTAGATGTGAGACCAGCCAAGAAATCTGAGGCTCCGTTTACTCATAAAGTAAACATGAAGGCCCGTTTTGAGCAAATGGCAAGAGCGAGGGAAGAGGAGGAGCAGAGGAGAATTGAAGAACAGAAGTTACTACGCATGCAGTTTGAACAAAAGGAAATTGATGCAGCGTTACAGAAGGTATAAATTACAGAGTACCTTTTCTTCAGTCCTAAGTGTCTTTTAACCTAGCATGTGACCACCACTGATGGCAGCGCTGCCAGAAGCATAAAAGGAACATTAGACTTGTTTTAACAGCTGCTGTGAATTGCTGCAATATTGTAAAATTGCTTTTGTTATTTTCACATGAAGAGTATGATGCAAAGAAAGTTAATCACATCCTTTGAATAGTCTGAAAATGGAATCTACATTCATGCCTATATTTTACCCCAAGATTCCAGCCTCATTAAAATCCATTTTACTGCCTGTTCCACGTGCAGATTCAGTGCGTTATGTTACCTAGTGAGGGTAGGTGTGGCATTTCCTCTTCTCAGAGACACGGTAACTTTTCTGTAATCAAATACGCATCACTAGCCATCATACTGCTACTGCCACTTTAAATGTTCTAAATCGACTTATTTTAAAACAGAAAAGAGAAGAGGAAGAAGAGGAGGAAGGAAGCATTATTAATGGTTCTACTTGTGAAGATGAGGAGGATCAAGCTCGATCTGGAGCTCCCTGGTTCAAGAAGTCACTGAAGAACACATCAGTTGTTGATGGCGAGCCAGTGAGATTTACAGTTAAAATTACTGGAGAACCGAAACCCGAAGTTACATGGTGGTTCGAGGGGGAAATGTTGCAGGACTCTGAGGACTATCAATATATCGAAAGAGGAGAAACCTATTGCCTTTACTTGCCAGAAACCTTCCCAGAGGATGAAGGGGAATATATGTGTAAAGCAGTCAACAACAGAGGCACGTCTGCTAGCACCTGTATTCTCACCATTGAAAGTAAGAGTTAGCCTTTTAATTCGCTTAATTCTCACACTTTTTGCATCTTTCCTATTATGAAAATCTGATTGTCTGTTTCTCTTAACTCTCTTATTTTCTAGCTGATGACTACTAATACTCTACTTTAGCTGGAATCTTTCTTCCCCTCAAAACTTTCTTACTGCATCATCTCTTCCTCTGATGGGGCCAACTAAAGAAAGCAAGGATACGCATTGATTTGTCATTCCTGCATCAGATAAGAATAACCTTCAAATTGTGAGAGTGTCCAGGTTCCTTGCGCAATACAAAAATTACTATTAGAGGCTAAAAAGAAGGAATCGATGTATGAAAGATCAATTAAGCGAGAAAGCTGAATTATAATAGTACTCCCACATTTGAAGACCATCTGTTGTGTAGTAGTATAAAGCTAAACACACAATCTGGAAACTTGTGTAGTAGTGTAAATCTACTGGTATATTTTGCATGAACACTGAATATTTAAGCTGTTTTACTTTAACCCAGAGGCATTGAACTGGCAAAAGGAAATACTTATTGATGAATTTCAAAAACCCCAGTGTACTATTTTTAAAGAATAAAAGATGACATAACTGCTCAATTTTGTTGTTTTGTTCAAAGAGCATTAGTTCTTTTGTTTCAAAATGGGCTTGGATTTAAGCTGTTATGCTCTTATCAGCCTATGCAGTTGATAATCCAAAATAAACAAAAAAAATCTCAATAAGGCTTGTAGTAGTCTCTATAATACCAACATTTGCTTGTAAAACTTCCCATTTTTCATTGCTTAAATGATACAGGAACAGTTGGTGGCAAAATATGAGCCTATCATAGCTAAAGTTGGTAGGAAGCAAGCTTTAAGAAAAATAATGTCAGAAAGTGCCTAGCTTCTCAATCTCTGTTCTTTCAATGCAATAAATTTATTGCCGCATCACTAAACATTGTCTTCTTAAGGCTACTGTACTCTTTTTCTCTAAGACCTCTTGATACCGACACTAATGTCATTGTGCTAACACCATCTCATTGTTCAGCTTAAGCTTCTGTAGGAGTACTTTTACAAACAATAGCCACATTTTAAACTAAAGAACGTGTATAAGCCTTAATATACAGACAAGGTAAGCTACAGCAAAGTACATTTATGCAGTCATTTCAAAAAGAAATTTTCCTGTGGTTGAATCTGCTGACTGCTTTTTGTCCAGTTACCTATTGCAAGTCACTCTTTGCCTTAATAAAATAGTTACAAATTCAGAAACATCTTGAAAAAAAATGGTAGTAAGATGCATGATGTTTTGAATGATATTTATCCTAATAGCCATATAAATACATTTTACTTAATTTCATGTGGGTGATGTTAATTCACAGAAGTACTAGTTGCTGCAATATCCTTCCTCTGAAGCTGTTACTTCAAACTAACAAAGGCAGAGATAGGAGCATAAAAAAGACAAAAACATTGCTATTATTATCCATCAGGTTACATTTATTGAGAAAAACCATACAAAAAACATTATACAGTTAACGTGTACCCATATTACATACAATGTCAATGCAAGCTCAAAACCACATTTTTTTAAAGCATTCAATTTACCTCAAGTCCAAGCTGCATCTCCCTAAGACACTGTTCCCATCACAGTTGCCTTTTAAAGCCAATCTTCTTTTTACACACGGGTAGTTTCTGCAGAGAACACTTTTCTCAGGACGAAAAGGCATTTCACATGCACGCAAGAGAAATATTTGTGCATACATACTAGTTTTATGAGCTATTACTAGGGAAGAGGGAATCCTGTCAACTGTATGCTTTCTGAAAAGCCCAGTCCTCCCTTCCTCCCCCCACTTCCAGAAAAAAGCAAAATTAAAAAGCTTTTAGCATGCAATGGAAAACTCAAAAATTACTTTGGAAGAGAAACAGGGGAGAAACAGTTTCTATCATCCAATAAAATACCACTAGCAAAGAGAGGAAATATTGCAAGATAGGCTGTGCAAGTGAATAATGAACCTGTCTGCCTGGACAATTTCAATAGATGACTTATGATCACGCTAGACTGAACATTATCCACCTGACATTTCATTTCATGTCCTATTAAAGTACAGGCTGCAGAAAGTGATACAAAAATGCTTTTCCTACTTTGAACATTACGCTTCCTTTTTAAACTTCTTGTACTCTTCACATTCTACTTAATTTGTAGGACTCTACTGGAGGGAAGGGAGGGAAGCAGGAAACATTTAAAGACACCTTTTGGACAAGTTCATTACATTTCTAAGGAAGTCCAGTTATCTTTTTGGATCAGGAGAACTCCAATAATCTATTTTCTGTTCTCCTAAGAACTATGAGTTTGGAGACAGAGTTGAAAAATAAACACTATGCTTAGCACAAAATAGCATGTCTGTAAGCCCAGCAGTGAGAAAGCTGGAAGCCAATACACCTGAAACGCTACACACAAGAACATCTCATCTTCCACACGCTAACTATTATTCCAATAAACTGGCTTTTTCTTCTCTATCTCCTCCCACTGGCTAAATTTACAATTGAAAGACACTTCAGATATTTTAGCAACAATAGTTATCATGTAAAAGGAAGTGAACAAATGACTCACCCCAACACTAAATTCACAGTATCAAAATCCAAATGGTACACACCTAACCTTTTCTCACATCAAAAAATGAAGTTACATATTAAACTACAGATGAAATATTAAGTGGCTTGAGAAACTGAAGCACAACTATTGATTTAGTTCAAAAATTCAATATATCTAAGCTTGGCTGTTTAGAAGAATATAAATTAAAATAGATGGTTTATATTATTAAATCACAGTTTAGAAACTTAACAGATTATGGAACATTTATGGTCAAACAAATAATACTTTAAAGAATGAAAAGTGATCAAAACAAAAATTATACCCTACACCATTATGTATGGGATACATTTCAAATCTGTTATGTTTTTGCCAATTTTACCTTCCACATGGAGCCCTTCTATGGTCCATGCTCATCGGCTCACCAATGGCATACACTCAAAGGATTCCTCTTTACTGGTAGTAACTATCTCAGGACCTGATTCTATGAGCTATGATTTGGTGCTTGCAGCATCTTCAGCACTGTGTGTGAAAATGAAGGCAGTATTTTTGAATATTTTTCTTTGATGTACAGATAAGCAGGACTTTTGAAAGAGGAGCAGCACATTTTAGAAACAGAATAATCAACAAAAAACCAAATAGATGCTGCTTTACTTTAAGCTAAAAAACAAAAAAAAAAAACCAACAAAGAACAAAAACCTGTACCAGACCATCTATAAGACATACAAACATTTTAAACTATCAAAATATACAGCAATTCAGTTAAAGTATCAAGAAACAGGATACACTGACTGCTATATAGATAAAATATTATTTGCTGTACTGTTAACATTTAATTGGTGCACATGCTTTTTCAGTTAAAACATACTAATCTCTGAAACTCCAAAATATGCTTTCCTACCATGTCAAGTATGAATAAGCAAACTAAGTTATCTAAAAATTCCACTAACATACTATAACTGTAAGACAAGTTATCAAGTTCAGTGATAACAACAAGAAGTCATATTCTTTATACTTAGGTCTTACGGGCTAAAGTGGAAATAGTGCCCTAATACAAAAAAACATTTGTGAAGGCTGTTGACATTTCTAACCAAAGTAATTCCTGTATATTTTTAAAGGTTTTGATTCTGTAATTGCAACAATTAGCTATTTGAGGAAAAATAACAAAAATTACTTATTCTGATCAAGTTTAATTACTGCAATCTACTCACATTTTCTAAAAAAAAAAAAAAAACCCAAAAAAAAACCCCAAACCAAAAAACCACCAAAACCCCAACATATTTACCTAGAAATATAAACAGTTGTTTAAAAACTTAAAAGACTTTCCACTGAAATGGAACCGTGAGTAACAATGCATTTGGGGAAGCAGCAGATTGCTTTTCAATACACAACCACAAAGATCTCACAGGGACAACATTAATGTACTGAAATATATCAATTTATATACTTCCTTAGGTTGTGCTTACCTGTTGCTTTTTTGCAGCAGAACCTAAGGTGGAAGGTCTGGGAAGGCACTGTGAAGTATAAATAATTGCACTGTTTGCAATTAATAAAGATTTTATACCTTAAATGAATCAAAATCAACAGCCTCCATTTTGTGAATGATAAAGAATCCAGTGAATTTAATTTTGCTCAGTTTAGTACATAATAAATGCACCATTCTATAAGGTTATCTACAAAATACCATGCAAAATATCTGAGCTATTAAACTTCATACCCTACACTAAAGAGAGCAAATACTGTCCTAGCCTTTTTTAAGCTACCAGAATAACTCCTAATTTTAAAAGGGATAAAAATAATTCCTTCTATTTCTACAGCACAATACATACATTGCTAATTACCTGAATAAACTACTTCAATTTTCAAGCCTTAACTTTTACTTCTCTGTGCAGCCACCCTAAAAAAAATTACTCTCAAAGCAACAATATGGTGTTCCAAAAGACAAAGCAAGTAACAGTTATAGAATTATTTAAAACATACCTACATCACTACATATCTGCAAACTATCTGAAGACAAAGACAACTTCTGTCTAACAAGTGGTTCCAAAGACTTCAATGTTACGATATGCATACTTTAAAACACTGAATGAAACAGCTGTCTCAGGAGTACTAATGAAAAAAAGCTATTACTCAGATAAACAGAAACATGATTTTCTTTAGCTGTTGCTAAACGTTTCCAGAATACTTACCCACATAACTCATATTATGTGTATGTATATATATACGCAAACCTATGTTTCTGAATTAAGAAGCAATTATGATTTCCTAAGATATCAGCACTGTATTCCAACATAATAGTCACACAAGTATGGCATTTTCATTATGTGGAACATTGACAAAAAGATACTGTTGCAGTTCATCAATTTGTCATTCTGATGTACTTACAGTGCAATGCTCCTTGAAGGAACAATCAAGGATGATACACAGCACAGTCCTCCTCACCCCTATAGAGCTAGTTCTATACTGGCTGGATCAAACCTGCACTTCAACAGACAATGGCAAGACAGACTGTATTGCATGTAGTCTAATATATGCAAAGAGCCAATAAATATGCAAAGAGCAAACATAGGATTTCAAGAGAATCAGATTTTTAGTATGAGCATTAGAGCAACAAGAAGTTTCAAGTATATATAAAAAAAATAATCAATTGTTTCAAATATTTGCGTATTTACAAAAACAGAAGTTATCTGCTCTGCAGGAAGTTCTCAACCACTCCCCACCACTCAAACAAAACAGCGTTTTAAGGACAGATGCAATTTTTGTAACTCCTATGCATACCACATTGACTTTTCTACACTGAATTTTGAAGTGGACTACTTTAAACTGAAGGCTTAAGCACATTACACTTAAATTTTTGTAACTAGTCTGAAAAAATCCATAAAATAGTTATGCAGGAACAGTTTTGAAGTATTCAATTAAGAACAAAAGTTATCTGTTATAGCAGCTGCACAGGTCTGAAACAGTGGTCATGTATAAAAGGAAATTTCACTGTTAATGCAATGGAAGTATGCCAAAAGATCACCTTCTTAAACACATGCAGTTTTAATCAAATAGAAAGAAAATTAAGGTATCAAGGTTACTGGTGCTAGGCAGCAAAATACAATGAATGAAAGAGATCCTCCATCTACAACTATTCTGCAAGAGGGGAAAAACATGCTAATGACAAGTTTTTAAACTCAACAAGGTTTCATGGGGGAAAAAAAAAAAATCTCGTTTGTGTACAAGTACCTTGATTCAGCGTTGCAAATCAATCCTATAATTCTTTATATACCCACATATCCAACTTACCGACACAGGAGGTTTCATATTATTTATTGTAAAGCACAAAACAGGCATTTTAAAAGTGATAAAGTATACATTGAAAAAGTACATTTATATCACAAAGCATTGACCACATAATTGCAAATACATTTGCTGGAATGTGTACATCTACACTAATACTAAAAACAAACCATTTTTCATTTCTACACAGAAATATTACCTCCTATCAGTAGTGATAGTTATTTTGTACATTTTCAAAAACACTATTTTTTTAACCAAACAAAATTAAGATCTTCATCAAGGCGTCTGCATCCATACATTTAACAAAGGTTTTTTCCCCCACACAATGAAGCAAATACTGTATTGTCCACTTCTTATTATTGGCCCTGTGCAGAAGAGATACATAAGAGATACACAAAAAGTTAAAGAAAATCCTTTAAATCGAGCTAACTCAGGAGTGAAGCCTTTAAGAAAGAAAAATTGGTTAATGTAAATGATGGTGGCTTCTTGCATGGTTTTCAAAACCCTGGGAGGAGAAAGTTTTTCTTTTTTTTTTTTTTTTGTTTAAAAAAAAAACATAATCACCAAACATATGGATAGATACAGAACTCAAGTTATCAGGTAAACAAAGGCATCTATTAATTATCCTGATAGTTATTTTGCTAGAAAAAAGATGCATACTCCAAAGGTAACAAAGCAGGAGACATGCAAAAAAATATCTACAACCACTGAAACGTAAGCCAGCCAAAAAACACTTAAACTTTATACCTGTGGTGCTGGAGGATGTTGTGGCATTCCCTGTGGACTTGTCTGGGCGTAATACGCTGCCTGTTGCCTGTAGTACTCAGCCCATGCTGCACTGTAATCCGGCTGACCACCTGGCGGGGCCCCAGCAGGGGCAGGAACTGCTTGACCTACAAGTAATTAAAATTATATAGCTTTGTTTTTGCAATAGAAATGAGAAAATTTCAAAACCTCGCTGCCTAACAAACGTCACCTAGCTTCTTGCAGTATTCCTCCAAGGCTTTTGAATAATCTTGTGGCTGCTTTTTTTTTTTTTTTTTAACTTAACCACTCATCCTATTATTTTAATGCAATGATTCCCATGTAAAGCAAAACTGAGGAACCATAAAAGGACGTTTTTTCCACCTCCTGAATCATGTTCCAGAGCAAAAGTCTTTTAAAGCCTGCTGACCTAAACAATCAGAAGTGTTTAAATTAAAATACAGGTCAACAGGCAAGATTACTTTTTGTAATCCACCTAGACTGATTTTATCTTATTGTACAGACTGCATTAATTAATTCACCAGATGCCAATTCATTCATTCCCCCAATTTTGGCCTCCTTAATGGCAATTGCTAGGTTACTGCAGATTATATTTTTCAAAGAGAGCATTAATTTTTGTAAACATTTACTCCACCACAAGAATATAGTCCTGAAACTTCTCCTTCCAGCCTTTGCTTAACTTCTGATCCTCTAGAAATAACAGCATGTACACACACATGTGTACACACACGTTCTCCCGAACTTACATCTGAGAACTAAAAACTAAGAACTTTGTCCTTCCAACAAAATCAACTTGCAGCTAAAAAACTCTATAAAGGCAATAGACTAATACACAAGGAGTCTTTAGTGTATATATATAAAAATAATTACAGACATTTTAGGACGTCAGTCATGCTGTTCTTCCAAGGAAGGTTTGTCGCAGACATCTTTACTTCGTTTTCCCCTTATTTCAGAAATATTAAAAACACTTCACTTATTACCACTATCTTCTTCACAATTTTTTATCTGAAAGGTGCTTTTGCAGTTACCACTTCAGAATGTGCCTGACTATAAGCAGAACAACTCACTCTATCCTCTATCCAGTCACCTGTCCTCACACTTGCATGCATCCAGACAAAAGGGTTTTATATGGAGTGCTTCATTTGTTAAGTTTCTTGAACTTCCAAAACAGAACTATTATTACTGTGACATTTTTGTGATCTGCATTCTTAAAGGGTTATTTTTTCAAATCTAATTTTTCAAGTCAGAATTAGGATACTACCAAAAAACCTCCCCAAATTTTTTCTAGGATACAAGGAAAAAAAACCACAAAAAGAAAACGCCACATCCAATCACATTACATCAAATAAATCCAAGCAAAATGCAAGCCTGCACCCCATCCAATTCCATGTGCACCTCATCTTCTGTTCTGTTATCAAGAAAAAGGGGCAGCTTCCACACAACCAGGGCTGAAAGTTTTCAGTCCTACCTGAAACCACCTCACCTTTTATTTGGATACAAGACTACTGAGCAACCTTCTGCGGAACATGAGTATCAAAGACTCTAACAAACTGTTTTCTAGGCTATCACATAGAAGGTTGGTTTTGTGTGCTTGTTAAAATACTTTTACACAGAAAATTCACATGAAGAATACTAGCTATCCACACTCCTCTAACATCTATGTGTATTCTAATCCTCTCAAAAACCTTGTGAGCAGAGAATCTCAACACTTGGCAAAGCACTATCCTAAGCATCTTCAAAATACAATCTACTATTTTCCAACTCTCGATACAACTTACATAGTTTTTCCACTTACACTGCAGATCTATTAAAAAATCTCTCCACCACTTTTTGAGTTAAATAGTACAGCCATTGTTTTCCTAGAAAAAATTACTTATATTTCTTCAAATCTTAAGAGATGAAATAACGTTTTAAACAATTTATACTTAAAATTTACCACAACTTACAATTTCTACTTCTGATCAATTATTTTAACAAAAATGATTTTTAGTATGGTTACAAATTATCCCAGGATACACAAGTTCACTATTTGAGATAGTAATTCTACTTACAAATTATTTAGTTATATCATAGTTGTCAGCACAGCCTGATGTCAAAGCTAAGGCATTTTTTGTGCATTATGACCTAAGAACCTTCTGACATTGAGCCAGCTATCCCAAGGCAGTGTTGAAATTCAAATAATAAATCAAATATAGGAAGTTTAACAACTGGTCTTCTGTCCTGAAATGGGTTAGTAAAAATTCAAAAGTATTTTAGCTGCAGCATTCCCCTACGAGGTACTGCAAGTAATTCTGAACCTACACATGGAATTGAGCAATTTAGTCGAAACTTCCTTTCAGTGTACAGAACTGCACTGAAACAGTACATAGTCATTAATACCCAGATTCAACTGGAACACTAAAACCCAAGACTGATAACTACATACAAAGGAAATAAAAGAAACACAGAATACCTCCCCATTAAGGAAGGCTAAGGAAGAAAGTGCCAGATGATTCTTCAGTTCTTCCACTACTCAAGTCATCAGGGATGATTCTAGTAAGAGAAAACTGTTCTTTGTCCTCTTTGCAGCATACAATGCTGAAGAATCATGAAAGAACAGTTCTACTACTTTATTATGGAACCCCTTAGCTATAAATCAAGCCCACAATATATTAGAATAACTTTAAATAATAATTTTACAAACTCCTATGGTGACATACAGATAATTTACTACAGTGACTTCATGTTTAGAGGGAGCTGTTATCCTTGGGAAATTTTTAAGGCCCACTTAACGCAAACCATTATTTCATCTCTTTTTCTCTATTTCTTTCATCTATAGTCTTCAAAAAGCTAAACTACTGTTTTGTTACCTGGCAATACTTGAGGGAAATTTGAAACAGACTTTTTGAATTTATTAAGTAGGGTACCAAGAAACTAGATGGTCTGTGTCACCTGTAAGATCCATGTACAGTAACTTACCAGAGTGCTTTTCAGTCTTATTTTAATTGTATTTGCTACTCAAAGCAATAGTCCTTGACCAAACCAAGAGTCTGAAAAAGGAGATGGACTTTGCCACTGTATTTGTGAGTTGGAAAGCAAGTTATTTTTAAGTCAATGTTTTACACACTGAAAAAAATAGGAAAGTGTTCTCTGTGATTAGCCAAGTCATCTCACACCAGCAGGATGGCACTTTGGAAAACAGCATTATGGTTTTGATAGGAATATTCAGGAGTGTTTTAGAGTTTTCAGATCACTCATACTTAAAGTATGAGAAAATCCAGAGCACCAACTGCACGATCACATCCAACTTTTTCAGCTCAGTACTGTCATCCTCATAAACTTGCCACATGGACTATCAAAGTAGTTCTCTTCAGCAGCAAAAACTGCAAGTCCCAAGTTTCAGTTCAATTCTCTAAAACAGCTGTTTGTGTAATTATCTGTGCTGTGAAAAATCTGAAAGAAGAGTTGAAGAGCGAGTGACTTGTAATTCCTACCTTCCCCCTTTTGCGCAAGTTAATTAATGGGGACAGAAGCATTACGCTACTGTAGGAAGCACAAACAGCAGTAGCTGTATTTGAGAGCCTGGAGACTACACAAACTTGCTGATGGACAACATTCCTGTTCATCAGATCTTCTACTATGTCTAAACATCGTTGTTAAGGAGGTGGGGAAAACCACTTCCATTTCGCACTGAATTGATTCTAAGTGAATTCTCTGCCCTTCAACATCACTTGGTCAGTTCTTCCTCTTTCCTAAGTGGATCTTAAGAGAAATGGTATCTTCCATTACAAGATTTTCAACATGCTGAAGAAGCAAAAGTTCTTACGATTTACACAGTCAATTACACAGGTCCAGACATCAAGAGTTCTCCTTCAAGCAAAGAACTCAATCTGAACTAAAAAAAAGAAATGAAGAGCAGAACTGCCTTTCTGTTTTTCCTCTTTTTTGATTTTGTCTTGGAATTTTTTTAATTTGCATTTTAAGAGCAATTCTTCACATATCACAATGTCTATCTTTTTTGGGTTCACACTCTTCTTTGGACTTGCTCCCAGAAACTCTATCCCAACACCTTATAACTAGCTACTATTTAATTACAGCAAATGCAAGACTAGTGCAACCCAGACCTTGCTTTCCAGAGATAGCAAATCAGAAGGATGGCAGAGCCCCTGCCAACAAATTATTCTTAAAAAAGGCAGTGAAAAAAACCCCACAACTTCACATTGAAGAATGCGAGCTGAACTAACAGAGACAGTAAATTGAAAAAAAAAAGTAGTAAAATGAAACAGTAAGAGAAAAATGGAAAGGCCCACCACATCTTAAAAATCACGTGTTAGGGAGTTCTGTTGCAATTTTCTTAGTCTGATACACAATTCTTGAAATAAATCACCATTATATATATGTTCTGTTTCAGTTCATCACTTACGCTGTGCCAAAATAAAGAAGAATAAAGGCAGTTATGCCCTGGCAAATAATTTGAGATCAACCTGGCAGAAGGTTGGTAACATGAACTAAACATGCTATTCATTTTAACTCCAAATACTATTTATTATTCCATGAAAAAAGGGGGTGCAATTGGAAGAAGGCAAAAAATTCACCAAACCCTCCCACCCACACAAACAAAAAATCCAAACTAGATGTTGCTGTATGTCTGGTCGAACAGAGAAACCAGAGAAAGCACTGGCATTCATAAACCCACTAATCCTCAACACACAAACCTATATCCACTACAATATCTGTGGGAGGACACTGTGGACAAAATACTGACCTGCAAGACATTCCCATGATTTAAAAGGTAAGAGCATCTTCTGCCAACGCATCAAGATCTTTCCTTACCCAGTAAATGATGAAATTATCAATTTAACAAGCAAATACATTTCAGTTTTATAAGTCAGCTCAAGCAAAATATTTTGAAAAGGCCAGAAACAACATAAAACCTGCAGGTTAAACACAGCCCTTAACTGCTGCAAAGCAAATACTATTTAAAAAAAGGTCATGATATAAATGAAAGCCAGTTATGATGCTTCAATAACCTGTAACACAGAGAGCAAGTTACAAGAAAAAAACCCCGTATCTGTAATCTTAAGAGCATTAGGAAACAATTACCAAACAAGACAAACAGTGGCTTCATAAAGTAGATCAAAGTTGAACTCCCAAGCTTATGAAATATACTTTAAAAATATACTTAAAAATACTCAGATTGAAGTATTTAAAATACGTTGTTTCCCAATGATCAAATATAGACATCCCATTAGGTATGAAGTATTTTTGCAAAGCTAATTACTAGCATGCGTACAAGTAAATGCCTTTAACACTACACAAATTTGTTAAGTCTGTTTTTCTGCAGGGTTCAGGGCCTCTAGCAGTACATGGTTCAGAAGACACACGGATTATGCATTTTTATTTTTTTGGGGGTAACCCCCCCCCCATCTCAAACGAGACACTAAAGTCTCCTTAAACATTCTACTATGCAACAGCAGAAAAAAACCCTTCATACATACCCATTTTTTTGTAGTACTCCTCCCAGGCCTTGGTATAATCAACCTGCCCTGCTGGTGCTGGATTTGGCTGATCTCCTGAATTACATTAAAAATAGTTGAAATAAAACTACTGTGTTTTGTTTCATACATCGAACGACTCACAAATCATCAGCTGAATATTTCAGTAACAATCTCAAGTAACACCACTCAAATCTGACACTATAAACCTATGTGGCACAAGCTACTACAAATATAAACAATTAGAAAAGACCCCACAAAGGAACAAAGAATTGTTTAGTGTTCAGCATGTTTTTGAGATTCAGGAAGTGCACACCAATCACAGTACAAAATACCACCTACAGTTTAAATGGTAAGCCTCATCCAGGCATTACAATTATACTAATACAACCAAATACTACAATTGTAATTGTCCTAAAACCACTGGAAGTGATGTAACTGTTTAAGCAAATGGCAATCAACAGTTTGGCTCATTCCGTTCTTACTTATGAGTGACTGCACTACGTAGACATAATTAAGTCAGCTCAAGTTGCAGCAAAATTCTCTCTAGAGTATATTACAAGAGAAATACATTACCCTTATTACTGCTGAAATTAAAAAAAGCAATACTGAAGGCTGTAAGCAAGAGTTTTCCAAGGAAACCAGATATCTTACAATAAGTTTACCCAATATATGAAGACAACAATAAAAAACAATGGGACATCTACACCCCCAGCAATGAGAAATTTATCCATTTTAGTTAACAGCTACCTTGTCCGTTAGTTTGGGTTGTAGCTGGTCCACCAGGAGGGGCTGCAGGTGGTGGCTGTGCTTGCTGCTGATAGTAGTGAGCATAATAAGCTGCCCACGCTGCTGAATTGGGATCTGTTCCTGGCTTGCCTATGAAAGCAAAACGTAAGTATTTTTAAAAGTAGTATGAACAGAATGCTGTCCTCAATTAACCCTGTCCTAAGTACTCGTACTTTCCTCCAAGGAAAAATTCATCTATACCAAATAACCATATACATCCTGTAAGTATCTTTTCTTTCTAGCACAAACTTTCCATCAGGTTTCAGACAAGTGTACTGTAGGAAGTATACTTTCATAGGACTGATGAGAGAGAATCGTTCTAGAACCCTTACTACTACAATGTCACTTATTAATTTTTAAATGTGATAAACAGAAACAGATTTTCAAGTTTAAACAAACAGTCATGTTACTAAACGGCAGCAACAATGAATCATTCTAGCAACAAACAATTTCAGTAGTTTCACTTTTCTTATAACCTCACACTAATGACACTGGCACAGGCGGAGGAGGCATGCCAAACACATATTTCTGAAACGGAAGAATACAAAACTTACTAGATATTGGCAGTGCTTGTCAGTTAAACTTTAAGGTAACAGTAAAATACAAAAACACACAGTATTTTAAGAACCTGAATCCCCATACATGGCTATACAAAGCATTACTGTTTACTTACAGCTTTTTAGAATAACAAATAGCAGCAACATTGCATCTTCTGCAGCTATCTCCATGCTTCCCTTATTTTTAACTACACCTAGGTAGGTCAACAATGCTGCTTCCTAGAGCGCTTATTTCTCTGTTTTTCACATATAGCCTTCAGGAATGTCTTATTCTTGATGAATCACAGAGATTGATTACATTACCAGATCAGTAATCCAGAAAAACTGCAAATCTACTATTAGAGAACATAATGTTCTACAACACAACCAGCATCCTTTAACGTTATTTGCATCCTTAAAGAACAAAAATATCTGCAAATAAATGCAGCCAACTGAGGGCAGAACTTCACATAAGGACATAGACACAACTGATACTTTAGAATAACTACACATAGAAATTGAAATATATTCCGCCTGAAACACAAAATAGGTAAGGGAGTGACTAATGGAAGAGAAAGAAGAAATCCCCTGAAAAAGGCATTCCAGGAGAAGAAATCCACTACACAAATTTTTTGCAGTATTTCATTTAGCATTGAAGTCAGATGTAACCATTTCAAACGCACACGGTAGTATCAGCATAAAGAAAACAACGTCAACACGCTGTTTCCTTTTTAAATTACATTGCTTCCATCAACAATAGCGGATTTAAACTAATACGTACTATATTCTAAGGTTACCTGCAAATATCAAATAAGCCATTGCTCGGTTCCCCCCCTCCTTCCCCTTAAGTAGCTACTTCTCTAGAACGGAAGAACACAGAGCAGGACTCATTAAATTTCCAAAGAAATCTGACTGTAGTAACTAGCTCCACTTTCATGTGACAAGAGGCAATCATGGTTCTGGAGAAAGCACCTCTGAAAAAAAACTAAAATAACCCATTTGTTACACTGAAATGAGCAACTAAGTGGACAACTGTATAAAACTCATCCAAATAAATGCTAGTCAAAAGAAACACCAACTTCAATTGCACATAGGAAAACTTCATTAGCTTTTTAGAGGAGTTTTTATCCAAAAAAAATTTTATAAAATCAAGATGACATCATGGTGAATAGTTGCCATTTTTCTTATAGATCTTTATGTAGATAAACAACTTTATAAAAAATGAAAAGGCAGCATGAAAAAGGCTGTAACATTTTGGCAGTGGTTTTGGATTAAATGACACTTTTGGTATGCTGAGACTTCAAGTCAAGTCACTGTGAATCATTCCTTCTAAATAATGACAAGCATTTTTAAATACTAAACTGAATGCATGCAAAGGTACCTTTTATAAAAGTTAAGGAAGTGAAACCAGAGATGGTTCTTTGCCAAGAAAGGATATATAAAAGACTTGACATGAACATAACTCTCCGTAGACTGTAACATCCTCCAAAGCCATCCCCTTTTTCGCTAATGAAACTTGTGTCAGGACCAGTGGCTATCAGAAAATATTTATTCAATTTGTAACAAAAATAAAATTGTGATCTTTTAGCTGAAGTTCTGAAAAAGCTCTACCTCAAACAAATGAGGTACAAGCAACTCGACCATCTAGCCTTACCATGCCTTCTGTGACTGCAGTTCCGTTTCCCCATATGCTCTAGTCCAACCAAAGGATGTAACTTAAGAAAAGCAGGATACTAGAACTTCGGGAAATTGTGATTAAGTAAAAACTCCCGGTCTTGATGAAGATAAACAGAAATAGAAGAAACAGATTCTACAAAGATGGATTTCAGAAGAAAGCGCAAAACTATTATAAGCAAAAGCTCAATACATATTCCTAACTAGTTTTACTGTATCAACAGCAGTTCAACAGAAGTGTTATCCCTCAATAAATGGCTGAACAAAATACATTTGCATCAGACCCTAAGAAGCAATCCTCATATAGGTCAACAAAAGCTGGAAATACGTAATATAGCAGAAACCGTGCAAAGTCAGGATCAGTGAGATTGTAAGGGGCACTGTTTAAAATAAAATACAAAGTCATTGACTATTAGGGAAAGAAATCACATCCTTATTAAGGAACTTTATGTGAAAACATCCATTGTAAGAAAAATGAACTGATTTGCAAAAAATCAGTTAACCAAGAGTCTTGCAAAAAGTATCATAAACTGGGGTGCAATATCAATAACGTTTAGTAAAGAGACATATTCCAACTGTAGTAACTGAATTTCAGCATCCCACTAGCAACATGCAGGAAGCATAAAACACAAACTGACAATCAGTAAAGCCCAAAGAATAGGAGCTTTTTCACATTTATCAGTGTAACACACACGAACTGTGAAACGTATACACTTGAAGGACAAAATGGATGTACTTAAAGTATATCCACGCTACAGTACAACTGTGACATTTCTTACCTGGATCTGGTGGATTTGGCGGCTGCCAGTGCGGGTAAGCATTTCCCCATCCTTGTGGAGCATACGGAGCTGGAGGACCACTATAAAAGATCAAGTCATACACAGAGTGAAAGCCAGTCCCAGGCCACCCTACAAAAAAGGAAGACAGCTGAAGCAGTACTTACTGAGGTGCTGGGCCAGGAGGCCCCGGATTATAAGGAGCTGGGTTATATGGTCCCATGGGAGCACCAGGACCTGGTGGCCCAGGAGGTCCATGTGGGCCAGGAACAACACCATGGGGCCCATGGGGAACAGGTGGACCCAATGGATTTACTGGACCCTGTAACAAGAGTGGCACACAGCTGAAAACAAACCTTGAAGTTCTCAAATTCTCAGTAGTTTATAAGCACAAATGTGAACACTTTAAGAATATAATCTAAAAGATTTGATTGTTTTTAAATAAAGACATTTCCCTGGAGAAAACAAAAAGTCTTTCTGAAGATTAGTTAGGCTTATGGCTAGTTAAAGATGAGAGTTAAAAGCAGCCATGGTATTAATAGCATCTAAAAAGCCGCATTTATTTCAGTTCATTCTTGAGGAAATAAAGAATTTTACAAATAAACATGGATTTTTCCACAAGTTGCATTAAAAAAAATGCACAAACTAAAACGAGACTACCAGTGTTTTAAAATAAACTGATGCTAATCTTGCTAATTAGATCTGTTTCTAATATCAGATACAAAAAACAGGTAGTAAATTTGATTACATGCAGGCACATGCAAACAGAAGTGCAGTGAATTTAAATAATGTAAAACTTGGATTAAAACTCTACCTAAACATACTAAGACTGAAAAACTAAACACACAGTTTAGTAGCTTTAACAGTATCAAGGATATCTCTGAAGTAAAATTTTTCATTATGCATCTTCAAGAACACATAATGAAAAAATACACTATATTACATTGAAGTAAGCAACTGTTTCTTTCCATTTCAAGTTTTTGCTTCTTTTGGTGCATCATGTTTATATTACTTTAAATACAGATTACCATTTATTATTATCAATATATTATCTGATTAAGTAATTTGGAAGTCTCCTCCACAAAGGAGACTCTCTTCGTATTCTGTTTAGTTACAATCATAAACCAAAATACACTCACTCCAATCTTTTCTTCTATAAGTTGTCGTGCATAATCTATTTGCTGAGGTGTTCCACGGATAGTAAACATCTTCATGTTTGGATCCGCGTTAGGTGGAGGATTTCTTTGAAGTTCTATTCTAGCACCAGACTGCTGGCTTATGCTTTTAATAGTCTCACCACCTACAATGCAACATACAGCTTTTATGACATGCATTAAAGCTAAAATACTAAGATTCAAATCAGAGAAAGTCAACTGCACGGAAGCTGAAGACAGAGAAGTAAGAAGACACCTATTCTTATAAGCCATACAAGAACATTCTAACAGTAATTAAAAAAAGCCTCTTCAGTGTAGTATAGAGCTTTGATTTCAATAAACTGGTAAAAATAAGTTATTTTTTTAAATTAAAAGACCACAATGTTGTTGCTCAGAACAGCAAAGAATTCCTAAAACGTTGCCTGGATTTTTTCCATTCATGTAAAGATGTAAGATTAGACACGAATAACAACCAATACCCACGGTTAACAGTAAATACAACCTTAAAGCCTAACTTCCCTATAAAGCAGTAGGCAAGCACAGATGACAAAAAAAACCAAACAACCAGAAGCTGACCAGCTGGTAAAGTCCACATTTTTTGCAGTGCACTAAAACCAGAAAGTTAAATTCCCTAAACTAGTTCTTCCTCTTATAGGATCCTGAGAAGTTAATTTTATCATTAGTAGGTTTCAAAGTTTTCAAAACAGGGGTCATTTCGCATTTAAAAACAAAAAACCCAAACCAAAACAAAAAAGTCAATCAACCTTCCAGGGCAAGAACTGAATTATGTCAGCCTATCTGTTGTGCCTGGAAAACACATTACAAACAAGAAATAACTCAAGCGTTTCATTTAGAAGCATACAGTAAATTATTTTTAAAACAAAATTGTTTGAGAAGTAATTATTGTAATAAACACACACATAAAAAATTGTTACAGGATTCCACCATAAAAGATCTTCACTGGAATATGTGAAAATTAGTTTTAAGAGTTACAGATGCAGTAACACTAGGCTAATTAAGCAGTATCAAACGCAAGTTAATTATAAGATACATCATTTAAGAATCTACCAAACAGTAACAATGTAACCCAGTACTTACTACTTAAAAGAAAAAAAAAAAAAAAAGGGTTAGGTAAATTGATTCGTTCTTGACTTAAAACTACTGGGGTATGTGCTTTGGTGAGGAAAATCTGAAAAGAGTATTACAAGTGTTATGATTTAGCAGTATTATGTTGCTCTACTGCACATGAAAATATTTGCAAAAGCTTCTCTTGAAACATCTCTCTAGCATGGCTCTTTGTACAAATAGAAAAGCTGAGAGTATTTTAAACTACATATAAATACACATAATAAGATATATTGCCTTTGCCAATGATTAATCCAGTTTTGCCAGTGGGAACAATAAAATTGAATTCCTGTAATCCACCAGGAGGTCCCATGTTCCAGTTGCCTTGACCTCTACCCCTTCCTCGTCCACCAGGTCCTGGTCCACCAGGGTTACCAGCCTAAAAAGAAAAAGCAACAAATTAGCATGTTCTATAAAAATTACTGCAAACAACTTACTAATGCCAACTGGTTACATCACATCATTTGTCAAAAAAACCTCCCAATTTCCTACTCAGATAGTTTCTATAGTTAAAGCAGTATTTTTGCAGAAGACATAAATTACATTTTAAAAGATGTTCTGTACAACTCTGCATATGAAAGATGAAGAAGGAAAGGATACAGAAGAAAGCAGAAGGTTTCACGTGTACAAAGATACAATTTCCATCTGCCTTCTGTAAATTAAGCAGCAGGCCTCATCTCAAAATAAGCATTTGAACTGTGTTTTAAACACCAATTACAACCAAAAGTAACAGCATATTGGCTATTAATACAAGACAACAGAAGCAGTTCTAAAACCAGCCAGACGCAGAACTGCCATGACTTCAAATCAGTATTATCAGTATCATCCTGACACTTGCAAAACTGTAACGGCAAACATATTCCAGACTGAACTTTGAAGTAGATTCACATGACACCATTATATTATTTTCTTTAGTTACACACTCATTTTTAAAATTTTAAGTCTTTCCAAAAGTCTCGCAGGAGATTTTAAACAGAAACAACATGTTACCCAACCTGAACACTTCGAAGGAGATCTGTAATAATTTCTGCAGCATGCTGACATCTGTCAGGAGGCCCTGTGATTTGGGCTATTCTATCTGGAGTTGTTCCATCATCTGGAATAAAAATGAACTATTCCAGTATATGCAATCAGTAAATTTACACTCAATTCACAAAAACTTACAGACATATGACCAACCTGGCTTAAATTGGATCCTAACACCAGCATCATTCTGAATCTTTTTTATCATCTCTCCGTTTCTTCCAATTACAATACCTACAGCAAATCGTGGTATTGGAACCTTAAAGAGGGGAAAAAAAAAAAAAGATGTCAATGATGCAAACATTCCTACCAAATTCATACAATTAAAGTGTCACATATTAGAATGGTAAACAAGGGCCAGCACTATGCCACTTAAGGCTTTTGGAAGTGTGAAACTTAGTATCAAGTCATAAGCCTAGCATAGCAAATACTGGACAAAGGGATCAAGAAGAAAGAGATCCCATGCACTACAAGTTCTCATGGTGGCAGTTACTCCACTGACCATTATGCTTCTCACAATGGGCCTAAAATGCAGATTCTAGCAGATGAACTTTCAGCCTCACCTCTGACGAACAGTTATAAGCTCATGACTTCCATAATACGTAAATATTCTTCTGTAAAGGTCAAAGTCCAATTTCTATAATGACATTATATATTTAGCCATAAAGCTTATTTGCTTATTTGATAAAAAACTCCAGCTAGCTGAAACAGTTCAGAACTGCTGGTAATGTAAAGTGAATGCTGCACACCATTTGAAGTCATAATTTCAGCAATGATCAAGTAATACTTAAATGCCACAACCACCTTTGGAATCTGGTTAAGAGCTTTCAGTGGTATTACCAGATATTACCCAGTTGGTATTACCATTACATTTTAATGTTAACATCTCAAAATACAGGGAACAAGTTTTTCAACCATGCTTACGTCTATCCCTTCATTTCCTCCTATTCTTGACCCATATTCGTTGCGCACCTCTCTAAAGCCACCTTGATCACGAATTAACTCCAGCACCATTTCCTTGGCTTGCTAAAAGAAGAATGAAAGTTCATTTAGGTAATGCAACATCAGAATGGGTTTTAAAATGCTCTGAACTGTGAAGGGCTCCTTACTTGAACTTTATAAGGGTCTCCAGTTATCCTAAGGGGCTTGTCTGCACCAGTGTTCTGTGGACCATCTTGAATCATGACCATTTTGACACCTGCTCTCTCCTATTTGACAAAAGGCAGGTCAATACCCACTCAAATCCAAATTGGATATTATCATATGTTTAAAAGAAGATACATGTATACCTGTAATTGTTTAATTGTCTCTCCACCTTTTCCAATAACTAATCCTGCTTTACTTGCTGGAATCATAATTTCTTGGACCGCATTTCCAGGTCCATCCCCATGATGAAAGCCAGGTGCAGGTCTTCCCTTTTCAACTATCTGATCAAGTAATCTTTTTGCTGATCTGTTAAGAAATACATACATTTATAAATACATTTATTCCTACAAGTATCACTTGCCCACACCTATTCTGCTTGGAAATTTTTATTTTTTTCATCTGAAAAGTTTCTGCAGAAGAAATATAATTACCCTCACTAAGAAATATGTGGCAAACTCAGCAAGTCTGTAACGGTCACTTAAACTAATTGCAAGATAATGTGGTAGACCTAAAACCACTCCAGTGTCAGAATACAAAAGGTGGTTCTTTACCAAACACATGTAAGTAAAAGTTACCTCCTCAAACATGACCATCACCCCTGAATAGTTACATTGATCGAACCATAATTCAGAATAAAATATGGAAACCTTGTCCTTTAAAATGTTAAAAAAATAATCTGTGTCAATTAGAAGACGTGGAATTGTTGTAACTTACCCTTTTTAGTGCATTAACAAACAAACAAAATCACCAAAGCTTTTTCTAACTTTGCCTAATTTCAGTAGTAATTCAGGTAACACCTCATTTCACAGTAATTTTTCCTTAATTTTTTAATAGCCAATCTTAAGACAGATCTATTTTTGATTCAGCACGCAAAGTTAGAACATTTGTACTTGTAAACATTACCAGGATAGTGGACAAAAGCAAGTACGTGTTCACCACACATATAAGTCAGTTGCCATCAGAGTAAAACCATGATTACAGTACTAACATTAGTTAAAAACTCTTCCCTCTAATGTATGAGCAGAATAAACTATAATTAGAAAGAAAATTCCCATAAAGGAATGACTTCATTAACAGCAGACCGCTTGGCTGCAACATAAGAGAAGAATGCCAGTCTACTTTCCCAAAGGAAAACATGTAGCTGCAGGCCTTACCGGCAAACATGAAGTGAAAGCAGCTAACGTAAGTGAGGTAATAGCAAATATACTAACTACACTTAAGACTTTTCCTAGTGAATCCACGATAAGTTGGTCTTGAAGAGGTTATATAACCTCCGTGCCAGTAAAAAACCCCAGCATTCTCATTGCTATCATCCTCTTCCCTGAACACAGGAAGACAAAAGTTAACTTTGTTGCTAGGTACTACACAGTCATCACTTTCATAACTTTTGGTACACATTAATTTGTACCAAAGACATTTAAGAACTCTGATGAGCTTGGCTTTGAGCAACTCCTACTCTTATACATTATTGATTTTTCGCATTTTCCCTGTGATCTTCCAATTTATGGTTAATAAAGAGTTACTTTTTAGCATACATTTCTTTTTAGTATCCATTCACGCATTTCATTCTCAAGATGTAATCAGTGCATGGTTAGGTAAGTATTATCGACAACAAGATCTGGACTTGAAAAAAAGTTGAAAGTTCCATATTTTTGTCTTAACATTCCAAGTTATGTTGAGGGATCTGTCTGCAGGTTCAGGGCCTTTTTTCTTATGCGTACTTTTAATTGTCATCAGACTGCCTCTTCAATAGAGTAAAAACAATACTATAAACATACAATCCAGATATTATATTTAGATCTAAAAAATGAAGTGTATTGCACCATTAAATATGAACATATGGAATTTGTTTTACTTACTGAACAGACTCTGGTGTTCCAGTTAGCATACATGATCTTTCAGGCAGGCCTCCACTATCTACAGTCATAAAATAAAACCAATTTAGCAGTAGAGTTAAGACAGAAAAAGATCATGAAATTAAACATAATATACAAACTACTGTAACTTCACTGAAGTAGAATAATTAAGTGAAAAATCACAACATCTTACGTTTCTTTAGATCATGATAATCACAATTAGCACAAAATATTAAAATATACCTTAAATGAAGGTTCAGGCAATTAGAAGCAATGATCAGCCTTCTGAACTTTCTACCAAGAAACCCCACCAAAATAAACAAAGAAAAAAGCTCCACAAATAGTTACCAGGTGCAATCTGTATTTTACAGCCAGACTCTTGCTGTATACGTGAGATCTGCTCGCCACCTCTGCCAATTACTTGGAGAAAGAAAATATAGAAAGATTATTTGTATTATCAGCAACTGCCAGCATCCCTCACTACATTACCCCACCACATCCACACTACTTACTGAATCCAACCATCCCATCTGGAACTTTGTACTCCTCTGTCATCACAGACCTACAGAGAACGTTAAATCAAACGGAACACAATGACTATTCAGAGACCAAGCTGGCATTAAATTTATATATATCCCCCCATTAAACTTAAGAAAACTACTGTCCCCACCATCACCCTGGCTTACTTGCCACCCCTTCACTTTAAAAGTCATTATGCAAGCACAGTACTAAGTAAACTAACAATATATAAAAGTGACCACAAAAATTTCAAGTATCATACAAACTGATCTACGTTTTCCTTCATCCTCTTCACTATTAACAGATGTGTGGTACGGAAAAGGCTACTGTAGCATTTTAAGTTTCATCTGTATGTCCACCAAAGTATGTTGAAAATACACAAATTCCAGCATCTCATCTACCAAAACCAACCAAAGCGTAAGAATAATAGTTGCATGTGGTTGTTCAGGGAAGAAATGAGTGGAGAAAACTACTAAGTTGTAGCAAGTGTAGCTGATTGAGCAATACGCTGTGTTAAATCTGAATTTATTTTTTTATTTTTATTTTGTTAATCCATTAGATTTCCTTTTTGTTTACAGGATAGTGTCAGCCCTTTCCCTTTCACATCTACTTCCAACTTCTGTTTATGCTACCTATGCTAAAGTAGTAAAAAACAGTAACGCATTTTACTTTTACTAAGCTTGATGCACAGCCTAGGTTGTGACAAGAAAGAAAGAGACGGCAATGCAGATGCATTTTAAGTGTTTGGCTTGGGACTTGCTGAAGCTAAATTTCAACCAATCACACAGATAGAGAGTAATTGCTTCATACATTGATATCGTTTTTTCCGAGAAATTTCTTGAAACTGCCTTCTTTCAGTAAAAAGGAAAACTCCTTTTAGTGTAACTCTTACCTTTGCTGTTGATGCATTGGTGGTAACTGATTTCCAAAAGCTATAAACAAATATTGTTACAATTAAATTCAAATAAGTAGCATAATTTACAACTAAGCTTCTCCTTTGGTAATAAAACTTAACTGTATCAACTTTTGTCCAAGTTGACTTTTTAATAAGTGTTATCAAGAGATTTAAAAACAGCTAAAAAGATTCTCAGCTGTTGCTAACATTGTCAGTTTTACAAAGCAGACTCACACTTCTTCAAGAAAGTAAGGCAAAACCCCCCAGCCATTCTTTTGATCTTACTGATTCAAGGATCACCTACCAGAACACTGTTTCAAATTCTTGTTCTGACAATGTTACACACTTGTTTAGTTTTTTTTGGCAACAAAATAAAAATTACTTACAGTCATTCTGAGGAGCAACTTTCTTAGCATCTGGTTGATCTGCAAAATTAAGATTTTTAAAATTTTTTTTGCCAAGAAATTCAAGAAGTGTTTACACCTTTTAGTGTGAATTGTAACTTTCCAGTGTATTTTAGTCCCCCTTTCCTTTTTTTTTTTCCTTTTCTTTCTTTTTTTTTTCCTCCAATTTCAGGGAGTTGATCATCTGAATAAAAGAAAGAATCTCACGAACACTTAGCACTTGGTTAGCGTAGCTGAAAAGATGTTAGGTTTTTCCATATTATCTATTAAGTAGTTTAACAAAAGGCAGTTTTCGGAACACACTGTAGATTGCTCATAGATACCCAGTCACTGAAACTTAACTAAGACAAGTAACAAAGTTTAGCTCTGTTGGTTGCTCAAGCTAATGATGCTTCTATAGTAAAAAAGAAAAAAAAAATCAAATCCATACCAAAAAATCAACAATGATTTAAAGAAAAAAAATTCTGACAATGGTCACAAATCTAGATCAAACATCTGAAAATACAACAGTATCACATGGAAATGTAATCTCAATCTGAATGTTGATATGAAATTCCTATCCAAATATCAAGCATTTCATAGCATAAAACTTCAAAAAAAAGCAGATTCAAAGCAACTACATCACTACCATCCAAATCCTTTCTGTACAGTAAAGGAATAAAAGGCATAATTAACCTATATCTGAAAAGATAGACTTCAGATGCTTTCTTCCCACCCCAAAATAAAGGTTTTATGAACCACCATAATTTATGTGCAGCAAAAACTCAGACACATATTCCAAGAAATATCTGTGTCAATCCAGAAAGATCCACTAGTTTATGTCATGTTTACATACTAAACACAGGTAATAAATAAAAATTCCTGCCTTTAAAAGGAGAGGGCATTCCCTCCCAGTGTGTTGTACTGCTCGGACTTGTCCAAGAGCCATCTACACATAAAATAAAAAGAATACATTACATATATCATCTGAAGCATCATTAGCTCATTTTTGTATATTAAAAACCTCACCCTTAATAGAAAAAAAAACCCCAACTTTATTACAGGACACAAGAACTCCTGATATAAAGCCTTAGTTACATTCTGTAGACTGAGTTTCAATCCTCTTTAAAGGAAAAAAAGGCATTGCTCTTTTGTGAGACCTATCAGAACATTTCAACAAGCTCAGAGATTTCTTTCCACAATTTAGCCAAGATTTTGTGTGTATATTAAACATATCAAACCCTGTTAAGTTCAAACTGGCTTCTTAGTAAGAGACAGAAAATGACACACACACATTTCAGGAGCAAACTTTACTGCAATATAAGGCAAATTCAAAAAGCTGCAACGAGTTAGACGACTTAAGTATGATCTTAGCAGGGTTCACACGTGCTATAGACTTACAATATTAGACCAAGTAAAAGTGTATACAAGGTACAAAATTTACTTTCCTGTCTTTTTTTAAAGTCCTATGCTTTTACAATGAAATGCATTAATACTTTTATTTGAAGCTATGCAGTAACAAAGTATATGAAACAATTGAATTTAAGGAGTGAGCACTTCCTACTCTAATTGTAATTTACAAACTGTAGTCAGTCCTACACAACAACAATAGACTTAAATGACATGACGTACCTGTGTAAGTGTTTCTCAACCATGAATTTATCTGCCCCCCTCCCCAGCATACATTTTCTTCTTTACAGTGTTTAAGCCACATTTAAAATATTTTAAAACAGGCTTACATTCACTTCAGGTTAGAGCACAATGGTTTAAAACAAATTTCCCCACTCAACTGAAAATGAAAAAGCATGTCATGATCTATAAAGGGAACAAGATGTTTTTATGTTGTGCTATGGGAAAAAAAAAAAACCACGAACAAAAAAACCACCTGCAATCGTTCTGGCACCGTGGTCATACTCAACAAAAACAAATGCAGCAGTTAACGAGCGCATACCTCCATCCTCAAGAGGTCTTTTTTGTCCTCCATAACCGTAGTCGTTTGAATTCATTGATGTACCAGCATCTCCTCCAATTTTTGCTGCAATCTAAACAAAAGGCAGATGTTGTGAGTAAAAAATAATAAAAAAAAATCAGTCAGACCTCACTGATTCCAGATCTTCTAAACGATTTTAAGCGATTTAGAGAATGCCTATTAAAATGGCTCCAAATAAGTAAAGAGAAGGCTGCTGGTAGAAACAGTTCTGCTCACATAAGTTCTATTTTTTAACGTCTTCAAGGAGACCTGTGCTCATCCTTCAACAGCAAAGCTTCCTGTATTTTCTTCATCGGTGGAAAAAAAAACCACCACAAACCCATCCCTTAAAACACCAGAAACTTTCTTCTAAAAGGGACATTTCCTTTTCTACCCATTCTTCACAAAACACTGCAGCATCTCAGAGGCCCTGACCACTAAAACTAATTCAAGCCTTAGTAATCCCGACTACACCGGGTCTTCAAATATTGCCAAAACCAAGACGGTTTATTAGTAGACGAGGAGAATTTTTTTTTTTTTTTCCCCGAGAAATAACGAAAACATCGCCCGTGGTGCAAGAGCTACAAATAAAACTTGGGGATACAGAACTTCCTTAAAGGCCGCCCTCGCTCCGCAGGCCGCGGCGCTTCCCAACCGGTCTGACCAGGTTAGCGGGCACCCAGGCCGCCTCGGGCCACACAATACGGGCGACGCGGCGGAGCCGCTCTCCCGCCGGCCCCTCCGCCGCCCCAGCGGCCCGCCAACCCGACGGGCTACCGATAAGACGCCGCTAGTCGCCGGCCGAGATTTCGCCTCCCCGCCGCTCCCCTCGCCCCCGCCGCCCCGCCATGGCGGGTATCCCGCCGAGCCGGGGCACCGCGGGCAATGGCGGAGCGCAGGGAACCAGGGACCGATTGGAAAAAGCTTTCTCCGGCCGGGAAGGGAAGGCGGGGGACGAGGGGACGGGACAAAGCTCCCCACCACCCGCCTCACAAACACATATCGGCGGAGCGGACCCTTCCTCAGGTCTCCTCAGAGCCCAGCGTCACCCGAGCGCAGCCCACGAACTCCTCCCGCGGCCTGGCCAGCTGTCGCCTGCAGGCCCCGGGACCGGAGGGCCCATTGATTTGTCAGGGCCACCTCACGCACACACACACCTGCCTAGCCCTCTGTAGCGCGTCTTTAAAGG
>VYZM01008294.1:534448-545434 GCA_013398915.1 Dromas ardeola | reverse complement strand
CGCGGGGGGAGGCTCGCGATGTTTCCATAGCAGCACGAGCGGTCGGAGGCACACGCTGATAGGGCTGTGAGAGTCACGTGGTGCGGAGTAAGGAGGGAGGCGGGGAGCGCGGCGCTGCGCTCGAGGGGCCGTTTGGGCGGGTTGCCGGGCAGATCTCGCGTGACTTGGTTGCAGAGCTGAGGGGTGCGCGAGTGGGAGCGGCGCCTGAGGCGCGGGGTCTGCCGGGAGGGAGCACGGCTGGTCGCAGGGGGGTGCGGCTGAGGCGGCGTCGGTCGGGTGAGTGCTGTGAGGGGGGTAACGGAAGGCGGCCCGGCGGCGACCGGCAGCCACCGGCAGCGCTGCGGCGTAGCCGCCTGCCCGCGTTAGACTACGCCTGGGGAGGCGTTGGGGCGCTCCGGTGGCTCTGTTCCTTCCCGACTGGGTTCCTGGGCTGGCTGAGGAGCGGGCGGTGGGGGTGGCGGCGGTGCTGTCCTCAGCCCCGAGCGGAGCGGGGCGGGAGCCGGGCCTTTTCCCCGCCTTAGCTCGGCGGTGCCCTGTGGAGGGGCTTCTCGTAACGTCGTACCGCGGTGCCTGGCGCTGTCGGTGGTGCCCGCCGCGTGACAGCTGGGGAAAACTAACACAAACTCCCTTTCCGGGGGAGAAGCCTTGGCGTCTGGCGGCGCGGGCTTTACGGTAGCCGGAGAGGCGAGGGGCACCTCCTAGGGCTTGTTCCCGAGCCCCGCGGAGAGTCAGCGGCGTTGAGCCGAGGGGGCAGAGGCGGGGCCCGGCCCGGCTCCTCCCGGCGCTCGGCCCGGCCTCTCCCTTCGGGCGCGGCCCGGCCCTTGTTTTGAACGGCTTCTCGGCCGTTCCACCGCCCCGGGAACGGGGCAGGCTGCTTCCGCTCACCTTTCGGCGAGCTTCGCTTGCCTCCTCTTGCAGCGGCCACGGTTGTTTAGCTCTGAGTTGAAAATGATCACTCCTGTCATACAGTTTTGTATTGTATAGTTCTTACAACTGGGGGGATTTTTTTTTCCTGGCTGCGCAAGCACAAGCTTTAATGAAAAATTGGAGCCGGTAATGCCTTAATCAGGGCCCGGTTTAGGTCCTGTGACCTGGTGGGAATGAACTGTCATGCTGAGTATGGATGACGGTGTTGCAAAGGCTTCCCATTTAGATAAGGTCATAGAATATCTACTTAGCTAACATAGCAGTAGAGACTAGATAATACTGAAGGGGAACTAAGCCGTGTAACTGCTTTCTGTACTATTCTGAGGGAATGCTTTTCAATTTTTAAAAAATTATTTATATGTATCTAACTGTAGCTTTTCATGGGCTCCTCGATTACATAAATACCATGTTTTTTTGTTTTTTTTTAAATGTGTACTTTTAACCTGAAGCGTGGGAGGTCTCTTCCAACCTAAATGAGCCTGTGTTTCTCTGTCAGAACTTGTAATTAAGAAACTGTTGGTTTGGACTTCGTGTAGTTTTGGGCTATGTGCAGGAAGGGAACAAATCTTGAAGTCATATGAGAAAACGTGTCTTGCTGTCTTCTCTTTTGTCTAGCTTTATAGTTCCATGCTGTCTTAAGAAGTTCCTGGTTTCTCATTGGTCCCTTTGATTCTGGCCGTCTATAAATGAGATCGTTTTAGTAAACCTTAAAATGGAGTGCTGCTGCTGAGGTCAGATTATCCTGCATCTCCAGTCTAGGTAACTCCACCGAAGGAAGCTGAAAACATGTGCTAGATTTTTTTTTCCTACTATAAAACGTTTGAAGTAGTGTAGTTCAAAAGGGTTTTAAGATTAATATATTCCACAAAATTAAAATTCCTACATGCTTTTAGGCAGATTACCATGTATAATTAGAGCTAGGTGAGACTTCTGCTGAAAGAGCCTGTTCAGAAGAATTAGCATATACTTTCCATTAAAGTGCTAACTGTGGGAGGAGGGGAAGCAAAAATAGATTTGGAAAGTGGGAACTTGATTTTCATGCTGGGCACTTTGCTATTTCTAAACAATAATTTGACCTTGAACTGTTTTTTCATTTCCTTTGTTATTGAGAATATGGCTATGTACACCAGCCATGCTATGCAAAGAAGTAAGTTGAGCAGTAATAGTTGACTATGATGCATTGAAGCTAATACTGGCTACTGGCTATGTCTTTTGTGGCTCTTTGCTTATTAGAAGATGTGGAGCGTCTACATACTTTGGTTTTTATTGTTACGAAATGGGATAATGATTCTTTGCTGAGTTCTGTGAGACAAGCCAGTAGCTATATAACACCAATGATGTTTTTAAGTAGTTATGATGCCTTGGGCTAAGGAAAACACTCTTGTCTGGTACTCTAAGTGTTATAGTTGCATTCATAAACAACTAAGGATAAGTGAATGTTATTTTTGGAATTTTTAGTGGCTTTTTACTACTGTTTGAGGTGACGCTTCATTGGAAAGATAAGATACTTAGTGTACATATGATTCCTCAGTCTTCCAAATTGTTGAAGTCACTGTATTTCTTAGGCCTTTCAGATAGTTAAAACATGAAATGTAGCAAATTACAGAGGAGTAAGATCTTTAATATTATATACTATATAAATATGCCCTTATTTTCACTGTTCCTAAGTTGATCTAATGAACTTTATCAACAGTTAGAGTTGCTTCTATCTGTATTTCCCACGATGGCACTTAGATTAGAACCTGTCTGCTAGAAAGCCATGTCTCTTAAGCACTCTATCTCCATTACCCTTTATTAAACGATACTTCTATTGAGAAAATTATCACTATGGGATTAATTCCTTTTCCTTAATCTCTTAACGGAGCAGGGTGAGGATGCAACCCCTTAACAGTGCTAACTGCAATATTCTTTCAAATGCTTTGCTGACTTGTTACAGCAGCATATGCCAGCTTAGTCTGCTTTCTCACTTGCAAAAATTACTCATTGCCTGTTTTTCCAAATCTGCCTTCTAAGAAATTAAATGTAGTGGATTGGTAAACAAATATTTGCACTGTGCTGCTAGAGCAACAGAAAAATAAGCCACAGTTCTACAGTAACTCATTCTTACTAAAGGATGTATAGTAGAGAAATCTTCTTCCACTTATCTTTCAGAATTTTAATAATTGGATACTAAACAACATAACATGTAAAGAGAATATGGAGTTTTAAGAAGTCTTTCAGTATTTCCTTGGGAGATTAGAAAAAGGTGTCTCCCTTAACTAAGTTTATTAGATGTTGACATCTCTCATGGTTTTCAGGCCATAGCCTGATGATCACTGAAAACAACAACTAGAACATTCTGGTAGATGTAATTACTGAGAAACAGCTAGTTCAAATGAAAACTGACAAGTCAGAAAACTTTTTTTGTATAGCGTGGATTGTCACAGACTTAAGCAATGGAGAGTTCTGGAGAAAAAAACCCCACAAACAAACCACTTTTTTTTTTGTTTGTTTTTAATCAAGTATTGTGTGTATAAAGGAATCCTTACTTCTACCAAAAGGTACTCAGTGTATTTCTAGATTAGCTAGTTCAGGCATTAGAAAAGCATAGATGTAAAAGTGCGGAGCTTGTCAAAATCCTCTGCATGAGCTAAGACATTTCAGCGTATGCTTGCATTGAGTTCTGTTGTTGGGTTGTTTGGAGGTTTTTTTTCCCTTTAACAATTTTCTTCAACTTTAATCTGTGGTGACCAGACCAAAGGGTAAGGCAGTCCTGAAAGAAGTGGTTTGCTAGTACAGGTAAGGAGACCCTTCACAGGGCCATATATTAAAGGTTTACATTTCTTACAAAGTTGCCTCTGCAACTCTCTGGGTATTGTGTTTCGTTTAGCTTTTGCCTCAGTACACTAAACACCTATATAGGAAAAGTGATTACAGTCTCTAACTATCAGAGAAGGATAACCATTGTGATAGCTTTACATCTGCCCACTGTGCTTTCTGCAATTCTTTGCTGGTGTGGGGAAATTTGCAATTGATTTCTGATGATTTCATCACTTTGGGAGATTTAGATCAACTGATTCAGATCCTAACTGTCAGCTGATGCTCCCACACTGGCAAAGGGTGTCCAGGATCTGCAACATTATCAGTAGAAACCTTAAGTAACTACTGAGAGAAGATTCAGTACGTGCTCTATATCCAAACAACTGTTGATCTGTCATGAGCTTTCATATTTATTACATGTGCACTGAAGTAGTAATTACAAATTTCAGATCCACAATTTGGATCTGAAAGAGAATGTGTGGAAAAACTGGTAATATTAAAGCATAACTTAAACTGTCCACAAAACCTATACAATGCTCATAATTAAGTTCTTGTTTGAGAGAGATGAGGGTCAAGGGGAACAGTTTTTAGGATTGAAATAGGCAGTTGAGAAAATTACCACTGTGCAGAATTCACCTACGCAGGATGATACAAGTGATGGCCGGCTGTGTCGTCTTAGTCAGCAAATATTCCTATTATGCTTCATTCCAGACAAATGCAGAGGCATGGGTTGCTACTAAGGAATTGGAGAGGGCAGGAAAAAGTATTTGTGGAGGGGATGGCAGTGTTGAAGAGGAAGGGCAGCCTATTCTGCAGCTGCTGTCACATCTGCCTTCACTCAGTGATGATAACCCAGCTTTCCCCTTGCCTTCTGGGGGAAGGGCAAGAGTGAACTTACTCCCTTAGCCCCTACCTGGTCCCCTGTGTACCAACTTTTATATAGTAAGCTTCATAAACCCTAAAATCTTTGTGGGTTTTGGCTTACATTTAGTCATGCTACTTTTCTTAGCAAAAATGTTTTACTATATTAAGTATTTGAAGAAAAGCTGTGTAAATATTGTAGATTCTTTAGAGCACTTGTCTTGCACATTTTACTCATGTGAATTGTATTTCTTATGTATTTGATTTCAATCTAGAAGTGGGTTGAAGCTGCTGAAAGAAAATGTAATAGTAAAATTTAAAAGGGAAGAGGGGCGTCTTTGCCCCAGGGTTTCTGTTAAGATCTTGCAGAAAATTTCATTCTGGGCTTGAGGACAGTTGAGCAGTAAAAGATTAACATGACTAGCCTCTGAAATTCTGACTAGCTTACAGAAGGCTATCAAATTGCATTAGGTGTGTCACAAATACAGAAGTCTAAATCAGAGAACACTTACTTCTTCCTTAAATACAACTGAAGTATTCAATGAGACAGTGGATCACTGTATAGAATGAATGTAGTGCAAAACGGCAGCTGGATAATATTAGTCAGCATGATAATGTGGTCATCAGTCTTCAGTGTCCTACTCGTTCAAGGGGAGTGGATGTTTTTGTGTGGATGTCATGGGAAGGAAAGTTTCGAGAGCCCAGGGAATTTGTTTGCTGTTAGCATCTGCAAAACTCCTCCCAGATGGTGGAGAAGTGTGAAAGGCCTTGTTTGAAATAAATTGGTTGATGGAGCTTAGCATGGGAGTTGCATATGAATGGGGGTTAAGAAGGGCAGAGGTGGCGACTGAGGGACTGTTAAAGGGAGAACAAATAACTATTGCAATAGTAGCTGTAGGGGATAAAGTGTCTACTGTATTTCTCTATCAGCAGAACACCGGAGACTGTGCATTCAAGTCCTGTTAATAAGCGTGTAAATACGTATTGTGTTGAATTAAGGCAGTAATGTTCAGAATTCTCCTGTCAAAATGAGAAAGGCTTGATTACTTCAAAGGGATTGGTGTATTTCCCTATTACGTAGGCCTTTCTGATACTGCTTAATTGCAGCTAGCATCTTTATTTGTTAATTTTTGACTCAGAGCACCTTATTTTTAAACAAATTGTGCATATATTGCAGAGTCAAAAAAAAAAAACTGGCAAAGAAAGGTAAATATCCTCTGAGGGTGAGGAAGGGAAAATGGAAGAGATGCTTTAGAAGCTCTAAATGACTAATCGCTTCAGTCCATAAAACCATGATTATGACATGCTTATCTAAACTGAAAATCCTCTTAAACTGTATTGTAAGGGTTATATGCATGTTTTGGGAAAAATAAATGTTTGCAGTGAAGTTTGTAAATGTGTAAGGATATTTTTTCTTTAATAAACCCATATGCAGAGGCACCTTAGAGAAAGTTGTAGTCTAACTGCCACTTCAGTATCTGTTGGTGGTTAAAAGTATCTTTGTGTCATCATCAAAAGCCCAGTTGTATTTAAAAATGAGCCCTCAGTAACAATGCTGCATAGACATGGAAAGATACGAATGTTGCTGGGTTAATCTCAGATATCACTCAAAAAAAAAAAATCAGTGTTGTGGATGTCATGATATGGCTTGATCTGAAGAGGAAGAAAAAAGGAGGTTCCATAAGTTTAGCTTAAAAAAATTAAAAAATGCATACACCTGTAAACCTTTTGGCTATGGATTGGTATTTTCTGCGGAAAGTATAAAGAGGAGATCTTTTACTTACTTCGTACAGGTTGTTGAGTGTTAGGGTTATGTCCTATGAGTGAACTGATTCTGTTTAATGTTTTCATTAAATAGTCATGGAAATGGTAATTTCTATTTGCAGGTGTCCTCTAATTCACTGCTACTCTTTGTACTGCATTTTTTTCAGAAGGAACAGGGAAAAGGTTAAAAAGAAAATACGTCACTTTCTACAGTGAAATGTCTTTCTGGGACTTGCTACCATGTAAAGTTAAAACTTTTATTATGAGTTTGAAGGAAATTTTTCATGAAACTATAGAATTTCTATAGTTTGTTAGTAGAATAGATGCTGAAATTTGCCATTGCTTTGAAACATTATCACTTTAGAACATCTAGACATTTTTATGCCTAATTGTTCATCTTTCTATGTTATACCTTCTTTCCTAGCACCATTTAACCTAGAGGAATAAAGTCATTTAAGAGATTAGCTGCAATGTCGTTTATCAAACTTCAAACTCCCCCCTCCCATCTTCTTTTCCCAAAACAAATAAGAAACCTGATTTGAGCTGTGGGATGTGGTTGAAACATTTGAGAGACTAATTAGCAACTATTTTGACTTCTATTACAGCAGATTCTGATAAATATAACTGGGTCTGCCTGTATTTCTGTCTTCTGTAGGTGAACAGAAGTATATTCTTATTGTTTCTACTTAAATCAAGTGAGTTTAGGTGTGCTGGCATATGTTGTCCTTCCAGGTTAAACAGAGTTGTTCTGATGTCTCCTTACCAAATTCCTGTCTATACAATGGTTCAGTGCCTGTGTTTTCAGCCTTGTGTGTAAAACTAGCTGTGTGAATCAGAGCAGCTGGGTGGGATTTTGACAAGCGCATTCTGGAAAAAGCATCTAGTGTGACCATCTCCTTTTGCTTATGTAAGAAGAGTGTGGTCACATGTCCACAGCAAAAATGTGTGCAGCTCCTTATTTGGTAATGCAGTAATAACCTTCATCTTGTTTGAGTATAATAGCAATTTAAAACAATACAGTGTAGCTGAGTCACTTTTTCAAGTGGATTTATTTGTTTTGGAGTTCCTCTCTTCATCAAGACTGAGAAAATAGTTTATTTTCTGCTGGAAAGTATTAATTTCTGTCATTATTACAGGAAAAAAATAACCAAATAGAGTGTGGATAGGGATTGTGCAGGCATCTTCCACCTACCCTTCCCCCGCTTACATGTGACCCATAACTAAAATCAGTGTCGTGTTTATTCAGTGTTTTTCTCTCAGCTGCTCTGTTTACTGTTAGCTTTTTAACTATGCCAGAAAAGAATCTAATACTCTTCCAAGAAGAAAAAATGTCTTGCAGACATGACTTCTGTCTGTTCCTTAATTATGGAACATGACTGAAGTAGTGGTACAATTCTAGATCAGCCTATCGCTCTTCAGTATAAAGCTGTAGAGTATCTTCACTGTTAGGAAAATATTTCTATAATGTGTTATGTTCTAATAATGAATGTTCCAAACTGGCAGTGTGTTGGGTCTGTTTTTTTTTATTGTTATTATTTAAATAGAATGATTCCAAATACTTAAGTGATAGGCTGGGAACCATTGGAAAGAAGGACTTCAGGTTCAGATCAGGTCACGTCTGAGTCATGCCCGTGCCAACTTCCCAGAGACTCTTAGCCAGAGCGCTAACCTGTAAGGGCTGTCTTTATTCTACGGGTGCCCTGAGTTTTGTGGTGCTGCCTCTTTGCTGAGACAACAGGTTGTTAATTACATTGTTTGGTGGAAGAAACCCTCTAGGATTCCTTTGCTGTGAATGAAGGAATTGCTGCCATAGTTAAGGTAAACACCAATAAATTGTTATAGATGGCAGATACCCTCCCTTTTCTACAGGTGAAAAGCTAAAAGAGGAGCTGTTGTATGCTACTTCTATTGAAATAGATATTAAATGAAAGCCTGCCCATCCTAATGTTTCCTGGCTGATAAGGTAGTTGTGATAACTAACTTTAGGTGGGATATTGAGATAAATAAATTTAAAATGCCTTTTAAAAAATATTTTTCCATTCCAGTTTCTTGAAGGAAAGTCAGCAAGGGTTATTGTGGAAACCAGCACTATTTTTCCATTGTCATTTTCCTGTTAATCAGTACATAGCACTACTGTTAGGTCACAGGAGTTCTCCTGCATCAGGATTCATTTGGTGGAAGAACTGGCAGGGAGCCAATCGCCGTTCCCAGGGTCTGAGCTGGCTGGCCTTGTGTCCAGTCTCAGCTAGCCCAGAGCAAATGTTACTTTGGTTTGTGCCAGCTGGCCCTGGTCTGTGGGGTGGAGAATGCTGGACTGTAGAAAGAGTAGCTTATGAGCTCGTTATTCTTTCTCTGTACTTGTAGGGAGATTGCTGCCCCTTCTGTGCTGCAAGAGTGGGGCCAAATCCATCGAGTGTTAATGTCAAATTAAGCCTCACTTTTACTGAAAACGGGAACATTAGAAACATCCTTGCAAGTGTTACTAAACACCTGTTTTTAAAAAGTCTGTTTATTGTAAGCAATACCCCTCTTTATTTCACTTAGATGGAAAACAATACAGATAACCTTAATAGTCATTGCTTATTTTCCAAGGTTTGTTTAATAAACAGATCTGCAGGTAGGAAGGTGAGGGTAGAGGTCTACACATCTTTTCAATTGGGTTTTTTTGGGGTATGTGTGAATTATCGTAGAGCCTATAGGCAACTGATACTTTTTTTCATGGGAATAGATGGAGAGGTGGCAGGAGAGAAAGAGGCAGGATGATTGCAAGTGGTACCCATGATTGCGATTTTAAGTCAGTTTTAAGTAACATGCCTCTAGTGTATGTACTTTTAAAAAAAACAAAACAACAAAAAAACACCAACCCCAAAAAAACCCAAAACAAAAAAAAAACCCCAACCCTCCTTGGCAGTACTAATAAATGAGTTGAATCTTTTTTTTAAAAACACACAAAACAATGCTCCAGTTATAGGACAAGGAAGCATGCTAGGATAAAGAGTGCTCAAACTCTTTTCTTCTGTTAGTTGAAGCAGATTTCCAGCGCTTACAGTTGGACAGCATTTGTCTGTCACTGAGGTTGATTACGTAGTGCCAATGCTGCCATTTTAAGCTTCTGTGTTAGCAAGTGTTCATTCTTTAGAACATGGAAGTGGCTGAATTGCATTATATTGAGATTTTCATTAATCTAATGAGGGTGCTCATCTACAGAATGCTGGACTCGTTGTCCATTAAGCGGTCTGTTTAGCCCAGTAATTTGCATTCAAAAGTGGCCATAAGTAGATCCTTCAGGGAAAACTGGAGTGAAGTGAAGACTTGGTCCTCTTTTCCACGTTCCTAGCTTCCAGATATTTGCAGCTCAGGGAATTCCTGCTCTGACATCTCTGTTGAGAAACTTGCAGTGGATCTCTTCTATGGTATTTTTTCAGTGTCCCACTGAAACCATTTTTGAGTTTCCATTGTCCTTTGGCAGACAATTCTATCACTTGTGGAACTTATTAATTTTATTGTTGAAACTGGCTTCTGCTAGTTTCACGTAGTGGCTCTGGCTTAGATGGGAGTAAACCATGAAGAGTTAATGTCTCCACCTCCTTTCTCCATCATTTGTAGACCTCTGTGACTTCTTTCTGTCTTTCTTACAGTCTGAAGAACTCAAGCATCCTCAGCTGTTTCTCATGTGGAAGCACTTTCTTGTCTTTGATAATTTTTTATGGTTCTTCTCTGAACATTTTAAAGAAATATTATAGTTGGTTTTGGGGAGGTGAGGGGAACAGACCTACAGTGTTACAGTATAGATATACTGTTGGTACTGTACTGTTCATGTGAGACTATAATAATGTTTTCTCTTTTGTTCTCTCTTCCTTTTCTAGTAACTCCTAACGCTTCATTTGCTGCTTTTTTTTTTCCTGGCTACCAAGCAATCTTATATTCTTTTTGGCGCTAATCAGAATTAATCAGTATTTCTTTTACATTTTTAAAGCAATATCTATCTTGGTATGTGTTATACTATTCATCCTGAGAAAAGTGTAACATGGAAGCCTGTGGCATATGTATAAAGCATATGTATAACCAATAAAATATTCTTATGTGGCAATATTGAAAATATATTTAGTGTCTGAGTATGTTATCACATAAGAATCTGAAAGGCTTGTATTGCAGCAGTATATTGTTTCTTAAAACAGTTACCAGAAAGGCTATAAAACTTAAACATTAGTACAATCAAATTAAAAGCAACTAGTATTGGAGTGAAACAGTGAACAATTATGAAGCCTTAAACTGTTCATCATAATTAACATCTTGCTTGTCATATAACCAACTTGGGAAGGTTGGTGGCATGGGAGAAACCTGACTGCTACTGTGTGATTAAGTCTAACTGTTCATTTGCATACGGGCTGTTTCAGGACAGAATTCCTTGAGTCTTGGATAAATTCCTGAGTGATAGCAGTCACAGCCAAAAGTAGTTAAGACAAAAATCCAGGCTTATCATACGTAAAATTGAAAGGAAGAACTTTTAATTACTATATTTTTCTGCGTTCTTTGCCCCAAACTGTTAACTTACTAGTAAATTGTTCAGAACTTGTCAAAACAGAACATTTCCTTGGAGGCAGCAGTACTTCAGCTTCCTTATGAATTTGATTT
>VYZM01008294.1:522036-534434 GCA_013398915.1 Dromas ardeola | reverse complement strand
ACTTTAGCTTCCTTTTGAATTTTATTTTTTTTTTTTTTTTTTTTGGTAACAACAGTGAGAAGAGATTTCTCCTTACCAACACAGTACACTTTTCTATATAGATGTTTACAAAAGTATGTATGGCAACAATGTCGTTAACTACTTGAAGTTTGTAATAGTGAGTGTGATAATAGGCGTAGTCAGTAATGTGAGGGAACCTGTTAAATGTTTTGCATGATTGGCATTTTTCCTGGTTGACCAATCGACTTGTTTTGAAGAAGAGTCCTTTTACAGAAATTTATGTGGGTGGGTATTGAAAAGGACACTGGATCTAAGTAAAGAATTGAAAAGCACTTGTGGAATCTGTATTCTTTCAGAAGAGGGAAGTCTTAATCTGTAGATGAAAATATTTGTATGTGGGTGGTATTGAAAAGGACACTGGATCTAAGTAAAGAATTGAAAAGCACTTGTGGAATCTGTATTCTTTCAGAAGAGGGAAGTCTTAATCTGTAGATGAAAATATTTGTATGTGGGTGGTATTGAAAAGGACACTGGATCTAAGTAAAGAATTGAAAAGCACTTGTGGAATCTGTATTCTTTCAGAAGAGGGAAGTCTTAATCTGTAGATGAAAATATTTGTATGTGTGTTGCTTTGTGTGACCATACTTTGGATGTTTCCTTTTGTTTTTCTAAGTGCAGTCTGGTACTTGACTGAAGTAGTTGATCAACACCATTGTGAAATAAGGGGGGGGGTTAGTTGAGTTTTCATCGATGCAATACAATACCTCATAGCTGAGTCCTAGGAACTTCGCGTACTTGCGAGAAGATGTTCATTCCCTCTCAGAGGTGGAAACTTAAATTTGGAACATTCTTCCAAGTGTATTTTTGTTCTTCAGCTATAGCAAAGTTTGTGACTTGGTAGACAGGAATCAGGTATGAGAAAGCAATTCTTTATGTTAATGACATGTAAGTTTGCTATGTTGTGATGAAGGATCAGTGTGCATGTGTGGCTAGTGTCCTAGTCATGTTTTTGAAGATAGTTCTAACCATGTATAATATAAAACCTACTTGAGATTTAAATCAGTTTATCTTCTTTTTTCTTTTTCTAGCATTGCATGTACTTCTACATAGGTCGTAGTATGTATATATAGTGGGAGTAATGATTTTCTGAAGAGAAGAACCCAACCTTAGAACTTAATATAAAACACACAAAAGTAAGTTTTAATGTGGAAAATATGGTGGCCATTTTCAGTTGTGCATAGTATTTCTAGCTTTTGGTCTATCATTATGAAAGTAACAAGAAAAATAAAAGTAAGTTAAAAAAAAAAAAAATTGCTAATGGTGCCTGCTGTCTTGTCATGTAGATTTTCCAAATAAAATTGAAGGCTGCATGAATCACAGGCTTAAAAATTCATTTTGAAAGTTCAGAAGTGGTAACACTATTATCTCTTGGTGATAGCAGTGTGCATTTTGAGATTTAACATTTGAACTTGAGCTGTAAATGGACTCTGGAATGTACGTTTAAAGTAAGCTTCCCCACAGAAGACCTTAGAAATGCGTTGTTTGGCCTGTTGGCAGGAGCATAACTTCATCTATATTCCAGTGATATTCTAAACTTTATTTTAAAGCAGATACTGCCAATATAAAATATAAAATATTTTTGTTGATGCTAGGGCTGGTATAACTTAAATATAGTGAATTTAATTTTCTTGGATAACTTTATATCCTGCAGTTTAGTTTAATGTCTCTTCTTGAATCAAAAATAATCAGACCAGATCTTTCTGGACAACACTATCAACTTTAAATATAGAAAGTATAGTAGGCATGTGTCCTATGAAGTACTATTTCACAGTGACTTAGCTGTATCTCTAATGGAAGCCAGATATTTTTGTAAAGGATGACTACACCTGTCCCTCTACATTGCTTCCTTTTTAATCTGTGAGGAATCAAAAGTCAACAGTTGTCAGTTAATTGCATTAAATTGCACTGTTGCATGTGCCTCAGGAAAGAAATTATGATGTACGTAGTACTCAAATTGGTGTAAATAGTTTGGGGTGCATTTCAATTTGAATTTTTTAAAAGTAAGTGTGTCTCAAAGACACAATATATGCAATATGAAAATATAAGTGTGCCTAATTACTCAAGTATGCTGTTCAACAAAATTAATGTCACTGTCTATTGTAACTTTATAATTCTATTAATTGTTTTAAGTTTTTATGTGGTATTTTGCTTTCTTATAAAATCAGCCCCAGAACCATTATGTACTGTAAACTTTTTTCTTCCATCACAGTAGCAGCATGTTTCTGCAGAGAACTGAAATAAACATTTGATAAATTTGGGTAGTTACTTGTGTATGAAGTGCGTGACTAAATGAAGCTTTTGTTTTAGGGCCATTGATTGATTAGAAAGAGCTCTGCAGGTTTTACTTTACATTTTATGTTAGATATATAAAAAAAATTATTTGTTCCTTCTGTTGTAAACTCAAAAAATTTATTTCTCTATATGAGACCAGCTACTGAATATTTCTGTAGTGAAACTCTTATTTAATGCATTCATGAATGGGGTTTGCATGTACAGGGTCTTATTCACAGTCCAAAAGCATAAACGTAGCTCACTAACAACTACATACAGTTAAAAATGGTGGGGAGAAAAGTCTTTATCAAAATTTTTTTCTCTGGGAAAGCAGTTGGTGATCTTGTAGGAAATTCTACTGTTGTATATGGATGTGCTTTCTTCAAACCATTGTAGACAAACGTTGATTTATTTCATCCATTAAAGTGCATTTGCAAATATTATGATACTTAATTGTGAAAGAGTTTTTTCTGGGGAGGAATTTGGCTCCTCTGCCTTGACATTTATGTGCACATGTATATTTATAGTTGTGATCTGTCTGGAATTTGCCTTTGTGGTTTTGTTTGCTCTTTAACTTGTTCTGTGATCTAGTCCTGTCTTTTTCAGTTTTGTTTCTGAGGTTTAATAGGTGAGAAATGCAGAAGAAATGGCTTAATTTAAAGGAAATAATGAGCATTTTTATTCAACTTCAGATACTTTAGGGAATAATGACACAGTTCTGCTAGAAGCTTTTCCTTAAAATAACCTTATATTGGTGCTAATTTATGATTGATCTAGAACTTGAGTTCAGTGTATCTATTATTGTGAATGTTTCCTTGTCTGTATCTTAATTTCAGTTATTCTTATGAAGGCTTCTTTAAAGAAAGCAATTAATTCAAAGTTAATATTATCAATGCAACTATTCTAAGAGCTGGAAGCGGTATGACCTTGCTTCTGCTGTTCTGCCAAAGTTATAATGTGTAGCACTTGTCTACATGTATGTGAGTTAAACTGTGGTTGTTCAGAGGGACGAATGGGAAAGATATTTAAAAGCGACAACTATTTTACTGAAATACTAACTGAATGCTGAGTATGAGTAGTCAAACTCAGTCTTGGAAGTGAAGGTGAACTGTTGATGGAACAATTTTCAGCTTCCTAGTGTATATTTCTAGACGTTTTTAGATTAAAATACTGAAGTCTTATATTATAAAAGTCAGTGTCACTTTCTTGTTTTCGATCAAAGAATGTAGAAAATACTCTGTAGATAAGAGTGGGCTTATATTAGGCAAGTTCTATATGGTTTCAAAATTTTGTTTGGTCTGCCGGAGAATTAATAAAATATTTTAATAAATTGTGTATTTGACTTTTTAGTAATTTTATATAGTTGAAGGTGCGTGGATTCTTTTCCCCGGTCAACTTTAAAAAGCTTGAACTGAAATTCTAAATACTTGGCAGCTAACAAGTCTTGAGGAATATCACACTGAAAGACTTGTATTCTAGCAGAATTCAGAAAATAACAGAAAAATATACAGAATTTATTTGAAAATTAAACATAACATTTGGAGTGATATATTGTGCCAAAGATCTGGTCTTTATTAGGTATGTCTTGTAGATAAACAACTGGATAAAAGCTTTGCTCTGCTTGACATTTTAGTTCTTTAGCATGATACACACAACATCAGAAGCTAGTTTAAGTGGTTTGCAGATCTCATTATGCGTCTTAAAACATTTCCACTGTTTTATCACTCAATGCTAGTAGAATCAGAGGGTCGTATGATATTAATATCTGGTCTCTACACATACTTTAGAATAAATGTTGAGACTATTTGGATAGAGGAGATCTTGAAGAAGCAATGTTTTTTACATATATATACATATACACATATACATATACACATATACATGAATGCTTAAAACCTGCTCCTGTGGAAGCATGCTTATTTTCACTGGTGCCTACAAAGTGACAGGCCCCCTGAAAGTTTATGGTTGTGAAGTGGACTGAATCAGAGTAATATGTTCACAGCTAGGATTCTTCCATCATAGAACTCTTGTATGTCAGATCCCTCTGTAATATGTGAAATTTTACATACTACACAGACATCTGAAATACTCTCCTATTTATGTCTGCACCCACCCTCGAATAAGGTATTTGGGAGGAAGGGCAGGTTCTACTGAAGTCTGAATTTTGCAATTAATTTTTTTTTGCGGTAGTATTGTGACTATTGAGTATAGTTTGGAAGAAAATTGGTTTACAGAATTGAATATAAGCAAAAGCTTCATAGATACCATTTGATAATACAATGATAATAAAAACTTCTTTCTCTGCCTGAAATGGAATGCAGTTGTTGTATTTGAAGACTGTGTAAACAAAGAGCTGATGGTTCATTGTATAGGTATATATGGTTCATTGATTCATAATGTGATAATCAGACAGAGAAATGTTGATGTGGTAGAATGAGGAAGAAAGGTAACTAATTGATTGTGGGGTTTTTTATCGTATTTTTGAGGTGGTGTCACAGCCAAGTGCATTATTTGATTTGTATGACTGAGAAGTTGCTTAGCACTCACTCAGGGCCACTCTTAATCAAATTCGTAGATTATGGCCTTACTAATTTTATAGGTACGTAGGTTAGTGGCTTGCTTCTGGGAGGCTTGAGTAAGTTGCAGGATGCACTTGTACTGCTGGCTTCTCACAGCCGAGGCCACCCTTGGCTACATAGGATCTATTGGGTTCTGTGCTGTTAATGCTCCCTAAACAAACCAAATCACAGCAACCACCCCTCCTTTAAGTAAAAGGTAAAAGCCCAAATAAAGGGTGAGCACGCATCCCAGTATGCCGCAATTAGAACTGTGGATGAGCAGATGTGCATACAGTAGAGGTGCCTTGTGGTACTTGGACACAAGGTGTCAAATCTCTGAAGTGGTGACTGAAATGCAAGGACTCTTGTGCATGCTAGTCTTTTAATTAAAAAAAAAAGTATTCACTAATTTTAAGAGAGTCTTATCTCTCAATCTATTACAAATTGTCTAAAGAACTCGATAAGCATCTGAGAGAAACTGTGGCCAAAAAGATATTTCCAAAAGATCTCTGATTATGTTATAAAGGGAAGGTCTTAATATGGAAGAAAAAGAAGGAACATGTTTTCTAGAAGGAGGTGCTTCAGTTATCCCATCAACTCTTAGAAGATACAAAATTCCAGACTGTAAATTCATTCTGACATGAAGATCTCATGCAGGGCAGGATGTAGAAATAATGTATTTGTTGCTGTACATCTCACTCAGAATCTTGAGTAATTTCATTTTTAGGGAATAATTTACCTAATTAGGGTATAATTTGGCACTTATGCCAGAATAGCATGTTCCCCTCTGTAGGGAGAGAAGGATGCCTGAACACTTACTGTGATATTCAGCAAAAAGTCCCAGTGTGACTTTTTCGTTGTTACCAGGATTTGTTCTGTAAGTTTTGACATTCAAGAGGAAAAAACATTTGATTTAAGAAGAAATCATGACTGTTGTTTTTTTTTTAATGAAACATGGGAAATTAATTACCATGTTTTACAAAATGGGGAGGGGGGAGCACTAAGCCTTCCTAATTGCAGCTCCTTGAGTATTCTTTTGATATTTAAAAGAAGAGGTAAGTGTTTAATATAATATTCTCAAAGGGAGATATTTTTTATACCTTGTTTTTTAAGCTAGCGTATGCACCCTCTGCTCCTTCGGTGGACCAGAGGTTTTGAAAAACTTAATGAAAAATACAGTCCTGAAACTAATCTGAGCTATTGCTGTTTTGACAATTCTATTGTGTGACAATACAGTGGCACATATATCATGGGGTCCTTATCAGACCCTCACTGGTGGGAATACTTCAATTGATATCAGTTACAACCGCACCAGAAGTTGCTCAAACCATACCATGGGAGCACAGCTGAGCATAATAATTCCTTGTACTGCTAGTTTTGCAAGAGCATTTAGTGCTGCTCTAAGTCTTACTCTGTCAATAGTGATGAAGTTTGTTGTTGTAGTAACTGCTGGGTTTGGATGGCAACTTGTCATATTCACAGCCATTTCTTGAGTGTGGTAAAGTTAAACTGCCCATGAAAATATGTATGTAAAGTAGCTTCTTAGGGAGTGGTATTATATTTTGCATTAATTCAGCTGAAGTCCTGCTTTAATTCAAACTGTTGTACCTACTGCTTTCAGAATTCCGTTGTGGAGAAAATATTGAATTTAGGACATGGGTCTACAAGAATTTGCCTGAAATACTAATAGTAAATTAACAAAAGGAGCACTCTTTAAAGAAAGATGAAAAGGGTGATTAGTTAAAGAATAGCTTTATTCCATGTGGAGTTCAGCTACAACTTCTTCCTTCCGCTGTAAAGATAATTGATTCTGTAACCTTGTGGCTCCCAATGTTCCAAAAATGTAAGTAAGTCCTGAGAGACTTGGTGGCAAGGGTAGTCGATTCCTTCTTTCAATAACCTTTGGCCTCTGTTACATTTGAAATAATAACTGCAGAGACACAAAAGTTCTTGCTTTCTTAAATATTGTGATGAAACCTTATCTTTGTACTGTTCTGTTTTCATCTAGTTCACCCTTATTCCAAAGTAAATTTAAAAGAAAATAATTAAGCAAATCCTGGATGCATTGAGGGAATCTGGTCAATTCTGGTGCAGAAACTGGAAAAGAATAGATATGATGTGAGGAATAGAGGGATGACACATATGTGGTGGGTTGTTGTTGGGTTTTTAAAAAAAAAAAAAAAGTCCCAAATCTTTTTCTAGTACTCTTAAGGAGAAATTTTCTGTCTCTTCTCATCAGGCCTCTTTTAAGTTAGAGCAGGTTCTGGAAAACACCTTCAAATATAGTGCTCCCTGAATTAGAAGGTTAGTGTTCTCCACTTGAGTTTGATGGTCCCTTGGCTGCTATATGCTCCTTTGCTTGAACTTCTTTATCGTTAGAAGGAAGGCAATTGAGCCTAATTGTCTTCATACAGGTAACTTCATAATTGAGCCTAGAGGGGTCTTCATACAGGTAACTTCTAGGTATGACCAGAATTGGCATATTTTAATATTTTGTTCCAGGGAGGAGTATTTTTCAAGCTACGCTAATCAGCCTTGAAGTTTATCACCATACTGACAAGTAAGGATGATTTTTTGACCTATCGTTTTTAACTAAGAGGTAAAAGAAATCTTGCAGGCTGAAACTTCATGCCATTCCCTCTGCAGGGCATGAGAAATACTTCAATAGTAAAATTTTCACTATGTATTATGAAACAAATGTGTAGGAACCAGGTATTTTTCTGTTATTATTGTCTCATGAGATGAAAGCTATTTGCTTGATGTGTTGTCATACTTCTATAATAGTCTTAATATTTCCTCTTGTGTAGAAGGGGGAAGGGAACCCAGTTTTGGTCTGCTGTGAGTGGCTTGAGTTGTGGTAAATTGAGTGATATTTTTTCCTCAGATTTGATTTGTTACTGCTTAATAGTACAGGTCTGCAGTCAACTCTGGTTGAGGGTGGCTTAATTTTATTTTTAAAGAAATGAAGTTATGTTTTCTGAAGCTTTGTAGTTAGCGTGGGTGTAAAATACTTCATAGTCTTTGCTGGAAAGGGTACAAATCCATGTTGATATATTTGGAAAACAGTTACATGTGCAGCTGTCTCTATAGAAACTGTGAAGTAAAATGCTATAATTACTTTATATGGGCTACTGCATTTCTGTTGGGGCAGTTATGTCTTTAGAGCTGACTGGATTCATCCCTGGTGGTGAAAGGCACTGTATCACACTATTAAACCTTTAAACTTTCTAGTTGCTTGGGAAGGGAGGAAGTTCAGCATTTTCTGTGTGTGTGCGTTGCGCGCATGCGTGTGTGTGAGAGAGTGAAAGCTGTGCAGACTGTTCAGCTGGGGCAGTCGGGGAAGTGACGTCCTGTATTATTTGTCGTTCTAGAAAGAGCGGAGACACGTACTGTAGGTGGGAGCACTCTTAAAGAGGGCTGTGTTCTGTCCACTGTGTATAATTATTTATAAATGAGCAACGGGGGAAGGAATGAAATATGGAGAAGCTGTCTAGTGTTTCTTTAACGTATCGGAGAGTTTGTTGATTTGTAACAGTTCTGTTTGTTTCAATTCCAAATTTGATTTTTATTTTTCCTTCTCTAGCATCTCTACGTTGCTAAGACACTGGACACTGCTTTCTTTATAGCAAGGAAAATCTGAATTCCTCTTACACTCAGGATGGGGAAAGATTATTATTCTATCCTGGGAATTGAAAAAGGAGCTTCTGAAGAGGATATCAAAAAGGCTTACAGAAAACAAGCACTTAAATGGCATCCAGATAAGAACAAATCTCCCCACGCAGAGGAAAAATTCAAAGAGATTGCAGAAGCTTATGAAGTGCTGAGTGATCCCAAAAAGAGAGACATTTATGATCAGTTTGGGGAGGAAGGTATGTATGTCTCTGTTATGCTCTGATTGGTCGCTTTCATTATCTTGAGTGAAGCAAAATAAACATAGATGATGCATGAAAACATGGTATGTTTTCATTTTTAGGCAATGTATTTGTACTGCTTGGAAGTTTGACTCATCAGCTTTTTAAATGTAAAATGTATTGCACAGTTTTAATGCTGATCTAGTTTTAATTTCTTATTTTAATGTGTTTTTATGTGGTTTTTTTTTTTTTTTTTAAATCACAAATACTTGACAGGCAAAAAGTTACTGAATTGAAAAAGTTTGTATTACTCACAAATAGTTTTCTGGGATATCTTACTGCTGTGTTCCCTTGCCCTAGCACTTTTTTTTTTAAGGTGCAGTTGAAAAGAGTTTTATTCTTTTCTTGAATTTTTGCTAAAGGGCAGTCTGTTTGATCTACGCAGGACAGTCCTTCTGAGCAGAAGCCCAGGTGTCCTGTCTGTAGTTGTCCTTGGCTTCTTGCCTGGAGAGGAAAGAATTTGGCTGATGTCATGAAATACCAGAACAATTTTTTAGCTTTAATTGTAAACAGTGATAACATGCCAAGAGAATGAGGCCTCAGAAATGTCATATTTATCCTAAAATGGTTATCTGGAGAGGATGAGGGTTTTTTTATTTTTTACCACCATGACTTTCAGTCTTACGATCGATTGAGCAACAGAGGAAGTCACTAACATCCCTCCCCTTTAATGTATGGTGTCAGAAATTCCACATGAAATGATTACTTCTGTTGTGACAAGTAGGTCCACTCATTGCTGTTCACTCAGGGACAAGTTTTTTACTAACATAAAGAAGGAAACCTAAATAGCAGTACTTTGGGGAGAATTGTGGATTCTCATCAACACATAATAAAATTTGGTCCTCTGTTATCTGTAAGACTTAATACAATTGTTAACATCCATAAATTAAAGTAAAGACCTTCAGCTTCTACAGAGGATGCAGGTTTTTTGTCTTTTGTTCCAATGCATGTATTCAAAGCTTTAGTGCTGTTACTGAAACATTCTAGGAAAAAAGTGTTTACGTAGATACCACAGCAGATCTTTGTTGCCTCTTGGGTCTTTTGCCTTCTTGCACTTCTTCCTTCTCACCTCCTGCCTCCTTTCTGTGTATCATTAAAAACCTTTTTACTTGGTGGATTCATTTGCATTTTAGATTCCTGTGCAGCAGCTCATCATAACTCCTTTCCCAAAATACCAAAGAGCTTGAATTAAAGCATATAAAGCAATGCAGCCTTTGGCATCCTGGTATTGCATACTTGCAGACAGAGGTTCAAAACATAGATTACTTTTTATTTGGGGCATAATATTAAACCAAGATGTGAATTTTTATAATGGTGAATCTGAAAATACCTCCTGATGCCTCAGCTGCTCTCAAAGCTCTTCAGTTGCATTTGAGAGTGTAACTAGGAGTTGTGAGGGAAAGGCGGGGGGGTGGGGTGAGAGGAAGGAAGAAACCTCAGTGTTTTGACAGCCAGGAACTTGATGTACCTTCAGTACCAGCTTTTGGCTAGCTATTCCGGGAGGTGTCCTTCTACTGTCACAGATTAAATCCCCTGATCTGCTTTTTTGACATTAACAGTACTGTAAGAGAAGGATGTACTACATGTTGCTAAGTACTTTTAAAATGGTCCGGTATTGAGATGGGGAAAGCATTCTCATTCTGATGTCTTACTTGGTTACCATTGATAACTGATATTAAGCTTATGCATGGAAGTTCTAAAAAGACTGAGCTAAATAAGCCTCAAACCCACCTCTTTCAAATTGAGGGAATGCATGCTTCATTAATGTAAGCCTTCACACTGTTATGGCTATGGAAGTAGGATAGCAGCTGTAGTGCTGAGCTGCTGTAAGGTTGAAAAAAAAATACAAAAATAACCAAATATTGTAAGTTTAGAAATAAAAGTCTTCTAAGAATACTTTCAGTCTTTCTTCTTAAAAGTTTGAGAGGGTATCCTGAAACGGTCAGTGCAGGAGAGCACTGACCTACTACAAAGAAATACTTGGAGATCATCTTTTGGGAAAGAGGCGTTTAAGAAAATCGATTTTTAGCTGGGTTTGGAATGAGAGAACAGGAAGTAAAAGGCAGCATCCAGTGCAAATTTTAAGGGAAATCTTATCAGGAAGAAATGAGATTTAAATCTATCCTTGTGGAAGATAGAAGAGAAAGAACAAAGCTATTTGAGTCTGATTCTTTGCACAGAGATGGTGACAATATATGCAAGATTTTTTTACCCAAATGGGCCTTATGAACTTCCAAGCTATTTTTATTTGTGGCTGGATTGAAAAGAGTTCCCAGGTTTCCTACTTACTTTATTTGTTAGAAACACAAGCTGTCGTAAGTTTGGGATTCTGAATTGAACATTAAGGAAGCATATGGCTGCTTGACTGTTGGCATGTTACCTTTTACTCAAACTGAATTGCAGGAAAACAGAGGTAAAGCTAATTAACACTGGGTTAAAGCTGAGGTGTGGAGACTATGCAAAATGTTGCATGTGATACTGCATAATTTTCCCCAGAAGTGATCTTGAAGAGGGATGCAACTCCCACCAGAGTGCAGCACAAGAAAAGATCAAGTCAAGCAGACCTGGCTTGTGTTTTAAGATGCTAATTCTTTGAATAGCTGTCTTCAATCATATGAAATAAAATTGGCAATGTCAGAATACTTCTCTTCTGAAGTAGAAGCCATTCTAGAGTTTCAGAAACATTGTTGCGGTTCAAGCTATTTAATTACTAGTTGGTACTTCATAGTCTGATGCTGAGTCCTCATTGAAGAGGAGACCTTTCACACTACTGCACACATTTTTGACTCATCAGTTCTGTTATCATTACACTCTGCAATAGGAAAGCTCATATTAATATTCCATTTGTTTTTCACTTTGCTTATTTGTCTTATTTAGGTCTGAAAGGAGGAGCTGGAGGACCTGATGGACAGGGTGGTACCTTTCGGTACTCCTTCCATGGCGACCCACATGCTACATTTGCAGCCTTCTTTGGTGGCACAAATCCTTTTGAGATCTTCTTTGGAAGGAGGATGCCTGGTGGCAGAGACACTGAAGACATGGAGGTGGATGGTGATCCATTTGGATCCTTCACTAGTTTTAGTATGAATGGTTTTCCAAGGGAAAGGAATACAGTTGGTAGCCAGTTGCGTCGTAAACAAGATCCCCCTGTAATCCATGAACTTAAAGTGTCATTGGAAGAGATCTATCATGGCTGCACAAAAAGGATGAGGATTTCACGTAAAAGGCTTAACCCTGATGGTAGAAGTGTCCGAACAGAGGACAAAATTCTTACTATTGAGATAAAAAGAGGATGGAAAGAAGGCACCAAAATCACTTTTCCAAAAGAAGGCGATGAAACACCCAACACAATTCCAGCTGATATTGTTTTTATCATTAAAGATAAACCTCACTCTCACTTCAAGAGAGATGGATCAAATATTATCTATCCTGTTAAGATCAGCTTAAGGGAGGTAAGTTTCTCTTTTGGTAGAACTCTAAACGTTTAAACCTGTTGCAATATGATACAATGGCTACACTGCACAAGCTGTATGGCAGCACTAAAGTTTTGGTTGGTGTTTTTTTTTTTTTTTTTTTTTTGTTTTTTTGTTTTTTTTTT
>VYZM01008294.1:458667-507832 GCA_013398915.1 Dromas ardeola | reverse complement strand
CACCTGGCGGCGGCATGGCCGGGCCGGGGCGGCGCCGGGGGCAGAGTCCAGCGCGGGGAGCCGGCGGCGTGGGGGGAGCCCGTTACAGGCGCGGAAGATGCCGCTGGGTCTGAGGAACAAGAAGAAGAACAGGTCCAGGGAGACCTCCAAGCTGGTGGAGAGCGAGGCGGCGGCACCGGCCCCCCCGGCGGCGGCCCCGTCGGCGAGCGCGTCGCGGCTGCAGTTCCACACGCAGCTGGCGCACGGCAGCCCCACGGGCCGCGTCGGCGGCTTCGGCAGCGCCCAGGAGCTCTACGCCAAGATCGCCGAGGTTTTCAGCATCGACCCCGCCGAGGTAGGGCCCTGCCCGGGGGCGGCGGGGGCTCGGCGGGTCGTGCCGGGGCACGGAGGGACTGGGGCTGTTCTGCGCCGCAACGGCCTTGTGCGAGCTGGGGCGGACGTGGGTATCCCCTGCTTCGGGGGGGGGATTCCTTTTGCTAGTTCCAAATGGGCATTACCGTACCGGAATGGATATGAGCGTAATTGCATTTAACTTTTACACGGAAAAACAACGGTCGTTTTAACCAAAGTATCTCTAGTGTCTTGGTTAACTCGCTGCCACTGGGTCAAACCGTCTGTATTACAGCTTTCAAACTATTTCTATTACAGTTGTCAAACCATTTGTATTACAGTTGAGTGGAATAATTATTTCCAGTGCAGGAATTATTGACTGTAGAGATTTGTTCCACTTCCAAAAAAAAACCAACCAAAACCTAACCAAAAAAAACCACAAAAAACCCCAACGGATCCATGAAGGTAAATATCCAGAATGAAGGCAATAGGGGTTATAACTGCTTTAAATCTGACTACATTTTAAAAGTCCAACTGGATGTGATGTTTGGAAAGTTTTCTGCTTTGCCAGGTAATTAATTTTAAAAGGCCCACTGTTTAAGTGAGGCTATTTAAATCCGTAACGGGAATTTTTTTTTTAACTGTTGCCTTTTTGATCTTTCTTTTTTTTCCTGAGCCAAGTTTTAAACATTGTTTGGATAATTATTCATTGGTGTTTGTAAATGCATTGTTTTCTCTTAGTTAAAAAGTGGTGGCCATATCGAGTTCTTCCTACATGGTTCTGTGAACCTTAACCTCTCAGTGGCAAATTGGAACAAGCGCTAACACTTCGTTATGCCTGCGTGTGGCTGTACAGCTTTGCTTGTTTTCTTACTTGTACCTGGCTCTTTTAAAAAGTAGTAAAGACTACTACTGCAGACCTTGTCCTGAGAGTCAGCTGTGGCCTGACCTAGCAGCATTTCAAACAGTAAATTGGAAAAGAAAAGCGGCTGTAGCTGTGAATCCCGTTTAACCAGGCACTGGTGCATTAAGTAATTAAGAAGTACCAGTACCATTGCCAGCCAATGCACCTATCTCCCAGACCGTCCCGGCTGCTGTCTGACCTCCTGCTTCTCTGTTTTCTTTCCCCACTGAGCTGCTGTTCCTCTTTTGTTCTGTTCCATCTCCAGTTATACATTTTACTCTCAAGTTCTCATAATTGCCAGATTATCTTCTATTTTAGTTTTCTTCCTTTCACTGCTGGACTTTTATTACTGATCTTTTGGCTCCACCGACGTGACAAAGAACAGCATTCACCAAGAAATTCGATTTTGTATGAATGGTGCGCTCCCATTTCTCCTGCTGGATCTATGATCTGATGCCCCCAAAGGTTTTAGGGGAAGCACCATATGTTTCATGGGCATCTGTTGCCAGCTTGTGCTAAACTAAAGAAGTTTCTTCTTCTCTCTTTTTCTCTCTACTGTGCCATTCCTATTTGGGTTTTCTTGTCTGTTTTGGTTTTTTTTGGTCAGTTGGTTTTTTTGGTGTGTGTTTGTTTTTGTTTGTTTATTTTAAAAATGTGGTTTATTGGTAAAAATGGATGGAGAATTGTTGCTGAATTATAGGCATTGAACTTAAAATCCTTTACTCAAGAAATTCAGTTGGCTTCAAGAAACGTAGTTGTATGAAATGAAAACAATGATCAAAAATATTTCCTGGTGTAAAGTTGGCATAGCAGAGTGAGGAACCTGGGCCAGACAGTCTGGCAACAAAATTTTGGATGGACAAGAAAAAGTAGGATAGATCAGCAAATAGCAAGGAGTACCATGAACCGTGAATTTATTAGCGACTGCTGAGCTCGCTGGAAGGAAAGACTAGACATTTTAAATGGTATTATCTATTAATTAAAGCTGCTTTCGGGCGGACAGTCTGGTGTGAAGGACGATGCCAGAAGCTACACCTCATCAAACTGAAAGCCACTGAGGTACTCAAATGCCGTTTGCAGGTGTTACCTGTCTAGGAAAGTTTCGGTGACCTAGCTGTGCCGAAGCCTGTGGGCAGTGTGATACCGTAATGCCTTCGGAAACAGGTACTATCACAGAGATCTCTGCCCTGTAGTGACTGAGGTGGAAAATAGCGTGGGGGGGTGAGGGGAAGAGCTCAGTGCAGGGAGCATTTGGATAACTGTGGCAGAAGTGCATACATTTAATACGATATGTGAGTTTACGGCAGTGTAGGCAAGGGTATGGATTCTTGGATAAGTTCCTACTTAAGTGTTTTGGTACAGTTTGGGATGAGCTATACTTGCAATCTGTCACTTTTCCTTTATGACTCCGCGTGGTTACAGCCCTTCCTTTCCTCTTTGTATCACATCTTGCAGGACCAGCTGAGTTTAGCTTCTGCTGGAGAATCCTTTCCAGGGTCTGTGATTGACTGCCAGCAGTGACACAGCAAAGCTTGTATAAAACACAGTATTTGTTGGACACACGCTGACAAAAACTTCCGTGCCGTCCCAGATGATGAGTTGGGTAGGATGGGGGCAGAACAGGACCAGGTGTAGCTTCAAAGGGGACACTCCTTCACTCCTGTGGTGTTTGCTGGGCATCTATGAAGGAGTGAGCCATAACAGCAGCTTTCTGAGGCTTTTCCTGTGCTCATCTTTTCTTGTCTAGGTATTTTATTCCTCATCCACCTTCCTAGGTGAATATATATCTTAGTTATCCCTTTTGAAACTGACATTCAGCCTGCATTTCTGCCTACCTCTTTTTTACCATGACCAGCACTTCTTCTTTTCCTGGTTCCACGGGAATGTCCTTTCCTCAGGGATGAGGTGTGAAGATGGCTTCTAGCAATGGATTGCCTGTAACGTGAATATGAGTGCTGGTACAGGTAGACTTCATTGTTCTTGACTTTTAACTTGATTTCTTCAACAGAGTTTCAACAAGGAAATGCAGAGCTAAAAAAAGTATAAATAGGTGCAATTCTTAACTAAAAACACAACCCATCCACAGTTATGTGTATGTTTCTACGTACATAAATAATATAAATATCTCCCCCATTTTTCCTATGGAGGATGAAGTAGGAAAAGCATTTGGAAAAAGTATTTGCTTATGCAAATGGCGTGGCCGTTTAGGATCACTACTGCACTGTGGCTATCAGGAAATGTGGCAGGGAATGTTACATTCCCTGTAAGGGTGAAAGTGCAGCCTGTATGATAAATAAATGAGCACTGACCAAAGGACAGTGTAGGTCTGTTGAAGCATTTGGTCGTGGTGTGCTCCTGTGAGTGCACATGGTAGGGCTTTAAAGTATTCAAAGAAGCTAATCGGGCACTGGGAATGTGGATATTAAAGTGCAAATGCAGCAGAGCCATTTCTCGACCAGATGAGAAGGGAATGGTAAACCACAGATGCTGTAGGGACTTTTGGCTTGTGTACTCATAATTTGCACTTTTGATTATTTTGTTTGCTTTGGAAGGTGAAGTATGGTGGGGCTGGTAAGTTGAATGCTCAGCGGGTGTGTCTGTAGGGAGCCCATGGAGGTTGGGATTTCAGTCATGGTGGAAGGAATTTTGCTTCGTAAGGGGAATATAGGAAAAGGGAGACCTTCCCGGTAGCACCAAGGGCAGAAATGCAGCTCCTTCTCTCTCTTCCAGTAACGAAAGTTCAACTGCTGAGCTTGTGTCTGGGCTGTTGTGCCATGAGCCTTGCCTCATTAAGTTATACAGTTAAGTATGCAGTTAAGTATACTGTGAGGCTGTGCCACATTAAACTTTCATAGAAGTATTTGATTTAAACCTGTTCAATTTAAACTTTTATGAGAGAATACTGAAAAATAAGCTGCTGCTGAAACTTAGGCTTCTGAATAAAAGTGACCTCATAACAAGAAAAAATCTGAAGTGTGTTGGAGGACGTTAGAGAAAAGGGTCAGCTTATGAAATCCTCATCACCAAAACGTTCAAAGTTTTAGCATATATGCTTATCTGTTGAAACAAATTGTTCGCAATCTCGCCTACAGATTGAAGACTTTAAATGAACAAACTTAACACTCCCTACAAACCACCTCTTCCCAACCCTATGGCAACAAATAGTTTGCTTGCTGTTCCCCTAAGCGGAGCTTAAATTTCACACCCATATTACGCGTGCTGCGTGCTGCGTTAATGATCTGTTTGTCAAATACTTTTAAGCTGTATGGAAGAACTTACGCTGCAATTCTTGTGTGCTCTGGGTTTAAAAAAAGAACAATCAAACACCGAGTGCTTATTTTATAGTACTTTGAATGTATTTGGGGAGGCAAAGATGCGTACCTGATAGAGGACCAAAAGCACACTAGACCTTGGAGGACTTGGTTACTCTTCCTGTTGCTGCAGCTCGTCGAGGCCCGCACATTTTCCTCAGGGAGGGTAAAGTGAGTGAGGTACCTAGAAACTGCGTTGGTGATTTCTTGATATAATGACGCCTACGTATGTAGGGAAATGTGTCAGTGGGTGTTACATCTTGCTCAGAAGTAGAATTCCCATTTCCCTACCTCTTAAATAGAGAAAGCGTTTTTGTTCTCTTTGTAAAGTTATCTGAGATCTACTGATTTTTTAAAAGCACTTTTAATAGCTTCTGAGCATGTCATCTATCAGTCAACTTATTTTTGAGTTCTTCTCAAGGTGTAGGCTTAATATGGAAGATGAGAATGTAATTAATATACAGGGTATGCAGTATGGTACTGCATATATACTTTATATAACACGTAGTGTAACCTTCTTTTTCTTAGCTAATACCGTTTCTTTATGTAACACACAGTGCAACCCTGGTTTTATTGGCTAACCAAAAGTCTCTTCCTCCAGAAAATACTGATGCAGGGAGTAATCTGTTAGTAATCTTATCTGACAAATCTATTTTATAAGGTTGTGCATAAGCCCCCACTCCCTTCCAGCAGAATGGAATTTCCTTGTTCTGTGTGCTGCAGAAGATAAGTCTCTCAGTGAAGGAGGTATCCTAGATACTTCGTGACTGATGTAACAGTTATGATTTATAATATCTTGCTAAAGTTGGCATGAAATGTCACAGCACTGGTATGCTGAGTTAAAGATCAAATGCATATGAAGGTTGAGGGTAAGAAGAGAGAGAAAAGATTTAACAATGAAAATTGCACATTGAATTTTTTTCTTGCTTCATTTCTGGGTGAGAAAACTACTATCAAAAATATACCAAACTTAGAGTAATGGAAGGTGTACTGTAGTAGCTGTTGTTAATTATTTAAGTATATAAGCTGCTATTATGTACGTATATTAAACTTACATAAAATACCAAAAAAAAAAATTTTTGAATTGACAGGTCTCAGTCGTGTAGAAATAAAGCTGTGCTGTAACTGATAGATGGTGTAACTGTGTATTATCCTGGGTGGATACATCTTTAGTACATTACTCTCTGCATATATCTTTTCTGAGAAAAAGCAGTTGTTCACTAAAGAGGATAAAGAATGATTTAAGTTTTATTTTTGACTGTCTGATGCTCTCAGCCTTGTGGTTAGCACAGAACTGACTCACAGAAGATTCTGCGGACTTACAGGCTGTAGTAGGAATGCCATCCAGATGAAGGTCTAAAAAGAGAAACTCTGGATCGAGTTTCTAAATATCACATTTCTGCTCTGTTGCCAATTTTATCTATTCAAAGGTGTGACGGTAGTTACTAGATGATTGTCTGTTTGACAAGGTCAGATGAAGGATGCTAATGTCTAAAACGTAAAGACATATAGTGCTTGTTGTTCGTTGTGAGAACAAGAACCAAGTTGCAGTTGTAAACTGGCCGACTCATTATGTAGCTTGAGAGAGAACTGAAAATGTATACGTGAACTTTATATAGTCTGTTTGAATTGAACCCTCTTGGTTAAGAAAAATGCTGATGATTAGAGATGATTATTATTTATAAAATAAAATTTAATTTTCTACTTAAAACCAGCTGAATTTCTCTAGGTGATGTTACAGCTTGAGTATTGGTTAACTGAAAATCTTAACATTGTCCGAGAGAATAAAACTGAAGTCTGTTAAGGGTGTGCTGTTAAGACGGTCATTGTTAAAGTAAAGCATTAGATTGCAATGGATGTTTGATGGATTATGTGGGATAAGCAATTAGCCTTTGAAGTAGGGCTGTTTTGGTTTTTTGTTTGTTTGTGTTTTTTTTTAAATAACAACTAAACAAGACCCCTCTCATCAAGAAAAAAACATCTCATTACTAAACTTTCATTTTTTACAACTAAGCCCCCATAGTTTAAAGAATCTAAGCTCTAGAAAGCCTCAGAAACTGAAATGCTCTCTGTGAAATACACTGGGAAAATCATTCACCCCTCGTTTGACCCGGGATAGATTTGAATAGGTTTGTGACTTTTGTTTCCATTTTTTCTGCTGTCATCCAGTGATGCCAGAAGGAAAGAGAAGGCATTTTAAGTGTTCTGCTGCAGAAACCCCCGTAACTTTTACAAGCGTAGTGAGGGAAGGCGGGAAGGCAGAAGGAGACCCTGTGTTTCCAACGAAGCACGGGGGTTTCGTCAGGCTGGGGGGCCAGGTCTGTGCCTGGGTTTTGGGGCAGCTGCCCCAGCCCGCTGCTCCTGGGGGACTGCCGCTAGAGAGGGAGCGAAGATGAAGGGCACCAAGCGACATCCTGCTGCTGGTTTTCCTCAAATGTTAAGCTGGCTTCCCACCATGTACTTCTTTTCATGTGTCGGCAGTGCTTCTTCCGCTTCCGAATTTGGAGCTGGTGCGGGCAGTGGGCTGCAAAGGGGTCCAGGGTGCGCTCTGAAGGGAAACACTATCTATCACATATAGGCAAGGGGTAAAAAAGTATCTGCTCTTATCTCTTGCCCTGTCAGAGCCATGTGTGTCCTGCTGGCAGCAGAGCCTTTAGATGATGGTTTGCAGCTGTGGCTCTGCCACCTGTGCTTGAGGGCCAAATGGGGTGGCAAATCTCCTCCTCTTCCCCTGCTTCCAGTTGCATGTGAAAGATGGTCTTTACGGCTTCTCTTTGCCACGGTGAAGCGGATTTTAGGAATTCTCCAAGTTTCTCTTGGAGTGCAGAGTTTCTCTGTTTTGTCTGCTGCCCAGGAGAAGAGGGTGCAGGGTGTCCCTGCCTCCGCGCCGGCTACAGCTCGGAAAGGAGTGGGGCAGGTGTAGTTACTCTGGCTGTGAAGGAGGAGCGTTGCGTTTGTTTGTTTTTTTTTTTCTTTTTTTGGGCTAGGCTGTTCAGTACAGCCTGTGCTCAAAAAGCAGAGAGCCCAAAGCCTGCCCAGACTGGCCAAATTCTTGCATGCTGCACGGTGGTGGACAAAAGCATCGTCTGTGCCCCAAGCGGTACAGCTGGGTTAGTCTCATCCCGCCTATGCCCAGGACAATGAACCTCCCTGTTAAAGGACCACTAGTGTGAGAGTAGGGAGAAAAAGGAGTGCCTAACACCCAGTGCTGAAGGGAAATCCTTCAGAAAGGCTGATTTATGAAGAAAAATTTTTCTGGAACAGAGATGAGCCCCACTTACGCTGGAGGAAGGGTAGGAAACTAAACAAGCCTGTTGGAGAGAACGTGCTCTGAGATAATGGTGGAACATGTGGAGCAATGTTAAACATTTCATGCTGTCTCCTGATTTTTGTGTTTTGATGAGCTCCCTTTTTTTTTCCATGAAACTGCTTTCGAGCACTTATGTTTTGTAGCAGTCCCTAGTGATGTTTGAATCCCGTGGAATTTGAGGTGGGTGAACAATGAAGCAGAAGATGGTGGTGGCTCTTTGCTTTGCTCGCTCTAACCTCTGGCACAAGCTGTTCAGCTCTAGCTCGAGACGACTGTGTCAGAGCTGGTGTGCTGGGACGGGCCGTGAGGGGCTGCTCGCACAGATACGTCTCTCTCCTTTGCTCCCTAACAGCTCTTATCTGCAGAGCTTGAGCTATTGATGCTTCCCGTCATGTGCTCGGATGGAGACTGTCACCTCTCCTGGGGCAGCTGGAGAAGGAGAACAATCGTCATTTCGGCTCTGGATCTGTCAGAGAGGCCAGAACTATGCGCTCCTCTCTTCCTTGATAGGAAGATAAACATATCAAGCTCACTGAACCTAATACGCTGTTAAACTTAAAGGTAATGTGTTTGCTTTCCTCCTGCGCAGGTCATGTTTTGCACTTTGAACACTCACAAAGTTGATATGGACAAGCTCTTGGGTGCACAAATTGGCCTTGAAGATTTCATATTTGCCCACATAAAAGGACAACGAAAAGAAGTGGAAATTCTTAAAACTGATGATGTGCTTGGGCTTACCATTACAGACAATGGAACTGGCTGTGCGTTTATAAAGGTAAATTTAATTACCAGTGAAATACTTTGTTCTATAGAAGCTTGTGTTACTATAAAAGTTTCATTATTGTTTTAATGTTCATTTAGAACTATAAAATCTTTTATTATCATCCATATGATCAGTTAAAAATAAGGTTGCCTTTCTTTAGGTACCTCATTCAAAATTAGTTCAGCTATTTCTGTACTGTGTGTCATTCAAAATTAGTTCATCTGTTCATTGCTGCTGTAATGCGTATCAGCTTTACAATGTGACCATTGTATTTTCCGACCTACCCTGAGGTGGTAGGTGTTAGATACTGCTTGTGTCTGCCCCCTCTTTTTTCTTTTTTTTTTTTAAACTGTTTTTCTGATGTCATTCATTAGGTGCTTATAGAAGGTCTGTCACTCATGTGATAATGAGGTCAAGTTCTTTCGGTCTTTATGACTGTTCTCAGGGCAGGAGCCTTTGTGTTATAAGAATAGGTGCAAGTACGGTGCTCTTTCAGCTTTCCAGTATTGTTGCCTTGGATGGGTAGGATGAATTAAAAGGTGTTAAGGATACGGATTAACATAATTTACCACAATTAACTTGAGTAGCAACTATGGGCAGTAACATGTGCAATATATTAATCATAATTGCGTTCCTCCTCCTCTTCTACATGACCTCCAGATAGTATGTTTTGAGACAAGTAGAGGCTGAGGAAATGATGCTGCCCTTCTTGCCAGACTAGGTATTAGGAACGTAAATCACATTTTCTGCCTTTTTTTAGATGCTTTGCTCTAATGTCCTCCAATTATCCATTAATAGTGAGGCATTGGCAGTTACCTTCGATTACTGCCATTTCAATCGCTGTTCTCATTGCTAGTGTAAACAGAGCTTCTTGTATGGAGAGGTTGTATTCTCTATTTGTTCCTTAGCTACCATGGATATAAAACAAGACGGGGTTTAGAAATAGGTTTGCTTGTCTTTGCTGTGGAAAAATGTGATTGAGGTCATGCTTGAGAAAGTCGAGATGCAGAGGAGGTTTCAGTAGGCAGTTTGGCAAAATCATAGTCTCATTTTTATAGACACAGAACGCTGAATTTCTAGTGGTAGCATCCATGCAGCCCGCAGCGTTCAGTCACGCTGCTGCTCGTGTGGTGTTTTGAAAGACGGCATTGAAAGAGCCGTGCTTCGGCGACTGAAGTTCACGTGTGCAGCACTGTACGGAGCGTCACTCCCCGTGCTCAGCTGGTAACGCGGGGAGAGAGAACAGCCGTCACGCAGGCTGCTGCATAATCCGAGCAGACTGGAAAACCCTCCCCGCATGAGCAAGACAGGCTGTAATTTCCAGTAAATTGTATAAAACTTGTCTGAACAAATACACAATTGTCCTTGTGCTGGGCTAATAAGCAGTATAATGAAAATGGCGCAGTCTTTGTGGGAATGCGTCAGTTTAAAGGGGTTTCTAGGAGGTTACTTTGTTGCTGTTGCATGTTTAGCTCATAGATTTTTTTAAAACAGCATAGAAAATACATATGCAAAAGAAAAAGCTGCATCTTTTTTATACTCGGTGGTCTGGGTAAATGACTAAGCGAAGACTATCTCTACTTTGAAGTTTGATAGAATTATTTTTGTTTATATGTTTATAAACACATAATAATGGAAAAAATATTACTATGTTCCATTTTTAATTAAGAATTAATATTACATTTACCTGTCTGTGGGTTGTTGAAAGCTGTTATGGGCTGTAGTAATTTTATTGCGTTTTGAATAACAGGGCTGTTTCTAAGTTTGATATATAACCCGGCCAGTTTTTAAACCTGGCACTCTGAACTGCAGATTCTTTTCCTATGAAATCGAATGTTGTTTTGCCTTAGTAAGAACAAAATCTGGTGTCATGCTACTTTCACAAATTTGTTTCCTGGATATGTGGCCCCATGGGAAGATGTATTATGGAATGACATCAGCCATTTAAAGAACAACAGCGGAACTTGAAGCATGATTGACTGGTGTGTAAGGAGACATTACAAAATGGGGTGGTGCAATGCATTTTAGGCATTGCATAGGAGATATAGATCCCAGCTTCTAAATGGACTGTAGAGCACTTGAAATGCAGGCATATCAATTGCATCTTAATTACTGTGATAATGTAGCTTGACTGTCTCTTGTCAGTTAACTTGGAGTGATGATAAAAACTAAATCATATTAAAAAAAATCTTTGATACGACACAAATAGTATAGCCGGTGAATATTGCTGTAACAGTTTTGGTGTTAGGATCCAAGTGACTAAGAAAAACTAAACGAGAAATGAATTTAACACATTGACTAAACATTAATTGAAGTTTGGTGGGCATGCTTTTGAATCCTGACATCTGGTAACAGAAATGCATTTGGGACCTGGTTTCTGGTGTGTGTTCAATACCTCCCTCCCCCCTCATCTACTGTGAGGCTTCTTTATGGTTTTAATCTAGGTTAAAGGAAAAAAAAAAGTGCTAGAAAGAGTTAAATTCAGCCTGAAGCTAAAAATTGTTGCAGTGTGTTACAGGACGTGGAGCACTGTCACACTTCCCACTGACTCTCTCAGATGGAGGCACATACGTGGGCTCAGGCGTGCGCACACAAACCACAGGCAGGTTTCTGAGATAGTTACGCAGCTAGGCTAGGTGTTATAGCAGTAGGTGGTAATATGTTTATCTCCCTTCTCTCAGTGTTCTCTCACTCAAAGTTAGCCTGAAAAGCATCAGTCTTTATTGAAAAGTATGCTATTAATGACGATATTGGAACGAAATTTGTATCTTTATGAAATACAAGATATTCTACTATGTCATAGCTTTTCTGTTAAATAGCCATAGGCTAATGGCTTACATGATTTAGGCACATGATAAACAAATATGACAGCATATAACAATAATAAACAGAATCACTGAAATTTTAAGTGTCCTTGAATTGACTTGATAAATCACAAAGATATTTAAAGGTTGGGTTTCTCTCACTTTTTAAATTCCACTTCACAAAAACTATCAATACTAACTTCTGTTACATTTTAGGACCTTTAGACCATTTGTATTCCATGAGATGACATTTAGAATAATTTATTATTTTTTAATGTTATTTCAGAGGAAATACTTTAATATGCATCTGTATAGCTTGATAAGGAAAACGTTAGAGGTTTTATCACCATAGATGGGTCTTATTAAGACTAGCCCTTTATTGTATGTCATTTTCTAGTATATCACACACACGTCCCTGGACCATATTTGAAAAGAGAAAAGTTCTGTTCCTATGCTTGTCAAGCTATTAAATCAAAATAAAAATGCAAAATTCAATTAAACATTCACATTACTGACATGTTTGCGTTCAGTTTTAAAGCACAATAATTTAGCTTATTCAGAAGCCTTAATTTCTTAAGTATGATTGCATTCTTTTTTTTTCCCTGCTGATTTTATATTCAATGCTTATTAAAATACTTTGTTTGAAAAATAAAGCTTTCTAAAATACGTTTTATGAAAATCTTATAGACAAAACGCACTGCTGGTATAATAAGCTCAATGCTATTGATGTTGTTGACTGGCATTCTTGAAACTGTGGTGTCACCTCTTTATCTTTTAAAGAAATGCTTCTAATTCTATTGTTTGGGGTTTTTTTTAACAATAGCGAATCAAAGAAGGTAGCCTTATGGACCAAACAAAAATCATCTGCGTGGGTGATCACATAGAGACTATAAATGGAAAAAATGTGTCAAATTGCCGGCATTATGAAGTTGCCAAAATGCTAAAAGACCTGGAGAAAGGTCGGATGTTTAAGCTGGAGTTGATAGAGCCTATGAAAGCATTTGGTGAGTGACCCGACTGTCCACGTTGTTCACTGGATGTCGAAATCCCAACCTTGCATTGCATTGTAAGTTTGTTTTCAGACTGTAGCCAGGTGTCCACCCAAGGTAGTGTAACTGATACAAAAAAGTGTATTGTTTTTTTTTCTTTGAAGTGGGAAATTTATGAATGGATTTTCTTCCATCTTGCTTTCTCGGGCAGTCATCCTGGGATGGGCTGCCTCAGCCTGAGTCTCAGTTGCTCGATTCCTCCACCACCACATGATGATACGAAATAAGTACATGAATTTTCTCGCAGGCACAGTTTTAATGTACCGATCCTCAAACCTCCTCTTCTCTTTTCCTTTATTGATGTATAACCCCTGTTATGTAACATCTGTGTGTCAGATTTTTGTATTTCTGAACCCTTTACTGGGACTGCAGTCTGAAAGGCAGAAGGATGCTGCAGAAAACACTGTCTGGGATTCCCTAGAGCATCTCCTTTGCTGCATGTCTGCCTGCTCTCCCCAACTTTTTTGTGGATCTCTAATCATGCAGGAGGTATACTCAGAATTGGAAGAAAGCAGTAGGGCAAAGCTCTGTCTCTACCTACCACCTGCCGGCTATTAGAAAGTGATATTCATACAGGAGGAATGCATATCTACTGCAAATCCTTATGTATGTTAGTTTTATCAATGTGGTAAACTCAAAAAAAATGGAGACTGAGTTTTACTTTTTATTCTTTCAATTTTTTATATTGCCTCCCAAATCATGTAGCATTTTTCTGTAATAAAAAACTTCAAAATACTGCTAAATTATAAGTGTATATGAGTCCTTGTGCATGCCTGCACTAACAGCAAGTTAAAAATCCCTGTCTTCACCACAGCAGCAGAAGTTTGAAATGTTTATTTTTCAAATCTTTTTTTTTTATCTGTTAGTAGTTTACAACTGCTGTCATACACCAGTCTTGACACTTGGTGTCAGAGTAGCAGCAGAAATTGAAAAAGAGAGAAATTTGAAGGTTTCTTTTTGCTTTTGGTATTTCTGTGAAGAATGAGGGTTATGAGCTAATCTCAAATGCGTTTGGATATAAATTGATACTCCTGTTAAGTAAATGTGTATGTTATACATTACGCTAAAGTAGTATTACATATGAATAGTGTTGCAATTAGTAAAATAGGAATACCTTTTTAATATGGGTCTATAATTTGTATTCAATGCTAAACATATTACACAGTCTATTTGTAAAGACCAGGGTAAATCAGCATTTGATTGATGACTTCAGCCATTGTTTAATAGCAATTACTTTAGTCAGGTGATTAAGACACATTTCAGTCTGCCTATGATGTAGAGAAGGAAATTTGCTAATTCCATGTCAATACCTTTGTCTGACATCGAATTAAGAGGCAGTCAGCTTTTTAGAAGATGTATGTTATTTTTTTTACCCTACAGGAATTAATTTGCAAGTTTCAGTGCCCAATAGGTTAGAATATCCGCCTCTAGCCTTAGGTGTAGTTAGATTTTAGGCACAAATTTATTCGAGATAGTGTTTGAGCTGCAGCACGCTGAGAATAGCCCCAGAGGAGGTGACAAACAAGATCCTGTCCTGCGGGACAAGTAGGTGCTGAATTCCTGTTAGTTTCAACACAAGTTTGTGAGGGTATAGAAATAAGAGACAAGTCTGTGTGTGAAATTACTTTTATCTTTCCTCCTCTCAGCAGAACGTGAAAAAAATATAGTTTACTGGTTGAATATCTTTCTGCCATGTTCACACAGACTGCCTCGGCTACTCTAGGCAAGGCTTGTCTGAATAAGATTGGTCCTTACCAGTCACAAGGTAGCCCTCTACAAATTGGTGAAAAATTAATAGAAAATGAGCAAAGGCAGCATAACACAAACTCTAAATTTAAATAATGTGACTATGAAAAATAATTTCTATGATGGGCAGAGAGTTTTGGTCTGAAGTATTGCAAGTGAAGGTTATGTCAAATTGTTCTAAGGTGCTAATGGTGACAAAACTAGAAAAAGATGTATGTTGTATCAGGAATGACTATTTGTAACAAGTCTAGCAGAAATGATTAAGATCTTAAGGATGTTTTAAGCTGTCCTTGAAGCAATAAAAGGATCAAGGAAAAGTGTTGATCTTAAATATATATGTAACAGACTGTGCCATATCTATTTGTTAAAATAAAAACAATTAAAACTTACTTTTCAAGATTTGTTCGGCAGAATAATCTAGATTTTTGACTACTTACGCAAGAATGATGAATTGGAATCTACCTGGGCACAACGAATATAGCATGTTAAAGCCTTGCCTTCAGTGAGAGCCTATTAGAAAGACCTACTGCTAAGAGGAGGAATAATCTGGTAGAGAAAACAGCATAGTTAAAAACAGTTCTGCAAAATTGTCTTCTGTCTTCTAGCACTTTCAGATTAACTGTGTAACTCCCGTGTCAGGCAGTAAATTAGAGCCTTTGCACTCTTGAATGTAAAATAACGTCCTAGAACAAGAAAGCCATATCTTAAATGATTCCATACTCCATTTAGCCTTGCCACTCTTGAATGTAAAATAACGTCCTAGAACAAGAAAGCCACATCTTAAATGAATCCATACTCCATTTACTAACTGAGTTGCCCTTTCCCAAGATTAAAGAAGGAAAGATGAATTCAGGTAAAGAAAACTGGGTAAACTTTTCTTGGCAGAGATTTATCAGGTGTGAAATCATGACCCTGGCGAAACCATGACTACTTGTGATCAAATTGTTAGTTCCACTCAATGTGGCTCATTATGACCTGTTCAGCAGCGGTGTTTGCAGCACTGCATCAGTGAAAGATGGAAATGTTGCAATGCTGAACGTGCTACGTAGTCTGCTTGTAAAGACCAGGATAAGCCAGCATTTGGCTGATGACTTCAGCCATTATCTAATACTAAGTAATGAATACTTCTGCTTTTCTGTAGGATAGGGAAATAAAATTATACAAAGTGCATATATGAAGTTCAGTCCAATAGGCCTGCAAAGGTATATTGGTTAATGGAAGTCAGTCAAGTGCTTCAGTGCAGTCAAGCGGATAGCAAAGTTTGAAGACAAGAAATTGTCAGCAAAGCTATACCTAGAATACAGTTAATTTATAAATAAATTTTTACATACGTCTAGATCTTTATTAGAACAAAAAGTGAAGGTAATGTAATAGCCTAAGCTATTATCCTGTGTATTATATATCATATTCTGGCATACCATATACTTAATTTTGTTTGGTGTTCTTTTCTTTTTGTTGTTGTTGTTTCTTTTGTCTTTAGAAAAGCTGGAACCAAGGTCCAAAGGTGGAACTCTGCCAGAGGCTAAAATCTCCAGAGGGAGAGAAACACTTCGGCTGAGAGCCAAAGGCCCTGCTACTGTGGAGGAAATGGTATGGTTATCTTGGGGCCCTTCGATAGTTTAATCGTCTAGCGCCTGATCTATTTTTCCCCAAGGTTGATAAGGTAAAGTAGGAGGGAAAAACCTGGATGTTACAAAGCTTGCGTGACTTAAGAGGATGACTGGCTTCTGCAGGGAGAAATGCTTATTTAAAGTTGAAGACTTTCAGGGATAGGATGGGGCTGAGGAATCTGGAAGCAGAGAGCCTATATTTAGACGTCATGCATTACATGGATGAACTTAAGGTAGATTAGACCTTATCTGCATGGTTATAATTATACTTTTGCTCTTTTTCTCCCTTTATTTCAACAAAGCCAACTGAAGTTGAAGAAAAAGCAATTAAAAAAGTGGATGAGCTTCTTGAAACATACATGGGGATAAGAGATATTGAATTAGGTGAGTTTTTAACAGATACATTACTACAAGATTAAATCATTTCTCCTTTTCCGTAGTCTAAAATCTGAGTACTTTAGTCTCAATGTAAGCGAAGCAAAGTTTGTCCAGCATGCAGTCTCAAAAACTTTCCTGTATTTCTGCAAATGTGTGTCTCTGATAAAAGAATCTCTCACTACAAGCCTTATGATGTAATTAATTTTCCTGCACGTTATCTATACGCTATTGCATGAGTTATTTAGTTGTTTGCTGTTAACTGTCATCACTGTATTCTTTCTGGCATATTTTTTTCTAGTGGAGCTTGAGTGTACCACATTTAAGGCTTGTTAAGGATAAGCATGTCTGTCTGGTTTTTTTGCTCTTTTGCCCCTTGGCTTAGACACATCCAAGTTGATCTCTAAAGTTTGAATCTGAGATCTTCATCAGTGAAACTATTTAGCAAGGGAACCAACAGAGTAATTGCACAAATTTATCAAATTCTCTAAAGCCTGTGTTGTGAAGAACATGGGAAGTTTTCCAGAATATTTTCTAGTTATCATAATCATCAATTTATAATGAAAGAAACTATTCAATCCCTGTGTCATAAATTCCTCAGAACTGCACCAAACTTGTCCTTGCAGCTGTTGCTTGTCTCTGTTAATCTGACGACAACTAAATAGGAGCTTCTGTTTGTTTGGGAAGAAGCTGGAGTCTAGCTGAGTAAGAAGCGCTGCTGTAGCCAGCTGTGGCTGGGTGTAGTCCTCCTACGATCTTGTGGAACTGATAATACTGAGACAAAGTGGAAGGTATTAATTGTTATGGTAATATCTAAAAAAAAAACATCAACCAGGAATTAGGAAAAGATAAGCTAAATGGAAAGTGATCTTGAAAAGAATGATTTAATGAGAGGGAAGTGGAGGAGGCAAAGCAGAAGAGAAAATTGGTCTGGCATGAAGCTAAGGGCAAAGCAGGAGGGTTGGACAGGCAGCACTTAGCGTGGGGGAATGAGAACAATAGGAGACTATCTGAATAGCCAAACGTCCTTTGTTGGCTACTCCTACCAGCAAGCATCTGATTGGCATCTTCTGCTAGTTTCCTCACAGGAAAAACTGCAGGTCAAGTATTATTTGACCCCCATCCTAAGGTAGAGGTGGCTTCCTGGCATAGAAGAGAGAGTGGAGCTGCCCGAAACTTGTGAATTCTGTTTTGTAGGTAATATCTAAACTTTCCAATTCTCAGAAAACTAAAAATTCTCAAACATTCTGTTCCCAGCGACTCTTAATATGTGATGTCCCTGCCATGTAATATACTCCCAGGAGCCCTGCGTGGTGCTGACCCTCTGTTTAGGTTAGGGAAGATCCCATGTCCTGTCGCTCTCCTGCAGCCTCCGCTGCTCGATCCGTCTCTGGCTCAGGCTTCAAAGCTCCCAAGTCTCATGCCAGCCGTCCCTCTGGGAGCTGTTTTTGTCCTGCAGTTGTTGCAGTCCCAGCTTGAGCTGGGCTTCTGGAGGCTCCTGGCCTTGCAGGTTACCTCCAAGGTCCCCAGGCTTCTGGCCCTACAGGAACAAGCAGCTATAGGTGTTCTGATGTTGGTGTTCTGGTTTTGGTGTTGACAGCTCAGAATCCTGAGAACCTAGGCTAGACCATGGTTTCTTGGGAGGTTGAGGTATGCTATGTCTACTGGGACAGGGAAACAGGTTCCTGTGGGAACTGGTGTTCCCTGTGGTTTTGGCTCTCGGTACTGTAACAGGATGGCTCTTGTACAGTAGAATGAGAAGTTCAGTGTTCAGCACATATGGCTGCGCTGATTGCCAAGGGCCTGGTAGAGTTTTCCCATGAAATCCCTGATTTTTTTTTTTTTTTTCCCGAAAGATCTAATGTCCTTCATCTTTCAGTATGTAGTTTGGAAGGTTTCAAAGAATGCCTTAAAAGAACACTCAAAGAAGGAAGCGGTCTTTGTCCTCAAAGATACTCTCTTCTTCCTAACTGGGTTGTTGTTTTGCCCTTCACCTCCTCCTCCTCTTCCTCCCCAAAAGGCAGTGAAACAAAGAGAAACTGTCAGGAATCAAAGACTACAGGGTTCATGTAGCTTTAGTTTGCACTTTTGAAGCTATTTCCTAAAGTTCAAATCTTAGAGTTGAGGTCTAATGGTGATGACAAAAAAAAAAAAAGTTTTATCAATTTTAAACAATTAAACAGCTCTAGGACTCTTTAGGAAAGGAGAGCTAATCACCTGTCACAAATCTGTTCAATTAACATATGTCAGTTTTTCATATACTGGATGTGATCAGTCACCCATGAAAATGAAATATGAGGAAAGGATTCATTCAGAGAATGCCAATCACCGCTCAGCTAGAAATTTCACTCATTACTCAAGCCAGATTAGTTGAAAATGCAAGTCATCACAATGCGACAGCCGACAAGTGATTAAGATCTCAATCATTGCTCACTCCCATGCAGTTCTGTTTGTCAGAAGCTTTGGATGTCAGTTAATATTGCTCTTTCATCTCCATTAAAATGACACTTCCATGGTGTGATTGAGTTCTAAAACAGTGCCCCAGTTTTAAGCCAGAAGTTAGAAAGAAAGGAAAGAAAAAATACTGTAAAATTACTGACGGAATTAAAGATGAGATAAAGCCCTTAATTTTTGCATAGTTAAGTATCTTGACAGTTTCAAGAATGTCTGACTGAATCTACACACAAATCCCTAAGTTGGAGCAAAATGCTTGGAAATCATTTAATGGAAATGCATACGCTTCTTTCTGGCACGGTTTTTTATCTTGAGAGATCTAAATGCTGCTGTCTTTTGAATGCACTTCTACCTTTTTACCTCTTCACTCTGTTTTACTGAAAACTGGACTTAATCTGCGGAAGGAACACTTGGCTCTGCAAATGTATTCCTCAGCTGTTTTATGGGCATGTTAGAAATTGGGCCAAGGCTTGACTTCAGCCTTCTTTAGAACATAATCGCGCCACTGAGAGATAATTCAGGTTATTTTAAATCCTGTCAGTGCTTTCTGGTAAAGGAACGTAAGCAGTTGATTAATAGGCACTCGTGAAGCAGTGCTTGTGAAAAACACTGGTGGCGTTTATTTTGTAAATCACTGAGGCTTGAATTGTTGTGGACTGTATTTGATCCCAAAGATTCTGGGTGGGAGGAAGCCTGGATCCATGGGATCCGACCCCAGAATGCTACAAATGGGGAAAAATGATGGCAAAAAGCGCTTCCCGTCCAACTTTTTTCTTCCAGCATCTTTTGGCTTCATCATCCACTGGTATTTCATTCTGTTTTCATACGTTTGGATGATTATTTCCTTTTTGTTGTTCCCTATAATATTGTCAGAAATTGCATATCTTTGCATATTCTCCAACTCTCTTTAGAAGAATTTCAGATCCACTTCTCCGCTCTCAACTTTATTTTTCAAAGTTACTGTCCAGTCAAAATGTAACTTTTTGTTACCCAAGCTTCTCCTCTTGGCTCAGTAAGCCAGCCCCGCAATATTGGATAGATGTTTTTATCTTGAAATGCTTGGACTAAAGTGATATTCTCCCTGATTCTGTTGTTTTCTGCTCCTCCTGTCACCTGACTTCCTTTCCCAAAGGATTTTATTGTATACGCTCTGGGGTGTATTGATTACGTTCATTTACTCTGAGAGAATAATGGGAGTTTTGTGAAAAAGGGAAAGGTAGCGAGTCTGGTTAAACAAGAAAACTTCTCCACTTCAAGAAGAATTGATAAAAAGAAACGTGAAGAAAGGATATTTCTTATGGTTCCTTCAGTGCCAGTTCTGACAGTGTTCAACATGAAACTAAAACTAAGTGATGTTAAACACTGGAAACTGCAATGACATGCTTCATTTTCTGTCATGTTGTAAGGGTGCTTGAATGTGAATTTAAGCTCATTTGAAGTGTCAGGATAGAACAATAATATTTGTTACCTTTTGTTGACGGCAAAACTTCTGATAGCATTACAGCTAAATAAATATTGAAGTTTCTGCTAAGACTTCTGAAAAATATTTTTTTTTTCTTTTTTTTTTTTTTAGAAGTTAGAGGATAGGATATAGGTAGCAAGACCACTACGTAAGGTGGACAACACTGGCAGGTAGATCGTAGATTTCACGGCTTGTGCTGCATGTGTCTATCAGAAGTGAAAATAAGGATTTTATGAAAGATCTTTGAAGTTTAGGTTTAAAAAGCCAATATACTACTTTGTTCATATTCTGGGAAGTTGATATTGAGCTTCTCATTTAAAGTTGAGAAGACTTCTGACTCCTTTCATCACTTCTAAGTTTGCTGAACTTTTCACATGTTATGTAAAAACTAATCAGGTATGAGCACTGCCTGAAGTGAGATTTAAAAAAAAAAAACAATAAAATCTGAAAACAATTGTGGCTCTCTGGAATGTGGAAAAATATTCTATTGGAATAAAATTCCTGTAATCACTTACTGTGCAGCTGTTACAAGAAGCAGTGGGGGAAAGGGAGGGGAGGCAATTTGGCACGGAGCTGTCACCCTCTGAGAACCAGTAAAGTTTTCTTCAAGTTGGCAAGTGTCTGCTAAATGCCTTGGCCATCAGTAGTTTTTGTTTTGCCTTGGGAATTACGCATTGCAAATGTCATTGTGTGAACATGGATGTTCTGCACAGCTGCGTCGAGGAGGGAATGCCATCCCATGTCTGGGGGAAATAAGAATATCTACGCTGGGTGATAGAGAAGACCGGTCAGCTGTAGTGCTCCTGTATGTATGTACGTAGTGAAGCGGGGTTCAGATTTGCACACTCGTGTACATCAGTGGTACAACTTGTACACGAAAATGAGGAAGGATGGCTTGCACCTTGCGCTAGCGTTTGCTGGGCGGTAATACAAGGCGGCTGACACTGGAGGTCAGCACCAAGCTGTCGAAAACGATCCTGCAGTCTCTCCACAGAGGCGTGTTTCACTACATGGGATGAATCTGGGAAGGGGAGTGTGCTTTTAATAAATATAGTACCTTAAATGTACCCTGGTAGTGCTGATTACGGTTGCTCAATACAGAGGAAAACACTTTTAATTGAAGCTGCTGCTTTGACATTCCCACTCCTGCTTGGCTGGATTGAAAGTTGTCTTGATTATTTAAGTTTAGTGGATTTTGTTTTCAGGTTTGGTAAATCTCTAATGAACTATTTTTAAGGTGCTATTTAATAAATTGGGAATCTCAGTCTTTAAAGAAAACTGTGTTTGAAGTAACATTTTCTGTTAATGACAGTTTATTACTATGTAATTCTGAGGTTTCGACTAGGACAGTTGGACTGTAATATTATGCTGTGTTATCTTGTTTTATTGCGACTGTCTGTGTCATATGGCTCTTTCATATATCTTGACTAATTTGTCTTAAACCTGTCTAAATTCCTTGCTTCCACTCTTTCTGCTGAAACACTTGTCTAGATCCTCACTCTGTTGATGGCAACTTTTTTTAATATCTTGAGTAACTATATCTGGGCATGTTTGCTCCTGTGTCACCTTGCACAGCTCTTCTCCCTCCACCTCTCTCCCAGTGTCTCTATAGAGTAACTTCGTATCCTGGTTCATATCCAGAGATCTGGGAAGTTTAAATTACACCCTTCACCTCATTACCTCCAGAATTGCTGCTCTGCAGGTACCTTCTTATACCACGGTGTCAGGGGATGTAGGATGGCATTGGTAGGACAAATACTTGTCTTCCACTTGTCAGGAGTGAGAGTCCTCAGTTTAATGCCTTTTTCCTGTCCAGACTCCTCTGAGTCAGTGTCCCAGGGACTTCACAGGGGACACAGAATCAACGCAACAGGGACAGGGTTTCTTCTGGCAGGGAAACAGGTCTTGATGGTCCTTGAGAACCACTAGTGGTGCCTGGGCAGCTGGGTTACACTTGAACTGTCTCCATCACAGCAGTTAGTTCGTCAAGATTTACGTAAATTTTCCTTGAACTGCTTTGTGTAGCTTGGCACACTGCAATTCAGTTTGAAGCCTCTGAACGTAGTTAAAAACAAAACGTCAGATTTCTTCAGAATTACCGTTGCTGACATCTACAGTGTGGAACATGGCTCAAGTTTGCTCACAGCTTGTAACAAGTTTGCATAACAGCAAACACTATTTGCCAGAAGTTCATAGCTGTCAATAAACTTGAGCTGAGTTTCAAGTCAACAAAATAACATGAAATACATTGAATAAAACTTCAGAGCTGGGAAAGTTTTCCTTTTTATCAGAGAGGTTTTGGCATGTTGATACAACACAGTGCATGCAGTAGACAGAAGACTGTCCCAGTGAAGATGTTCTTCTGTGGCTTCAGAACTTCCTTCCCTTTCTCAGCTGCTGTAATACATGTTTTCCACTCAGGTATCCCTCTGAGAAAAGGCTAGCAGCTATCAGATCCTTCAGTGTGACACTTGAATTTGATATACTTATGAAGAAATTGGTGTTTTTTTGATGTGTAACAAAAGATGGAGGGCATCTTGCAGTTCAAGGCAGATGCGTAATGTAGTCACGAAATGAAGCAGACTTTGAGGGTTTCATTTATTGTACAATACCCTCATTTCCTGTGAACATGAACAGAGGCTGTGGAGCAGGAGCTCGGAAAATAAACTTCATTCAGCAGTGCTGTTTATGCTGATTCTGTTTTAGTCTTCTGCATCCCCCAAACCACGATGACCTGCTGCCAGTAGTTCTCCTGGCCTAGCTTAACCAGGAGAAACTCCTGTGCTGACACTTTTCACCCTTCAGAGATGTGCAGGTGCCATGACCGAGAGAGGTTTGAGCCCTCACAGCTTTCATTTGCTCTAATACCCCTGGCTTGCCATCATCCAGTGTTGTTTGGGATTGACTTGTAATTTATCTGAGAATCTGAGGAACTGTGCAGTGGCTGAAGGTGAGGGATGAGCACAGCAGCTAAGGACCAAGTCCTATGCAGCGACCTCAGTGGAGCCGTTTCCAAACTAAAGTCTAAAACTTGATTAATTCTGATACTTGGGTGTTAAATAAGAGAAAATGCCGGGCAGCATGGCTATACAAGATATCACAGTCTACCTCTGTGGTATCAGACCTCTCCGCTTTAACTTCCCTGGGTCCCAAGGTGTTCCTAGACCGGTGGCTCTGGTTTATTGTGCGCAACAGCAAGGCCTTTCCCTTGCTTTTGCACAGTTGGAACCACCTGGCTGAGACTTTTCAGAAACAACTTTGATCTTTTTCACTTCCTAGTGGCATGAGCACAAACTTTCCCAGCCTTGAGGGTGCTATAAATTAAAGATTTGCTTTTCAGAGCTGGAGGTAATAATAACTGAAGCAAACTCTTGTACTGACATTAGTTACTCTTGAGATTAGATAGTATGGAAAAAAAGGTAGATCCAAGCAGAAGAATAATGTAGCTCACAATAAATGCCTGAGTCTCTTTGCTACCTGGAGGTGGTTTTTTTGGGGGGGTTAAAAAATTAAGCTAAAGTTAATTAAAATTAAATAAAATTAAGATGAAAAATTAAGCAAACCTGTTTGAGGTCATATGGTAGTTTCCTGAGAGCAAGACTTCTTTCAGGCAGTTGCAAACATACTGTGTCCAATTCTTAACAAAACAGATTTTAATTGTCTCTGTATTTTACACAACACGTTAGTTTAGCCTAGTATTTGAATTCTTGTTTCCTAAAGTAGGGTGTGTTTTCTCTAGGCCCGTTTATCATTACTCCTTTCTAACTGCAGGTCATGTTCAACATTTAAACTCATAAAATGCGGGTTGTTGCCAGCAATCCCATACGAGCTTGGTTGCATGTGTCTATTCTGCAGGCTGTATGTTGTTTTCCATGTTCAAACCCTACGCCTTTTGGCTTTCTGTGAAAAACTTGGCCACTTTAAACTCTGACTTACTGAGATCTTTACATCGTTGTTTAGAGGAGAAAAACATTCAGGTTTGCCTTTTGATCTGGTTGAGGTCAGTAAGCTCGTATCAACTCACTGAAGTTGGTGATGAACTGGCGTGGGTCTTGTTATCGCAGAAGAGTTGTGCTTGACCTTGTTTTAGACCTATGCGTCATGTGCCTTTCAGTAATGAATACAGAATATAATTTAATAAGATTAAAATGAAGGTTTGTTGAATCAAAAATTAAACTTCTGCCAAACAAACAGAAGAATATATAATGAGCACTCCAAGGAAGCTCTCCTGTTTATCAGAGCAGAATGTAGCTAATGTGGGGGGATTTAAGTACGTAATACCAATTGAATCCTAAATTCAGTAGGTAAGCTTTACATCTCCCTAAGCTGACCTTACCTGGTTTTGAAAATACGCATTGAAAAACTAACTCTATATGTTAGCTGTCACTTTCATGATAATTACTTTCTTTTTTGTTTTTGCTTTTTAGCTGCAACAATGGTGGAAGCTGGAAGAGACAAGAAAAACCCAGATGAATTTGCAGTGGCACTGGATGAAACTCTTGGAGACTTTGCATTTCCAGATGAGTTTGTCTTTGATGTATGGGGAGCAATAGGTGATGCTAAGGAAGGACGACTGGAATGAGAACCGTGCAGTTTATCAATCCCTATTTGAAAATACAAAATTATTTTCAAATACGTACATCAGAATTTTAATACTTTTATTGCTATGAATCCAGGGTGCTCTGTATAAGTATTCTTATCTAAAACTTTCTTTTACAAAGGAAGGTTTCTAATAGAAATATGAAGATAAGCCCAAAGTTCTGACAACTGTACCTTTAAAACATTTCATTTACACACAGAAATCACTGAGGAGTGTGTCAAGGAGATATATTTATACAGATGTTTTATGAAAATTAGGTATTTTTTATTGTACATACGCTTTGATATCCATATTCTGAAGAGTGTTAGTCATATGCAACAAAGAGTTTGGATTATTTTATCTCTTCTTTAGAAAGGTTTATAAACTTTCTAGCTACACGCTTCAGTTCCCTGGTCTTCTGTTGTCCTTATGTATTCACGTGCACAAAGAGCTGTGGAAAACCTAAAGCCTTAGGTTTTCTTACAGTTTGGCCTGGATGTAGTCTTTTCTGTAGACAGAGCTGGGAAGAAGCTACCCTGTTTCTGAAGAACCTCAGTTCAGGGAAAAAAAAATTTTTCTCTGAAATGTGAGAACTAAGATCTTTGAATGAAAAAGACTTGCTTTCATTTGAGTCATAATACAAACTCTCTGGGTATTACCCAGTTAACCAAGTAGAGTAGAAGTGCTTAAACCAGGACGCTGCTGCTTTATTCAGATGCCATATTATTGCAATAGCAACTGCATAGGAAGAAACAAATGTTAATTTTGATTACTGTTCATGTATTTGAATGATATCTGTGATTTGGCACCGGAGACTGTAGTGTACAATTAAGTGCTTAATTGATCTTTGCATATGCTAAATGATTTGCTGCGATCCTATGGAGTTCCGCTTTTGTCTGGTGTTTTTTTTTTTATCGTGGCAACATAGGAGAAGGTGTTCAAACCTGGAAGATATTATTGTAAAGTCACAAACAATCACAATTTGGATGAAATGCATGCCTAAACCCTGAAAAATACATTAAACTAATTTTAGATGTTGGGATTTCCAATTATATTGTATATAAACATTTATTTTAACTGATAATATTTTACTAATAAATATCAGATTATTAAAAATGAAATGTCTCTTTTAACACATCTGCTATGCCTGCGTTTATCCCCCTATTCACTCTATTTAATGAAGAACAATGCATAAGTTTTGTTTTTACTTGTAACAAGATTCTTTTTCAGTTTTTGCTGTGCTTAGTTTTAATTAAGACAGGTATTTGCTCATTTGTTTAGAAAAAGCTACTTTCAAGTGATTATTATAGCCAAATAACACGTCATGAGTGTCCTTGAAAACAAAATTGAACAAGAATGTGGAGCCTGACCTGGGAAGGTGTCATAGCTTTTTAGTATTTTTATATATGCATAAGCATATGGTATAACAGGTATTACTGAAGTTTTTTCTAAATCACTGCCTAGTTACTTTTCTTCTGAGGAAAGTGTCTTTCACTGTTTTGCAGAGATCCCTTTAAAATAAAGACTATGCCAATTATTTTACATGTTCTATGTCAATGATTTTTTTTTTGGGGTCTAAAACCATGACACACTGAAACCCTCAACAGGCCCTCATTCTCTTTACTATGTTATTTAGGAAGGCTTCTAAACTCCACGTCAGTCTCTTGCACGTTACAATAAGTAAATATTTTTTCTAGTTATGAAATATTGCATGAAGTCTTATTAATAATGTTCAGTGGTCTTTCAATGAGGATAATCTCAAATTTTGTAAATGCTGTTGTTTATATTTTGCTCTTGTATCTCTGATTTAAGGGAAAGCTTTCACATGATACAGATATTCCTTTTTATGAAATGAGTAGTACAGAGCACTATGCAGGTCATATATTTTATTGTATCTTAGAAGTTCAAAGGTGTCAAAATTTCTCTTCGTTGTACTAGTACCTCAGATCACCAGGGTGGGATGCAATGTATATGTATCTTCAAACAGGTGTGATAATTATAAATTTCTATATGTAGAAATACATGTAGATAGAAAACTTTAGGCTATTCTCAAGTTATGAGAAGGAAAAATACATAATTTTTCAAGAGAATTTGAGTTTAGTAAAATCAAAAATAAAATTAAAGACACTTTGTAAGAAGGTAGTTAAATTTCATACAGTCCATTGCTCAGCTGGGGCCATGAGGATGTATTATTCTGAGAAAAGAGTGTAATTTTAGGACAGAGAGCACAAGGTGGATAGCGTTTCTCTGCATTTAATAATTGCAGTTCTGTTGCACAATCTTCTGTTGCAGTTGAGCACACTCTCTGTCTTGCACAGGGCTACTTTAACTAGTGCGCTCTTGGTAGTGAAGAGTTAAAGTATTGTGGGTCATATAGTTTATTTTTCAGACTTCTTTTAGGTGAAAAGGAAAAATGAAATGTCCAGAATTCCCTGTTGGTTTTAAATTGTTTTATATAAAACTCAAATGTCAAATTTTGTGGAAATGTTTATACATACCAATGTTAGTAACCAGCATGCTGCTGATTATAAAATCAATTAAAGTTAAGAACTACTTCTTCAGCAGCAAGAAGAAATGTACTATGGAAGAGCCGTATTCTAAAATAAGACATAAACTGTTACCTGTAGCAGACAACCCCTCATGTGTTTTGGCTATTCATTTTGTTTTGAGAAATTAATGTTGTTCAATCAATTTATCCTCAGAGGATAATGTGTCGCATTACACTGGTGAAATAGCGAGATAAAAACAGCTTCTGAAGCGCTAATTCTGCACAGAGCTGTCTCTTGTCATAGTGGCCTGTCTTTGTGCAATTTATTTCAGAACTGAGATTTAAATAGCGATTGCGATTTTACTAGCAGTTACTGCCATAAAGTATGTTTTCAGTGCATAAGACATAATGGCACCAGTACCCAATTTGGCAGATTGTTTGCATTTTCCAGCTATGCATGAATAAGTTGTCACATGAAAATCACACTAACTTACAAAGTATGATGAATACTTCTCTCTCTCTGTGATGATTTATAGTAAATTCATGTTGTTTTACTTATGAAATACAGCCTACAGACACTTTAAAGCCTCGTCAATGACAACGCTAAAGCAATTGCATGCTTCGTAGGATGAAAATGTGATTAAATATCACTTCTAAAATCTCGCCAAATTAATTTGAAGTACTAGTTCTAGTTAATATAAGTGCTGATCAGAGTAGGACTATAAACATCTTGTTATTAGTGTGTGTTGAAGGTGGAGGGGAGTGTTGGTGAAGAGTCCTCTCTAAATCTGAGGTGAAATGAAACGAAGTAATAACTCAGCCTGAATGCTGTTCTAAAAGCAACCGATTCCTTACTGCTATAATTTGGAGCACAGTTTGCAGGGAGCTGGCAGATGTATGCAATTGTTTGTGCCTTTACTTCCAGACTTACTGCTGTATTCGAGATAATGGAAAATACATCAGTATTTTTCTCTGTAAGCGATAGTCTTTAGATGCAACAAGGGGATTTAATGAAATCTGGTGTTCATAAAGTTCTGAGCTCATAATCTTAAAAATATGGTGAGTGATGAGTATTTCACACTTTTAAAGGAACTAATTTTGCAAATTACAGATACATCTTTTGCAACACCTTTAGTACGCCAGGTGTTGCTTCAGTTAGATTTGATTTTATGGAACCGTATTCATAGTACAGTTGGTATTCAAATAGCTATTAATATAATCAGTGTATTAGGGAAAATCTCGTCTGCTATTCAGATTTGCACCTTGATGTGAATAATGCATGTATTCTTACTTCTGTATATGATTTTCTTCCACAATTTGTCTTGCCTTTTTATTTTTTCTTTTTTTTTTTGAAATAAATGTAATAGAAAGCTTTGAAAATCTTGTTCTTTGTATTTGAGAATGAAATATTAATCTTCAAGTTAAGCTAATTCAGAATATTTTGTTTAGAAAAAGCTATCAGGCAATATGTAAAGCAAGGTATAAAGTTTTTAAAGTGCTGACTGATGACAAAAAATCAAATTGTAGGGGTTTTTTCTGCTTTTTAATGTGAACTTCTGTTACTTTTCAAATTGCATATTGTTTTTCATGAAAACCATTCTGAGAATTTCTATTCCGAAGTCTGAGTATTGTAGTAAATGATATATTACTCTTAGTTTTCTTTCTGCCAGGAGATATTTCAGAACAATTAGAAGTCAGGGTGTTGACTGTTTGCCCTTTTGAAATCAAGTGTGTGTTTGCCATGAACCTCAGAACTCAACTCTAGCAATAAGAGCTTAATCTGAAAGTTACATTCAGTATTGTTTTCTTTTCCAATTCTCTAACTCCCTAAGTTTGTAAGGTATTTTGCCTTTAGATGTTGTTATACTTTGGAGGGTCGGTGATTTAGTTTATGAAAATATAACAAATTTAAAGGCTTGGAAGTCAAAGATAGGGAAAATCCTCAACATTTCTTCAAGATACTTGTAAACAGTAACAGTCTTTGATTAAAAAATACGCAGCCTGCAGTACAGATTTTGTCCTTGGAAAAGGTATATTCAGTGTGTGAGATTCAGGGAATAACAACTAAAAAGAAGAAAAAGATTGAGACAGCATAAATGTAAAGAAAGTATCTTCTTTTTTTATTGAAACACATGCACTGACTTTAAATAGAGCTACACGAGGTCTGTAGATTGAACAGATGCAATGTCCTGATGTGTTTAGGCTGCTCTATCTCTCAACTCTTGTTGCTTGTAAACAGAGAGGTTTTGAATAGCTTTTTCAGTTTTCTTTAACTAATGGCAATCCTTCCTAAATCTCTATTGATATGTCAGAGCTCTTTCAGAAAAATGTAGCTGTTGGTTTTGTAGCTGAATGATTAGTCTGTGGGGTTCTCCCACTTCCCTGAGAACTAATGCAGATTTTCAAGTTGTCATAAACTTAATTTTACTATATAGTATTTGAAAGAGGGAAAAAAATCAGGGAGAAACAAATTTCTACTTTTCTTTGAAACGAAAGGGTACCTGGCAGTTCCACTTCTTGGAGTCATTACTGCAGTACTGCTGCGGTGACCCGTGCGTAGGCTGCTGAAGAGTAACAGAGAGGGTGGTATCTGGTAAAATCTTTTGTCTGCGAAATATGCCAAAGCAATCACCAGGTAGTAAGAATGCCTCGTTAATTATTAGAAAATCATCACTGTGGAAAAAAAGAGTAACTGCTATTGAAAAGCTCAACAGGTAACCCCAGCTTGTGGCATAAGGTAGAATTTTTCCAAGAGCTCAGACGAAGAACATGACTGAACACGGGAACAAATCCAAACCTTTCTTCCCAAATCTTCGTCTCGCTTCCTTTAATCGTGCTGTCCCCGTCATCTTTGCTGAGTGTGGTCTCAGGAAATTGATACGTAAAACTACGTTCACAGCACAGAAGCTCACAGCAGGACAGATGGTAGTGGGGCAGAAAAGGGAAGTGAGCTTCTTCACGTGGGACGAAGTTCTAAGCCATTGCAGTTATGAGGATAGTCATTTGTTAGTACATGCGAAGAACTGGTCCTCTTGCTTCTCCCCAGTTTCCTAACGTACCCAGCAGAGTGGCTGGGGTATAAATGAGTGAGTAAAGATGGGAGAGCACTGGCTGGGTACTTTAGTTTTGAACCTTTCCAGCTGCTTTGGGGGTTGAGTCTATGGGTCAGACTAACGGTAGTTCAAAGTAAGTCCCTGACATGGGATTAGTGCGGATGTTGGGTACTCGGCCCCAGCGGTTTTGGTCAGCAGACCTGCCTCTGTGGTTCCTTGACTGCTTGCCAAGATGCAGCCACTGTCCTGCCCTGTTAATGTTTACTAGGGATATGGGCTCATGAATGTAGTGTATAAATTAATGCGTAATGAGTTTTGTAAGCCTGGGTGTTTTATCTTGGAAATTAACTGTTATTTTTTTCTCTTTGGAGGGAGGTAGGCGTGTCTGAACCTAAAGGTTACAAACAACGGTCCCCAAAGCTTTTCTGTTGTGTTTCTCTTGCCATTGAATGTCTGAACTTTTCACGGAGGCAGAGAGAATGAAAACACAATTCACTGTACTATTCAAATTTTTGATTACTAAATATGCTTTATATTGACTTGTTTTTTTCCTGACCTCTTTTGGAATGAATAGTTAAATATTTTATTATTAATTTTTCTTTTTGGAGCATGAACTGCATTAATTAACTATGTAAAAGAAATAAGGTATTTGAATTTCAGATGAGCTCTAATTGGAGAAACATATTGCACCATAATACTTGGCAATATCTAAGAATGCAAGTTTCTGCTTACTAAAAGATTGTTTTATTAAGTATTCTCAAACCTTTTTCTTTATCCTTTTAATAGAGAAATAAGTTTACAGAATGGTGAACAGCCAGGGAGGAAAACTTTTAGTTTAGTGGAAAAAGCTTTTCGTGACAGACTTGCGGTTACAAGTTGTTCTTGTAACACAGATGATCTAACAACGATTTCTCTAATCCTTTCACTTGACAACTCTTCCAGTAAAGGCACCAATTTGTACTTCATACATATGAGCTCTCTCTGGCTTGAAACGGGAAAGAAAGCACGTTAAATCCATTGCAAGTCATATTCTCTGGGCATTCATAATATTGAGGTCTCTATCAGAACCCTTCATACATCCCTGCCAAACATCCTTATTTTCACAATGAGGATTTTGTTTCAAATGAGTATTTTTACAGATAATCTTAGTTGCTGAGCTTAGGTTTTGAAACCAGTAAGTCTTTTTTGAAGTATCTCTAGGCAAGCTAAATTTTTAATTATCAGATACAGAAACTGATCAACAGAATGACATAAATTTCAGCTCTGTTGTCAAGAATACCTGAAATGCCAAATGGGTGTTTGTCATTAGCAGGAACAAGCTTGGTAGTAAACAAATTCTAACTGTAGGACTACAAAAGTAGAGGTTGACCATGTTGTCTGTGTGTTAACAAAACAAAATAGCATGTTTTTTCATGGTTGATATGTCTTCATTATCTATAAAGTGAACCAGGAGAGAAAGGTACCGACTATGATCAAAACAAATGTTATAAAGTTACGAGTATGACCTTTTTCCAGGACCAGAAGCATTATGAATTGAGGTGAAGCTCGAAGACAAACACGGTATCAGTGCAAATGCTTTCTCATTTTCTTTCAATATCACAGATAAGTGAATATAACTTTAATGTTACTTACCTGTTCAAATATAGTCAACTGTGTACTACCTATTCAATGTGCAACTTTCTTGGCAAGGTTCTTGCCTGGAGTGAATTGCCGCTAAGGAAAGGTTCATGAAACTCAGCTCAGATTGACAGTTTGGTCCCCAAGGTCCAAGGCGGCTAAAGCATTGCCTGAGAGGGAAACAACTCTTCTCATGAGTTGTGCTAATGGTCAAACCTTTGAGCTAGAGAGCTTATCAGAAGACTTTCTCGAGAATTGATCTTGGGACTGATTTTTTTTAAAGAAAAATAAAGAAGACTGGCACAAAGAATAGGCTTAGGTTAATGAGATTGCTGATGACACGAACTGGGAAGGACAACATGACTAAAAAGAATAGTGGAATACTATCCAAGAAGATGGCCTTTAAGACTTGACTAATAGAATTTTAGTAGTTTAAAATGAAAGGTCATAACTTCAGGGACTAATAACTGAGGGCAGTTCTTCATTTGAGATGACAGATGAGAAATACCTTGATGCACTAGTCATTCATAGAATGACTGCAAGCCACCAGAGGGCTGCATCTGGGGAAAAAATGACTGTGGTGTGCATCACAGGGAGGAAATCCAGGAGAAGCTGGGAGGCAATGTTCTTATCCAGGGCAATGGTGAGATTTTTATGTGCAACAATGTGCTCTGTGCAGGCTTCCCCTGATTGTTTAAATATTGGACAGATTTAGAAAAAAGGCCTAATAAGATGATCAGGAGAATCTTTGAAGATCAAACTTAAGAACCTGCATTCTTTAGCACAGTAAAAGCAACAAAGAAGTGTGCAAGGATGGCAAAAGTCTTGAAGAGAGAAGAGTTCTTCAAGCTAACCAACTGCACTGCCAAAATACAGGTGTGTATTACGTGGCCACGAACTGCGTTCAGTCTGGAAACACTAAGAAGGATTTCTAACCACAAGTGAAACGGCACAGTGGAAGGGTATGGGGACAAAAACCAGGCTGGTTTTAGTGCAGAACTTTAACCTTTATGAAGAGAGGTTATATGTTGTAGTTGCTGGATTACCAGCAAACAAGATGTCATCCCTCAGTAGGTTCCTTCCAGTCCCAAGAATTGTTTTGGCTGTTTTGAATTACCAGGTGCTTCGAACTTTCCCAGGCTTATTTAAATGTGGACAGATTTGGAAAAAGCAGGTAGATTTATAGAGAGTCTATTAAGACTGGAGTGAAGGAGCTTGCCTTTTTGACTGAAGTGCAGTGCCAAAGTCCGCTTGAGGTCTCTCAGCAGGGTAGGTGACTTTGGATTTTGCTGCTCCAAAGGTGTGGAGAGAGATGGCTAAACTAAGGCTTTCCTACTGTGTGCCAAAAGAAGGGTACAAGTGTCAGGGAAGGGAAGGAGATGTCTCTGGAATGTTGAGCTTGCTACTTCTGCTGGGGCTTGGAATGAATCACTTGCACCAATACCTACTGGTCCTATTGAGTTTTCCTTCAGTGTTAGCAGCTGGATCCTGATTTTTGTATGGATTTGGTGCACTACAGTAATTTTGCTGTCCTAGACCTATGCTTAAAGCCAGCACTACAACTTTTGAGTGTGGAGGAGGAGTCTGACAAAGTTTCATCCTATCTCTGGGAACAGTTGAGAGAAGCTCTTGTCTTCAGCAACATTCAGGTGTAGGCACTGAATTGCCCAGGATGTATGAGGAGGAAGAGCTAAGTTCTGCTTAGCTTCTAGCTATGGTTGAATGAAGAAAGGCTGCAGACAACATAGTGTCCTTTGGTTATGCTGCAGGCTGTTGCTCAGGACACTATTGTCTCCATTGTCTAGATTTCTAGCCTCTAGTAAATACAAAAATGTCTGAGATTTGTACCCTGCTAAACTCACTACATTACGCTCTTCCCCTGTGTTTCTGGTCTTTCAGATTTGTGGTTAGTCTCTTGAATGATTGGGGAAAAGGAATTAGTAAATAGCTTTGGCTGTAATCTGTATTCAGCTCTGTGTTGAACATCCATTATTTTTATGGCTATAATAAAATGAATAGCAGTGGAACAGCTGCCTTGGGTTTTCAATTAAATGCATTAATACGCATGCAAGAAAATAGCCTGTCTCAATAGTATTTATAGGGAAGAGAATATTTTTCAAGATTTGTTGCAAATCACTATTATGTTTTATTTATATGGCACTTGGAAACAAGAGAGTGGAGTTGCAGGCATGCTGCTTTATTACTTGCAGGTGGAATGTGTGATAATCAGCCTGACCACTTTGCAATATTTCTTAATGATGACAATTTTCAGTGCATAAAAGTATGGCTTTATAAGCCTGATGAACAAGCCTGTAGTCAGTGCTGGTTTTAGTAAGAAGGTGGTTAATGTTCACAGAGGGCCTTGATTGTGTATTTACAGCTTTGCTGCATTGTTTTTAAAAGAAATGTTGATGGCATGACTGCAGTGTGTGAATTCAAGGTTTATTTGGGTGGTTTGAGGGCAGGGGGTAGTTGCTTTGCACATTGTTTCCAAATTGCTTTCTCCAACATGCTTTATTTTCTTCATCTTCACCCCGGGTCAGGATCATGCCTTTGACAGTTTCATTTGCTTACAGCTTTCATTCTTCTCCTTCGTGGCTCTAAGCTTGCCAGACAGCACTGCACGATAAGGGAGTTGTTTTGTCCACCCAGCGTAGCTTTTGTCAGACTTTTCACTACAGCTCATTTTTCTATTCTTTCCAGCCATATCTTGTATTTAGGGCCTCACGGTTCCTGCCAATGAGTCTGAAAGAATGGTCTTACTGCAGTGTTTTTACAGATGCTATTCCTTGTATGTGAACCGTAGGCTGCCTAGTTTCTATTAATATTTCCACCATAATAAACGCAATGGCAAAAGTCATTTTGCTATTGGAGCATGGAAGTTGGCTGATTAAAAAAATAATAATTACCATCCTGCTATATTATCTGCGTCAGCTCTACGGCAAGTAAGAGTTTGGGAAGTGTTTTATTAAATCTTCATTCCTATATCTGGAGTATGTAAAAAGGACTAATAGTTGGCAAAAAAGCCAGCTAGAATTAGTGTGAGACAGGTAGTGTCTTGGGCGTAAATAGGTCATTTTACTCTTAGCACTAAACTGCTTTTATTGAATTGTTTTACTGCAGAAAGAATTGAATCCTCTATTACTGGAAGCACTTGGATAAATGAATGAATAAAATAATGAATAACCTTGAACCATTTGGACTGTGAACTTGATAGCAGGATTGCAATCTTCTTTCTTCCCAGTGCCACTCCATCTCCCATGATCTCCCATCCAAGATCCCTTGGCTTTCCTGTTTACTGGGTTGGTGTTTCCTAGTTTACATAGAAACAGAGGTGCGTAACAGAAATTTGTTTATTATAATTAATTAGGGTTTCATACTGTGTCTTCATACATCTTCTGAAATTGTTATTTTCTTAAATCTCATCATGTAGAAAAAATTGCCAAAAAATTAAGCTAGACTGGATTGTCGAGTTGTTGCAAGAGATCCTCGTCTGTCGTAAATAGTTCTCAAAACACTACCCTCAAAAATCATCACAGAAAGTACTTTAGAATCCATGGCAACTGGCTTAAAAGCATCAAAAACCAAACTGAAATTATTTATACCTGATGCTGTCACTGTGCAGACAGAAAACAGGTCTTGTGATACATTGAAGTGGAGAGACTGCAGATTTTATGAATTTGAGGAGTTTATTTTCTACAGCCCATCACCATGAATTATTTATAAGGGGGTGATGATTGATGACAGGGTTCAGTAAGGAGAATGAAATAGTTCTATTTAAACACTTCAATTTATGGAACAGAAATGTATTTACTTTATGTGGCAAAAGAATTCTTCTTTATTGTTTGTAGTGTAGTAAACCTGGATTTTCGTATCAGGTTTCCACTGTCTGAGGAAGTACATAAATTTACTCTCAAGCGTCTGTCCTGAAAAGCATATAATCTGAGCCAAGAGTAGCTATTTATAGACAAAAGCATAATGCAAAATAACTAGGCAACTGAAAACTAGAGTTTAATGGTAGATTTTTTCCAAATGCCTCAGGGAATGAGGATTTTCAGCATCTTGCCTATGTGTCACAGAACATGTTGGACAGAGTGAGCTGCACGACTCAGATCTGCCTTCACCCTGACTGGTTTTCCCTCTAGACTCTGTTTTCCCTCAGTTCTGTATGATCTTAGTATGATTTAGAAAAATAAAAGCCTGATATTTGCTCACAAACATATGGGAACAAAGAAATGAGCTCTGCTTTGTCAGAGTTCATGGAGATGTGGGTAACATAATTTCTTCTGGCAAATGTGGTATGACACTTCCTTCTCTGTCAAGATTGAAACAACCTTTTCCGCAGTTTTTGCTTCATGCCTCTTCCCTCGGATTACTTCCAGCCAGCTTCTTGTAATTACCTCCTCATTATGTTCATGTGGGATGGGAATTTAAAAGATGACATCACTCAGCCACATATTGTGATATGTATGAGTAATCAGTAGTTAACAATGCAACAATTAATTCCTCTGTGGCATTTTATTTGTCACTTAAAAATATTCCTTTGACTCACAGAGTAACTCTTACCCTGCAGGAAAAGATCTCAGCTCATTAGAGCTGATCTGCAGTTATCATTTGACTAATATCTCCACTGACGTCACTGGACCTCGATCTGGTATCTCACCTCTTTTTGTTTTTAGGTTTTTTTAATGTCCTTTTTTTTTTTTTCATAGTGGAATATCTGTCTTGCTACCAGGCAGAGCAAAGAAGTAAAACATCATTATTAAAAGCAAATAAACAAATAAAAAATGTAGGGCTTTCTTTTTTCAACAAGCTGTATGACAAAGTACAAAAATGGCTAAAATAAGGTATGCCACCGTATGAATATTTCCTCTGAGCTTTAGTCTCAGTGCAAAGAGGCACCCGTGTCTTTCACAGTGTCCTGATTTGCACTTACTTGCCTTCCCTAGAGATCAGTAGTTCTTCTAATCTCTGTGGATGTACTTATTTCTTTAGGAGTTCATGCTTACAAGAGCAAAACTTTTTCACTTCTTTGTGTGAACCTATTTTGAATATGGCTGATGACACTGAAAAGCCAATGACATCTGTTTTTCTGGAGGAAAAAAAGATACTGGGTCTTCTGTACCAGGTTGATCTGCACAATAGAGGTCTTTTGGAGCACTTTTTTCTTTTTTCACAAGGAAACTCCCAAATGACATGGTTTCAGCTCTCACATGGCCTGAAAAGCATGAGGTAGCATTATAAGGCCTTGTCCAGAGTGCCTGAGGAAAGTCGTGCAGGTGGGGTATGTGCATGGCAGCACTCTGAAGTTTCTCGGTGACTCCTGTGTTTTGGTCAATTCAAGCAGTCTCTCTTGCAAGAATCTTAGAAGAGTGGAAAGGGCCAGCTTCTGATAAATATATTTTATGTCTTTGATTCTCCTTCATGTTTTTGAGTGAAAATGTTAATGTGGCAAAACCAGAGTGAATGCTGTGCTTCTGCATTTCTGTGGGGCTTCTGCCTAGGTTCCTGCTTGGAGCATGGCACTGGACAAAGGACCGTGCAGCCAAATCACTGTTCATAGAATCATAGAATGGTTTAGGTTGGAAGAGGTCTTATAGTTCCAACCCCCACGGTAGGGAAACCTCCCACTAGACCAGGTTGCTCAAAGCCGTATCCAGCCTGGTCTTGAACACCACCATGGATGGAGCATTCACAGCTTCCCTGAGCAACATGTTCCAGTGCTTCAGCACCCTCATAGTGAAAAATTTCTTCCTGCTATCTAATCTAAATCTACCCTCTTCCAGTTTGAAGCCATTACCCTTCATGCTATCGCTACATGCCTTTGTAAAAAGTCCCTCTCCAGCTTTCTTGTAGGCACCCTTCAGATACTGGAAGGCCACTATGTCTCGCTGGAGGCTTCTCTTCTCCAGGCTGAATAACCCTAACTCTTTCAGCCTTTCTTCATAGCAGAGGTGCTCCAGCCCTCTGATCATCTTTGTGACCCTCCTCTGGACCCACTTCAACGGGTCCATGTCCTTCTTGTTGTGAGGACTCCAAAGCTGGATGCAGTACTCCATACTCCAGGTAGGGTCTCATGAGAGTGGAGTAGAGGGGCAGAATCCCCTCCCTCAACCTGCTGGCCACGCTTCTTTTGACATAATCCAGGATATGGTTGGCTTTCTGGGCTGCCAGCACACATTGCTGGCTCATGTTGAGCTTCTCACCAACAAACACTCCCAAGTCCTTCTACTCACGGCTGTTCTCAATCCATTCTCTGCTCAGCCTGTATTTGTGCTTGCGATTGCCCTGACCCACATGTAGGACCTTGCACCTGGCTTCGTTGAACTTCATGAGGTCGGCATGGGCCCATCTCTCAAGCCTGTCAAGGTCCCTCTGGATGGTGGTGAGTTTATTGCATCTGGGAACCAAAAGCCAGCTGGGAAGGCAATTGGGGTGGAGGACTGGTAGAGAGAAGGCTTGTGTCCTGCTTACTGTTCACCAGCACCAGTGAGCTGTGCACAGGGTGTGCAAACAAGGACTAGGCTGCTGATGCAGCAGTTGATGTGAAAAAGGCAGTGGCGGTGACGGTGAACTCCAGAGGACAGTACCTTGCGCCACTGGAATGTCCAGTTTGCACACCTTGCACTTGCTCCTGTGGGAGAGCAGGGCTGTGGGAAGCCCCTGCTGATGGAGGATGCGGGAAAGGCTGAGGGACTCCCTGTCTTCTTCTTGGCAGTCTTTTCTGGTGCAGTCTGCTCCCTGGCACTGCCTCATGGCAGCAGAGCAACAGGATTTTTCAACTCCAGTTCAAAAAAACATTTCTTTGTGTGGTGGGGAATGCTTTCTCATCCAGCTTTCTTATCACTGAATGAATGCAGCATCAATCAAATATTTTACTTGCAGTATACAAATGCATCATTTAGCACTGGGTTATGTAAATTCATACCCCATACAATTTGTCCTCTAAAATGTTTTCTCTATTAGATTTTGAAGTCCTTTTCTATAGTAAACCTTGCTATACGCTATCATTATTCTGCACATCACGCAGCTGAGGCAGTGATGGAGTAAATGGCCTACTAACGATCTCACAGAGGCAATCAGAGGGACTCAGAGGCAAAGCCACTTTTACTCTATACAGGTAAAACATGAAATTTTACTGCCAAATTATTAATATATTGCTAGAAATAGGAAAACTAAATGAGTTATAAATGGATTATAAATGTCAAGGCAGCAGAATATTTAAAATGCAAGCAGACAACTACTGTGTACTGCAAGTGAAATTGCCCATGTTCTTAAGTGGCAATGCCTATTTAGAAAGATATCTGAAACATATTTGAGTGCTGCAGTACACCCTATCTGAAATTATAATGGTTGAGATGGTTGCGGGTAAGCTAGATTAATTCTTTTGATAAAGCTGGTCTGATAGACTTTCTTTTTTTAAGCTGAAAAATCTGATTTGTCAAAATGAAAACTTTTTCTAAAATTGTTTGATTTAGTTTAATAGCTGAAGATTTTCTGTTTATACATTCTGTTTATGCACTCCCTCACCCAGAGGACAGCCAATCACTTCATTGCAAGGTGCACAGTCAAGCTGATGAAATAAATATTTTATTACTTGTAAAAAGCAGAATACCTCAATCTACCTAGAAGGCCTAATGACTTAAGTTGTGCACTTAACCGAAGTGGAAAAATGAGGTTCAGTTCCCTAATAGTAATAGTGGAAAAGAGGGTCTGGAGGCAGGTTGGTCATATCCCTGGCAAATACCCCCCAGCAGGTTGGTAGCACATGTGATTGTCTCCCTTATAAGATCTTGGGGTTGTTTCAATTTAGTTTCAATTAGAGTAGAAATACTATTAAAATTTTGATTTTTCTTTCTTTTTTTTTGGACACAGTTCCATACCCAGGTCTTGTTATAAAGCCGTGTGAGCAGACTATGTGGGCAAAAGCCCAGGGGTATGTTAGGATATCTTCCGAGAAACAGCTCTGGGAACATGCTGCAGCCAGAGGCTGGGACCCAAACCATTGACAAAGGGAAAGGAAAACAGGAGAAAGATTAGAAAGATATGAAGCATGAAAAGCACATAGGACGATTAGAAAAATATGCTCTGGAAAAAGGACAATCTGCCAAATGTGTGAAAGTGAACCACACACAAATTTAATAACAGGGCTGGATAAATTGAACAACTGCCATACAGAGTAATCTGTATTAGCCTCTCAGAGAGAAATGTGTGTAAAAAGGTATTATGCTGTTTATTAGAGCAGATAGCATGCCAAAATGTAAAGAAAAAAGATATGGGGGGAAAAAAAAAGTCCATTTTTCCAATTTGGTTTGTTGAATTGAATGTGCCAACTTAACGGAAATACTATCAAGGATCCAGTCAGAGCAATAAAATGACTTGTAGTCATTTTTCAAAGTCGGGTAATTCTAGCCTCTTGCATAACACTTCAGTACTGATCTGGTAATTCCTGCATCCATCTCATAATTTCTGCCTGAGCTCTTAATGTATCTCTGCGATGTGTGGATGGTGATATAAAGGGCTTCAGGGAGATGAAGGATCTACTATGTGGGCAGGTGAGGTGCTCTAATGGGTCAACATTTTCAGTTAAAAAAATCTGAACAACAAAAGTGCCACTTCTTGACCTAACTGTAAGATTCCTTTTGGCTCTTTCTGTTAGGCGAAATGTCTTCCCCAGCCTAATCTTTCTGCGTAATCTGATGTTAAGTCTCATGGTTTAAAGGTAATAGCGCCTCTATTTTGGTGCCTTGCATTTATGTGTACCTGTTCCTGTACCCCAGAAGTATAACTACACCCACTTTCAGCAGAACATGTGCACTGAACATTGTGACTACATCTGTAATGGTTATATTATGCCTTTGTTCCTGGTCTTGTTTAAATAAAACAAGATCAGATGTACTACTGAAAACAATCCAAATCTAAGTAAAAAAAAATCAGAAGGGAAACAGCGAAGTGATTCTTAGAGGAAGCTCTTGGTTCAGATGTGGCTGCTAAACAGACGTTTACCTTGAATATGTACAGATCTTCTTTGTTTATGTTCATTAGTCAACACATTTCTCTGGAAAGATGGCGTTTATGTCTCTGAAGGGTTAAGTGAAGGGTTCTCATCTTCTCTTGTGCTGGCTGTGAGGTTATGCTTGGGAAGAATGACTGATGCTCATTCTGAATGTTCCCCTTCATTTCCTCTGGCAGCGAGGAAAGCAAGAGGACCACAATGGTGCCCTGCATCCGAGGGATGCATACGGGGAGAGTCTGGAGAGCAGCATGCTTGAAAACAGTGCGGCTTAGCTATTGCACAGCCTTTTTGCGACCTGGAGACTCTTTCTCTGGAGGATGTATGTTCTCATGTACATTTTCATGGGATTATTTGAAGGCCACAGCTGTTCTGTTTACTATGGATATGAATGCCCACAACCCCCCTCCCCGTCCTCGCAAGAAATACACACAGATCTGCATATCCCTGTTATTTTTTCCCAAGGTTACATGTATAAAAGCTGGAAATCATATGAAGGGCCAAGGATTTTTTTTTTTACTGTTAAATATTTTATCTCAGAATGAACACTTAAAGTATTTAAAGAACATTTAAAATATTAGAGCTGCATTTCTGTCCCACAGAATGATTTCTATTAGTTATGAAGAGTGTTTTCTGTCTCAGTATTTGTCAGGCCTTAGAATTACGTTGTGGACATCTACAACACAATGCACGTATATAAAAGCTAATTTAAATGGTAGTGGAGAGTGAGGATCTCCTCATGATCCAGGCATTTTAATCTGCAAAAATATCTGATTATTTCTTAAGCTCTTTTTATATATCCCTCCTTTATGTTTGAAGACAGTAGGTCTTGTATTTTCGGCTTTCAATCTTTTTTCTCTTCTTTTTTAGAGATATGTTAACGGCAAAACTACATACAAATACATTAACATGAAGTGCAGCTTTGCCTTTAACAGTGAGTATACTGACCATTAATTAGATGGAAAAAATGGGTGTTTAGGTATGTCATAAATACATCAGGACTATGTTCTTTGTGTTAATTCATTAGTCAGAACACATTTGAAACTCTGAAATAATTAACTGAAGTTGAGATTTAGTAAGTAATTAACAAAAATGCCAGCCACTATGTATTGCAGATACTTCTGTTTCCTTTCAAATTCTTCCTTTCACTGCTCCATAAATTTTCCCATATTTGCAGAAATGTATTTCTGTTGACTGCTACATTTTAAAGATTGTAATTGTGAAGACAAAACTTGGTGAGCTCATGTTTTAGTTAATTATTTGCTTTGGTTCTACCTATAATAAATGCTTTGCAGCTGTTGCCAAATCACCTTGTATCAGCATAACACTGCCAGGACAATAATTTCTGCTTAGGAAGCATTGTATAAGATACAAGAATTGTATAAGATACTGTTTCCAGTGATGAATTACGCTCGCCTTGCTCATTATACTCATCAGAGAGATTTCCAACCCTCTGAACTTTCTCTTCTGCTGGTGTTAGACAAAAGCATTGGGAAAGGGCTGGGAGAAGTGTGTTTTCCACAACTATAATGTGTCAAAGCCTTCTGCATTGACACCCTGCTCTCCCTCCTGCTCCCCGGAGCTCCATGCTTCTCCCGGGCACGCTGCTGGGCCCCTGGGTGCAGAGTTATGAAGCTGCAGGTCTGACCTGGAGTGGGATCGGCAAACAGAAGACATGCTTCATGCTTCGCAAGTCATTTTTGGTGTATTCCTTGCTTTTCTGATTCAGCAGATTCACATCTCTAAACCTGATGAATGGAAAACTAATTGATGTAATATAGTCACCCCTTCCACGCGAGCAAAATGAGAAATCAGCACAGACTAGGAGATGAGGAGGTGGCTGGTTGCTCTCAGTGTGGGCTTCCTTGTGGGTTACTGCCAGCGAGTGGCTGTGTGACTCCATAGAAGATGCTTCTTAGTCCTCGGTTAGAATCATAGAACTGTCAGGGTTGGAAGGGACCTTTAAGATCATCTAGTTCCAACCCCCCTGCCATGGGCAGGGACACCTCCCACTAGACCAGGTTGCTCAAAGCCCCATCCAGCCTGGTCTTAAAAACTTCCAGGGATGGGGCTTCCACCACCTCTCTGGGCAACCTGTTCCAGTGTCTCACCACCCTCATGGTGAAGAACTTCTTCCTAACGTCCATTCTGAAATGACCCATCTCGAGTTTTAATCCATTCCCCCTGGTCCTACCGTTACCCGACATCCTAAAATTTCCCTCACCAGCTTTCTTGTAGGCCCCCTTGAGATACTGGTAGGCCACAATAAGGTCTCCTCGGAGCCTTCTTTTCTCCAGACTGAATAATCCCAACTCTCTCAGTCTGTCTTCGTAGGAGAGGTGCTCCAGCCCTCTGATCATCCTCGTGGCCCTCCTCTGGACACGTTCCAGCACATCCATATCTTTCTTGTCCTCCAGAACTGGACGCAGTACTCCTGATGGGGTCTCATGAGAGCAGAGTAGAGGGGGAGAATCGCCTCCCTTGACCTGCTCGTCACACTACTTTTGATGCAGCCCAGGATACGATTGGCAATGGTTCTAACATTTCAGGAGTGATTGGGTAGAAACCACTACAAATAATGAATAGAAGTTACACAGAACCTGAATGTACGGTGAGTACTGAAGAGACGGGTGTTTAGAATGATGCGGGCTGTTTGGTGACATGGTTGTATACTTGCATGGCTTCCCTGAGAAGCTTCCCTGTATCACGACGTGATATAGGGTAACGTGTATGTGGCTGTACAGCCGGGCCTATTGCTACCTCACAGCCGCATTTTGCCCTGGGTATAGCCAAACAGTATGTGTTTTAATATGGTTAGAGCTAAAACTGTGCTGCTGGAAAGAAACCAGGGACATTTTTTTTCTATGAGGGAAGGCTGCCTTGGGAAGCAATGACTCAGAAAAGGACTCTGGGGGAGAGGGAGCTCCCACTGCAACATTATAAAGGTGATTTTTGTTTTTTTACTGTCTGAACAGAGGAATACAAAGTTGTTCAACCTGTAATTAGCCACAGTACAATGATTACCAGAATATCACATACAGGTCTGGAAGTTTATTAATCAGAGAGGCCTAAGAGAGGAACTCCGAGACCTGGAAAAGTTTCTTTGCAGTAGGGATCCAGCAAAGTTTATTAAGCAGAAGATAAAGGAGCAGCTTGACCATATATGAAGCAGAGATTTGATAACAGCAGCTCTTCTGTCTGCCTGGCAGAGTTATAATGAGATCCATGTAATTAAATTTAAGTCTAGGTGGTTTAGATTCCAAGCAGGCACATCTTAAACAGTGTGAGTGATTTGCCAGTGGAATGATTTAATAAAGATTGTAATAAATTCCCCCTTATTGGACACTTTAAAATCTGAACTGGATGCTTTTCTGAAGGAAATGCTCCAATTCAAACAAGCTGAATACATAAATGTCTTACAGCCCAATTTATTCAGGAGGTCAGACTGGAAGATTATAACGATCCATTCTATCCTTCTATTGTGCAAAAAATTGCTCAGTGGTTGGTCTGTGCGCTTTTGTCATGTGCACAGGATTATTTCTTTAGCAGACCCAAAGTATATCAATTTAACAGAGAGCTCTCAAGTCCTCTTTTGTGATTCTAGCTTTTGTACTAAATGGAATTGTGGCCCGAACTCTTTTGTTTTTATTGCATTGAATTGGTTAATGAGGCTAAGAGCTGATAATGTGTTTAATGTTGCTCGTATATCTTGAGCCAGTATGAGGCAACAATGAAAAAAGGCAATGACTAGATTCATTTTGCAATTGTAAAAATCCACGTCAGTGGGATTATTGCGCTTTTGACTCGAGGCAATACAAACGTGGCTTCATACAGCTGATTTCTGAGTAATAGTAACTGCTGGTCTGCGAGCTCTTCCTGGGCAAGATTCCTCCACGTACTGCTAAGCAATAGGGAGAGCATAGGTTGCTGCTGTGGGTTATCTAGCAGAATGCAAGTACACGCAGTATTTCACCCTTCCTTAGTGTGTTGCTGCTCCTCTCTGCTTGCCTTCTCTGCTCTATTGGAATATAAAAACTGGATCGCTAGTAGAAAAAAGCTGAGTTCAAATTAAAGATGGTAGTAAGAGAAACTTCCTCAAAACTGAGAAAACCTTGGCAAATTTGGAAAAGATGCTAAATAAATGTTAGAAACAATTTAAAAGGAGAAATATAATTTGGAACAGGTTAATTAATGGTTAAAAATTCACATAATTTAGTTACTTGAAATGTCTTCCATTTGATACTCCATGCACAGTATAGTGCAATTCTTAAAGATTAGCATTATCCCATGTTGCCTTAAGAACTAATGTTTAATCTTAATGACTCTCACTTATTTGCATATTCCTAGACTTTCTGAATTTAGACATTTTTCAGCGTGCAGGAGACATTGCTGCCAGGCATTTCACAACTAGAGAGAATTCCCTTCATTTCTCCCCCAAGAAAACCGTTTCCTTCCTGCTCACTGTTTTGCAGTTTTAGTACCAGAAGACTGTTGTCTCCTCTGCACCCTTGAATTCCTTTAGATGAAGATTACTTTTTTCTGCAGCTGCTGGAAATACTACTGCTTTCTGTTTTACTGCAGCTAGATACTCTGTTTCTTTAGCCCTGATGACAGGCTTTGTCCTTGATTAGGTATGCTCCTTACCTGCCCCTCTCCTTTTGTAACATTTATTTAGACCTAAATGTAAACATCTTGTAAAAATATAGGAATAATCTCACGTGTGAATATGTACCAGTTCAGCTATTCCATACTTGCTCCTTATGGGGTTGTTGGTTTGATTGTCTACCTTGACGCAGGTGTACATGCCAAAGCTCGGAGCCTCTACTCCCTAAATAAAGAGGCAGAGTGCTCACCCTGGGTGCTGCCTTACCCAGAGCAGATTGCGTGACTGTATTCTTCGTTAATTTTTCATCCAGCGCCTCTTAGTTTGATTTTCTTGAACTGGGTTGAAAGATCAGTCCTATGGTGTTCAGTGAAGTCAGACCCAGCCTAACGTTGAAACTGCTTCATTCCTGTGGATGTCCTCTATCAGTGCTGGAGCACCCACCGGCCCCTTAAATTTTGTCTGTCCTAATTAAGCAGCAGAAGCAATTGCTGTGCATATTGGAATCCCACAAAAGTTGATATTGATCTAATTGTTTCCATTTTGTCTGATATGAAATGCACACAGAATTCTTAGATTGTTGTTATACTAGCTGCTTGTAAATCCATGACCCATAAAGCCTACAAAGTGTGAGTGAAGAGGTGTGCTTTTCTTGAGTTTGCTATAATGCTGCCTGTTTTGATCTAACCGTTCATGTTACCATAAATTCACAGGTTTTCTGAGAACCAAAAACATGCACATGATGTAGGTTTGCAATATTTGCAATTGCTGGCAATGAGAATTTTTTCATTGAATAATTTATTTCTATTTAGACAATTTTTAGCTCCTTTTGAGAAGAAATGTTAAATTATTCATAGACTGTATGTTTACTTTTTTCAATACTTTAGATATTGGAAAACATCTGAGAAGAGAAGTCTGTCTTACATTACTCTGTTTAAAAGGTTTAGGAACTCCTACTCAGCGGATCAAAGAGGAAGTGAAGACCCTTTAATTTGATCACAAAGAAAACAGAGATTTGCTAGTCTAGTTTTGATAAAACATACATAAAAAAAATTAATGACAGAAGAATAAGATTAATCAAAGTCAATTCAGGTCCAAAGCAAAATGTATCTTGGCAGTTTTGAGCTTAATTAACTACTGATGACATAAAAGACATGGATGGATTCTCCCTTCTACATTTTAAAATCAAGATTGGATTTTAAAACCAATGCTTTAAAAGAAATATTCTGGGTCAAACAAGAATAAGTGTACAGACATCTTCTTGTCCCTTTATAGAGATTGCTTTGCAACTGGTCTCTGGTAGTTCTTACGAAGTAGTTTATTTAGTAGATGTAAGGCCTAGAAGTTTTAATATGGATCTTTTGAACCTTCTTCAAACTGTGACTCTTATTTTCATAATGAAAAGCAACAGGAATCCTAACTTAGACTTCTAGAAATATATTGTTTATTTTAATTGTGGTTCATGAGAATTAGTTAATAAATCCAATAGATAATAATGGTTTTTAATGTTGCACATATATCTTAGGGTAATTATGTGGCAATAAGAAGGAAAAAGCAATTCTTGACCTCTCTTGGCAAGTTTTATAGTCAATAAAAGTGATTGTATGCCTCCTTAGTGAGTTGAGGCAATCTGAAACGTGGATTGAACATCATTAATTTTAGAAAGGAAAATGTTCTTGAATTAGAGTGAGTACACATGTCTGAGTCACTGTTTTAATGGCACCAGACTGCAGGATCTGCCGCTTGGCCCTTTGCTTAGTAAGTGTGATTGTCATACATGTGGTTTGGTTAGAAATACTTACTATTTGCTGGTTCCATTTAAGCTAGCTCCAAGTGATAACAAATGCTTTCATGAAAAGCACAGCAGTTAGAGGTGAATTTAATGAAAGCTGTTAGACATTAAAAGAAAACATGGGAAGATTAAACAGTTCAGTAAAATTGTTCCCAGTAATTTGTTTACACATTGTCAAGGAATGTTGGATTTAATTTATATTTCTTACAGGTTATAATTTTTCTTAATTGGAGTAGAGAGTTAATTTGAGAAACTTGGGGCTTGCTTTTTTCTAGATGGAGCTGGCCAGACAGTGACAAGATTTAAGTTCTGCATATTGATCCTTTTCAGACTTCATACCTCTGGTAGAACAAAAATTTTCAGGAAAAATGCATGCTATTCATTGCAGATTTATACAGTACTGAAAAATTATTTCAAACTGCAATTAGATAATGTCCAGAACTGAAAAGATCAGCTTGAAATCTTTTGTTATTGCTGCTTGTGCTGGAGCTGCAGTTATTCAGATTTTTATTTTGGCTTACTAAGGGAGGAGGTATGGCCATGTATGTTCTCCCTTTCCCAGGGAACTTTCTGGCATGACCAATCTGGCAGAGGCTCTGCTGTGTGAATGTGTCCTGGGTAGGTACTTTTTTCTGGGGGAGTGGAGCAGCAGTCAACATTTGACAGAAATTCTTTAAATGGCATTCCCTAGAGGGTCGCTTGTTTTTTTTTTTTTTTTTGCCTTATAACGTTGCGTTTTCCATCAACTAGACTTAAAGATGATCAATGGGAATAACCTTTATTATTTATATGTGTGTGTATGTATATAAAAAATTTATATATCTATATTTATTCTGGGTAGACCCAGGACACAGAGACAGGCTGAAGAATGTGATTCGTTAGCCACAAGCTCAAATAAAAGTGTTAGTTTTGAATATGGGTTGAAGTTCTTATTTATTAGTAGACGGAATAGTCATGTGAAACACTGTAGTCATTTACCGGATTAGACAAATACTATAATTTGCCCTGTATTTGTTTTTTAAAAGCTACGCATAACTTTTGTACAAGAAACCAATAATGAACAACACGTGGCTTTGATTTTGGGCAGGGCTGGGGGGAAGTCAGGGATGCTCTTCCTGTCCTCTGCCAATTAGTGGTGACTCATCTATGCTTTGCGTCTTGGTCCCAGTGTCACTGAAATGAAACAACTTTGTTCATTACTTTCATTGCAATTTGAACAAGATGTGAGGGATTGTTACCTTTTCCATTTTCCATCCTGTCTTACATTACTCTGTATGTTCTGTGCTCTTGGTAAACAACTATTCTTTCTGGACCTTATTATGACCCATTTCAAACAGACGACTGACCTAGAGAACCCAATCTTCTAATCTGAGCAACCCAGCCCAGCTGCTAGATGATAATGCCTCCTAATATTTCACGTAGTGGTGTATATAATGAATATAAAGGGTTTATGTAACATAAAATACATGTTGTGTACTATAATATTAAAAATAGTATTTGCTATCTCATTTCTTATGAACCCTACTTATTTTGCCTTCCATACCTGGTACAAGCTGAGCAGATACTTTAATCTGTGCACAGTGACTACCTCATCTTCTGCCGATTCTGACGATCAATGTAGAACTTGACAACATGCAGAAGTAATTGGGAGGCTTCCCCCTCACCTACAACTCTTTGCATTTACCATTATTGACTTCCATTTGTCTTCATGTTGCCCCTCTATTCAGCTGTGCTTAGATTTAGCAGAAATAATTTGTGTGCAATTTTTTTTATTTTGGTATGATAAATATTTTGAGCAGATTTCCCTTCTGGCACCAGTTACGTGATTTCTTATAGTTCTCTTGTTGTTGTTGTTGTTGTTTTTTTCAAACCAATCTCCTGCCCCCTCTCCACCCTCCCACC
>VYZM01008294.1:370379-458638 GCA_013398915.1 Dromas ardeola | reverse complement strand
CAGCTTTGATTTTTCAGTTACGTGAAGGCATTGAGAATGAATTTTCAAGTGGACATAAGGGTAACTTATGGAAAGTTAACTGTGGAAAAAAACTTGGAAAAGAATGAAACACCTCATCCTGGTGCATCAAGGAGATGCAGAAATTAGTCTTTTAAAATGAAGTAGAGGCCCTTAAAGTTACTCTCAATGTATTTGAGTGGATTCTTTTTTCTGAAGAAATCTTTTTTTTATGTTAGAAGGTGACTTGTTTTATGAAGAACAAACTGTTGAATTATTTTTTTCCTCAACTTCTAAAGAAAAAAAAGGAGAGTCTATCTCACTAGTGATTAGGGATGTGATGCTAACAAGGGAAAAGTAGGAGTTCTGGTTTATCTCCTAGGACTATTTATAAATTTCAAATTGGACATCCAGTAAATAAAATAATAATTAAAAAATATCCAAGCAGAGTCAGAGGAAATGTATGATGAAACAACCACTGTGCTGCATAGATTTTTTTTTTTTTTTTTTGACACCAAGCTGAGCAACATTTTTTGCTCTGCTGAGCAAAAGCAGAAACAGTCTCGGGGTGACTTCTGCAATTCTTACAACATCTGTGGAGTTGTTGTCTTAAAATAGCCCTCTACCAGCTCTTAGTCCATGTGTTCTGAGTAACACAATGAACAGCCTTTCCTTCCCTCTGAACAATGGTTCATTCTCTTCCAGAGCAAGAGAGTTTTCTTGTAGTTTGCTGTTATCCCGTTATATCGGGGTCTCGGAGGCCTTGTGTTAAGGATGTGTATTCTCCTAAGAGGCTATAGCTGACAGACCATGCCTGTTTGAAATTTCGTTCTCGTAGATGGTGTTGAATTCTGCTTCCCAGTGCTTTGTCATGTCTTTGATTGCCAATGCACTGCGTATTATGGAAAAATACCAGGAAACCACATGCCTTTATTTGTTTAGATTTCCCATTCTTTCCATTTCAAGGTAAGTAGGAATTATGTTTGGAAATGGGTGATTCACAGGCATAATCGTTTCGATTTGGCAATGATTTTGAATCATAGTGTCACATCCTTTAAATATGGCACAAAATTTTCTAGTATAAAGAAAATGGCCTTGCTTATATCTCTGAAACTTCCTTGGTCTTACAGTTCTTCTGTTCTTAACTTAGTTCCCTCTTCTAATAGTGCTACATATTAATGTAATAACAGTCAATAAATCAGACCTTCCTATTTAGTCAGGTGTGCAAATATACTTTATTTGTGGTACGTCTGAAGAGCAAAGAAAAGAATTATTTATAATATAAATAATTAAGGTGATGCAGAGAGGTGGATAGACTGACTCACTGCAATTAACAGGAAGAGCATTTCCAAATGGAGGGATATAAATTGAGAGATATAAAATTTTATTTAATACATCTGTGAGGCCCTCTTGTCCTCACTGGATGGGCTTTACTTCAATGGGATTTTTATCAGTGGGTTTCTTATTTTTTGGCTGACTCTTGGCAAAGCCACAATGTTTTTGTTCATTGCTTCAGTGGTTTTAAATTATTTCTGCTACCAGAAAATATGCAAAGCGTTGTCTTTGCACTGATGGTTATTGTCTCTTTTTATGTAGATATGGTTTTGAAACTTTTCCAAGGAAGTGCAAGCTCATGTAAATCCCCAACTCAGTACTCGGGTAAGATGTCATTGCTAATTTGACAAGCTAGATGGCTGTCACATTTAGCCCTCTAAGCAGTATGAACTGACAAACAACATTGTCTGTGTAAGTGTGACTTGGCAGGGTATCTTTTTTTCGTATCTGTCTTTACCCATAGAGATGCAGTAAGAAATCATTATCATGAGATTAACTCGTTTGCTTGGAAGAGCCAAATTCTCTGTTTGGCTAACTTCGTCATACTTCATGTGTTTTGCTCCTGCAGCATCATGGAGGAGCTGCTGCTGCTGCTGCTGCCGGCGGCCCTGGCACAGCACGGGGAGCGCTCGCTCTGCCAGCTCCCCGTCAGCGCCGGCTCCCCCTCTTCAGGGGGCTGTGTGGGGGACGAGGTGGGACTGTTAATGAGATCTATTACCCTCAGGAAATTCTCTTCCAGTTCTTCAGCATGAGGCAGTTGAGAGACATTGCAGAATTTATTGCCAAACTTGGGAAGGCGCAGCATATACCTGCATGGATGGGGAGGAGCTCTGCAGAATGAAGGCTGGGATAGCCTTTCTTTTTGCCATGGTGCTTAGTAGTATAGTTAATAATGGGTTGAAGAAAAAGGTCTTTCTTTACCATCACTTGTATATGCCAGTCTTGAGAAAGAAAAGTGACCTCTGCCATCCAGACTGGTCATAGCCCAAATCAAAAATTTCAGTAGCTTGGTAGACCTGAATGCTTTGAGAATGCTTTGCATAACAGCTGTTAAATATACCCCAGCCTTAGTGGATCTCTTTCCTTCCTTCTGGAGCTGTGGTCATTACAAGCTGTCAACAGCCTGCTGTCCTGCCCTGCGACTTCTTGACTGAAAAGTACGTTGCTTGCCATGTGCAGGCACAGTGCTGTGGCATCCTTCTAGCCCCATTTGGCTCCCATATACAGTCAATGAACTGCTCACTCAATATCAGACCAGTAACCAATAGAGCTGCTGACTGTTTAGAACAGAAGACCTTTTTCTCGTTTTTTTCCCCCATGCATGCAGTACTGCAATGGCAGAACTACCTCTGATTTAATTCCTGCAAGAGCAGAGCATACCCACAAATTACCGTCTGATGTGCTTCCAAGTTATTATTTTCCCAGTTACGTTTTCTTGCTTTATTCCATTCCCTTGCTTTATTGATAAGATATAAAGCTCTTAGAACTGAAAGCAAAAATGCAGATATCGTTACCTTGGGAGCCTCTACTGTGAAAGGCAAATGAGCTGTTTACCTTCCCAAGATCACCAACTTCTTTCATTGCTTCACCTTGCATGACCAGAGAAAGGATCAGAACTTGACAGGTGGCATAACTTTGCGAAGGCTTGTTTTTTCCACTGTAAATGCTTAACATAATAGTATTTAATTGCTTCTTCTAAGCTTTTTTAAGTGAAAAGATCTCAAAATGATGGATGGAAACAAGGTCTAATGTGCCTCTTCAGGAGACAAATGCAATGCTGCTTCATCCGCACTCTGGCTCCACTTTCTGCAGCATTTGATCAGCTGGGCTGTTCTCAGCCAGAAGCACTCGATCAACAAATGGCTAATATTGGCTCCCTTCCTGCCTCATTGGGCTTTGTCTTTAACGGCTGCAGAGATTTAAATGTTGAAGGTACAAAACATTGTTCAAGATATGGCTCCATTTGACCATTGGAAAAAGAAAGGAAGGGAATTCAACATCTCAACTAAAAAGCTGTGTGGTTTCTGTTCCATCGCAGGGCCATTTGGTCTGCCTGAAAAATACTCATTACGCTTGCCTGATACTTCAGACCTGTCACTTTTCTGACAAAACAGAGGGGAAGTAGCCCTCAGAAGCAGGCCACAGACAAAACTAATGATGTTACTTCTCTGCACTGAATCACACTGGGAAGGCAGCTCCTGTATATCTCTCTTAAAAACAAGATAATGCGGTTTCTCTTCCGGAAATGTGCTAGAATAAATCACCTTAAGTAACAGCATGGATTTCAACTTTCATTTTTCAAGTCCCCAAATACTCTGATGTTTTTTGGTTTTTTGTTGATGGCTTTTTTTTTAAATAAATAATTTCTTATTTTAATCTTGCATTACTTACTTTACTTGCTTAAATTCCTATTTATTATGAGTGAAATCACTTTGCAGGTCTGGCTCTTGCTGTTTAACCTTTCTGCTTTCCTTTCTTAATGTGTCTGTCATTGCAAAATTACATCTCTCTTTTTAGAGTGCAGTAAATGTTATTTCATGAAATGTTTGAAGGCTTTATAATCAAGCAAAGTCATGAAGTAAGATGTTGGAAAAACTATGTATAAAACGTAATACTGAAGACATTCTGACAGAAGAACTATCCATCCTGTGCAGTGCATGAGGTCTGGGGAAAAAATTCAATTGCATGGTTAAAGCTTGTGTCATAATACAGAAGTTGCATTAGACAACCTTAAATCTGGCGTTTCTTAACTTTGGAGAGTTTGGCCTTGCAAGCTTAGTAATGTTGTTTTTTCTCTGTTTGTAGTTAATCTACTGTTGTCACCTAACAAGGAAGATAATTATGGTACAACAGATCTTCATCCTGAATGAAGTTCGGGATCCTTTCCAGTAAATCTAACTTAAGTAAAGAAGCACTAAGTTACAATAACATCCAGCAGAAAATCTTGTGTCTATATTGTCCTCTTTCACATCTATATATCGTGTTTGCTGATTTCTTTCCAATGCTCTCAGCTAATTTCTGTCTTGATGTTTCTCTTAACAAACATGTTCTGAGGATTAAATGGAAACTAACGTGTCTGAGTTCTCAGTTGGATAAATTGCTATGTGTCCATTTTTAAGTTAAGGTTTACGTGAATACCAGTGGATAACGTGCATGATATTAGAAACTTTCAGACCGTTCCATTGCCTAATCCAAACAAAACATTTGAGCACTGCCTTGCCTGAGTTGTTTGGTAGCTGTATTAGTAATGTCATACACGGAAGTACGAGAGGGGGAAACGGGCTACGGCAAGGGATGGGTTTAACCGGTGTCATGCAAGATTGTTTCCAGAGACAAAAAATCTACTCAGCACATCACTGTGGTTGAGTTGCTTCTGAAAGCAAGTGGCTACATGAAGACCGTATCCCAGAACTTCTGCACAGTTTTATTACCCTGTACTTTTGTAATACGAACTAAGATTTCTCACTTGATTTCTAAAATTACACATTCGTTTCTGAAATATCGTAAGTTAGTGTGTTAAGAAGGCTTGTTTAATTTTTCTTCAGTAAAATACACTGAGAGAAAGCTTTTCCTTAATCTGCCAACAGCTGAAAAATAAAACTGAACCAAAACTCCTAGCCTGCACTGGTAGTCCTATGAGAAAATGGCTTGGACAGGTTTATAAACTGTGTCTAGCGTTCTTGGTCCAGAAAGAACAGTTTCCCTCAGTGTGTTTAGGCTGTCCTTCTCTAATGCCCCAGGCATTTTTGTCCTGCTATTTTGCAACCTTCAGACTCCAAAAAAGTTCTGGTTTATCTGTTGCTTTTCTTTAATTACAGACAGCTTTTTATTTTGACTTGGAAGTCTACTTAGTACAACCATGTGATTTGTATTCATCTACTTTTCTTTTCCACTCGCTTACAAAGTGTGGAAGAGAAGTCCAGGGACAAGTTAAATTGACTAAAGTGAGTGGGAGCTTTTCCATTGGCTTTAAGGGATTTGAACTGGACCATTGTAGTTCAAAAAGATGAAGCTAATTTTGTACATATGCACTTAAATTTGGCTACATCCTTTTGAGGAAAAACTGCGACTCATTTTAGTTGTGTAACTAATTAGCTGTCTACCGCTGGAACCAAATACTTCTAGTAGCCTGTTGAGGGAAATGGCTAAGCTGTCGCGTAGTATTTTTCTTCCTCTCCTGCCATTCCCTTTAGGGATAATATCTATAGTTTTTTAATATAACTTTTGCCATGTATTTTTTAGAGAATATGAGTTGGAGATGTATACTTTGCACTGGAGTAAGGAATGGTGAGGTTTGGGACAGCTTTTGTTTGCAGGTACAGACTGGCCTTAGGAGAGGGTTACTTCTTTCTAAGGAATATCTTAAAACGAGGAGCCGGAGTAACAGTTTTCAAACATCTTTTCCAAGATTTTTCGTGATCTTTTAATTGCACTATTTTGGGAAACCGAGTGCCTGGAGTAGAAGAGCTCAGGTCTAGAATTTGTCTCTCTGTTCTATGAGAAATTGATGAATGAGTGTAGATTGTAAAGAATAGCTTGCTGTTGCTTCAGTTGTTGAGGAGACCAGCTGCAGTGTTCTGTACCAGCTAGAGTTTGCTAACAGTGATGGCTTTATGCCCAAGTAAATTGCATTGTTTGAATCCACTTAGGATGTGACTAAGGGACTTAATACTTAGGCACGGTCATAATTCATAAAGATGGGATAGTTATGTTAGCCCTGCCGAAAGGGTGAATGTGGTTGTTGAGAAAAATAAGAGTACAGATGCTGCTGCAGCTGGAAGAAAGGTATAAATTTAATATACAGAGGTAATGCATTCAAAGGGAACAGACAGTCTCTTCTCGCAGAATTACATTTGCAGCCCAGTTCCATCCCTAATTACAAATGTACCTCTATTTTCATTTTTTTTCCACCCTGAACTCTAAGCCAGAGACCACATTCTGCTGAGAGATTAAATACTGCTCAGAAGAAATAGTAGCATCATCCCTTAGTTTGCTTTGAGTTGTACTTTCTAACTACATACTCTTTTTCTTCTAACCCTAACCTTAGGCTAATCTATAGGAAAGGCATAGTGATTCCAGCAATTCCCTAGCACACAGGAAAAACTGGCATGTTAAAGTGCACATCTGCTGATTCTCAAATAAATCTGCTGAACTAGACCTAAAGTACAGCAATGACCTATGGCCTAGAAGGGTAGAAAGTACCTATGACAAGTGCTGACACATTTCTGTTATTTTAATGCATGTTTTAACAGTATTTTTGAAAGCCAAGAGAAGTCAGAAAGAAAAAAAAAGATGTATGAGAGAGTACTAATATTATGGAAGAATTGGTTGTCCTTTAGCATGAGGATGATAAAGACAGGAAGAAATCTAACGGAGCAAAGCAAAAGTTTGTGTACTTGATTGTCTTCTATAAAGCGGGAATAGCCAGACGTGGTCATGCCAGAGGAAAGGGAAAACTTGACTATTCCTCACTCACAAAGTGACTCAACCAAAGAATGTAATGCAGCCATGAAAAAGCAAAAGTCTTTCTTGGAAATATCAAGGAAAGTATTACTGGTGAAGGCAAGGAAATATTCAAGTTGTTGTACATATCAGTTAATACATAATAATGCATAATAATGGTGTCTGCTACATTTACAATTGTTGCGTAAGAAAGATTCATTCAATCTGGGACTGGATTACAGGAAAAGAGATAATATTTGATGAGTTATACTAAAAGACTTCAAGTTGTTTAGATAGAAAGTGAGGATGAAGTGGGACTATGACTGCTCTGTTGAAGTGTTTCGGAACAGTTTCAGTTCCAGGATGGAAGAACAGTTGAAACAAAATTAAAAAAAGTCCATGCAGGAAGAGATGGCTGAAACCTCCTGCTGGGTGCAGGGCTGCTGGGAGGTAGTTAATCAACAAGGTACTGACTGAGGTTCCAGAGCAGGAATATGGGGACCAACTGTGGAGACAGAGTTTGAACTTGTGAACAGGATTATGTTACGTGATTACCTGTTTACAGCAGGTACCACAGAGGCTCTGTTTGTAGGACTGAAGAGAATGAAAATAATCCAGAAATAAACTTGACTTTCCTATGAGTTAGAAGTAAAATGTGTTTTTGATTATGGGAAGAAGCTTAATTTTCTATGATCTGATTCCACTGAGCTTATTTTTGAGGCATGGGAGTAGGTTTTTCTCTCTGCCAATTATATCCTATTGATAATCTATGCAGTACATATTTCTATGCCACTTAGGAATAACGATATAAAATGAAACTAATTTTTTATTTTAAAATGCTTTCACATCTTGAAGAAAGTCTTATGAATACTAGATATTACAATTATTATTAATCCTGACTTTTGGCAAATTTCTTCTCTCTGTGGTATCTTTGCAGTCTATTGCCTGATCTATATTTTTAGTCCTTTTCTGAAACACAACTTATATTTTAACATATAATTGTAAACATATTTATTCTATTTCACATGCACAGTCCCTTGCTCTCTAAAAGCAATGGAAATTTTACTGAGGTCATTAGGCTGTTCTTCCGCTGTTCATATATGCACAAGCTTGAGAGACAATGTTGTCCATGTGGGACAATAACTGTGGGGGGCTTAATGAGTTTGGAAGAGTTGATGTGGCTGTTGGATGCCTAGAAAGAAAGTTTTGCTTTGCACAGCATCAGGAGAAGTCAGACAGCAGCTCTAACTCCATTCTATGGAAATCACATCTGTACTGTGGAGGAACCAGGTGATCTGTACCCACAACTAAAATTGCTGTACTATATATATATAATGGCAAATCTGTTACTAGAGAAGGTGAGGAGGCATCATTATCAAGACATTAAAACCATAGCAACAAAGACAAGACGTTATTAGCAGTGATGGAGATTAATTCTCCCTCTTTATCATTTGCTATGCTTTGCTGCTTGCAGAGGTGTTTGAGTACCACATACTTGACAGCTGGGTGAAGCCTGGAAAGTCTGGTTTCTGCCACCGCATCTCCAGCTTACTTCACAAGTAGTGGAAAGAAATGGATCCTGAGGATTTCCCAAGCATCTTTGGTTTAAAGGAAAAACATCACTTCCCTGAGGCTCCTTACTTTCTTCACCTGCTCTCTTGACTGACACCTGCTCATCTTTACAATGACAGCAGAAAACCTGTCTGAGCAACAAATACTAAAATGCAAATTCTTACACTGTGCTGTTGAGGAGGCTTCGGTGCTGTGCTTCCTCCCACTGCTTTGTGCCTGAGACGGGAGGAAAAAAGAAGTGGTATAATGTTGTGTTGGTGAGTTTTTTTTCAATAGACAGTCTACTGACTGTCCGATGTATTTCTGGACACAGTGAAAAAAATGGATGAGCCCAAACAGATGTAGGGAGAATGGGTTGTGGAAGGTGACCTGAAGGTACTTAAGAGAGACTGAGTTGTGTTAGATGACTTGTATAAGAGGAGAAGTTGCTTTGTTTTGCAGCTACTTTTACAGAAAAGAGGTCTGGAATTTGAAAATTTTACTAAAAAAAAGAGAAGACCCGATTTATGTCAGTAAGGCATTAGTTCAAAGCTGCTGTAAAGCGGACATTCATCAGTAAAGTGAAGGAAAATTCCTACCAATTATGTCTGAAAAGATATAGACAATTCTTGTGGGTACAGTGCAGCACTGCAAGGTTATACAGCTAAATAAATCACAGTGTAACTAAACTGAACTTATGTCAAAAGCCATCTTGTTTTCTAAATATACATGACAAGTTCTAGGTTGTTTCATGGGATTGTCTGAGTATTTTGAAAAGAAATATTTCTGCTCTGGAGGAAGGCACAAATGTCAGCAGCATCTGTGGAAGATGATTGAGTTTTCAGACAAAATAATTTTCAGATGAAGACTGAGGGCACAACTACTGTGCATGCAGATAAGGTCTAGATTATTCCCACCTTCCTTTACTCCTCATTTCAAGAAGGAAACATCATCACTGTTCACTGTCACCAAAAAGAGGGCAGAATAATAAGCAAAACTGTGAAAGGATGAGTCCTCCAGATGATGAAGAGGTAAAGGAGGGAAACAGAGGATTTATGGAGAGAAAGTAATGGTCCTTTCAATAGGTAGGGGAAACAAGCTCTTTTGCTCAATGGAGAGGTTCTAATCCTATTTCTAGCTGATATAAATCAATATACACAATCAATGTCTTGTACTTCTCCTCTAAGGCCTCCACAAAATTCTTTTTTACAGCTGGATAACTGAAGCTGTCAAGTTTTCATTATTTGCCAAAGGCCAAACTGAAGTTAAGGCGTAATGTCCTGGCTATAAGCTGAGTACCGTCTCTAATGAAATTATTCCAATTGGGAAAGATGTCTACAAGACAGATGCTAAAAATAGAGCGTCTGAAGATAGTTCCTGAGTTAGAGAGAAACTGGATTGTATTCCCTTCATAGGAAAAGGTCAGTAGATGGAAAGTAAATACGAAGTCACAGAATTATTTCACACTTCTGCATCTAAAAGCATTATTTTCCTTTCCACTAAGGTTATGGATTTTATTTTTTTTTTTTGCCAGTGGTGTTTGCTATAACTTCTGGCTTACCTGGCAGCTCCCGACAAAAATTTCCTCAGTTCAAAGCACATGTTTTTCAAAGTGTTATGGTTGTGCTAAAAGATGCACTTGCTTGATTTCTACCTCTATAACAACTTTGTCTATTTGTAATCAAGTGAAAAGACTTATTTATGGAATGAAGAACTAAGTGAAAGAAGGTTTGAAGATGATGATTTTTGCTAATTAATTTAATTTTAACTTGCTCTTTGAATCTTTTCTCCTCTGGCTTTCATGGAGCAGTATTTTGTTTATTCCTGTCACATTAAATCCCTTAACGTGTTTTCTCTCAAACTAAATAAAAGATCATTGAAATGAAGCAGAGAATTCAACATGTTCTCCTGCTGCCTTTTGAGTAAAACTCTGCAGAGGTTTTTGGTTCCCTTCTGCTTGCTTTTTGCTTTGGAGACAAGAACTGTCTCATCTACATCTACCTGGAGGTTCCAGTGCACTGCATTTTGTGTCTGAGAGAAAAGCTCATCCTGTGCTATCTGAAGTATTCTCTCTTATGACCCTTGTAGTCGTATTTTAGAGTTTTGCCTTTGCATTTGGCAAAAACAGGCTCTGGAGGTTTATTTTGACATTGAATTTTCTGGTGTTTTTGATTTCATACCCTTACAAACTTCCAAGTTGCCTGTGGTTTTGTGAGCTGTTTTACTTTAAAACAATGCTGTTGTGCAGCAACTTTTTATTCTTGCTAGAGACCAAACGTTTCAATTTTTAGCATTAATATATATGTTCTGCCACACAAGACTGATCAATAACTACCCTGTCAATAAAAAACATAAGCCAATTTTGCAAAGAGTTCTCATAAAGTTCAACTTGGTTAAAAGAGTTGGCATGTTTTAAACCACAGTTAATATGCATTACTATTAAATACTTTTATAATTAGAAAGCCAATTAGGAAAAGGGATGCACTGGTAAAGGACATTCCACTTAAAAAAAAAAAAAAAAGAAAAAAATAAAGGTTTCTTCCTTTAGGCTGCTTAGGTTTGATCTGGGAGCTTTTCCAAAAGGAATCATGACACATCTGGCCAGTTGACTTGAGTGCCCATAGTTCTGAAATCTGAAACATTTATCCTTGCCTAGGATGTCATAACAGCGGAGGAGTGCTGGCATGGCTTTGTGGCTGTGTTACCATGATCTCATGGTGTGATAATTCTCCCTTCTTATGCTGGGAAAGGCCCTGTTGTGATGGCTGAGAGTGCTAGAGTGGAAACAATCCGGGGAGGTCCTCGTATGGGGTTGGTAGAACTCTACCATGACAGTAATGTCAGGATCAAGTGGATCAGTAATTAAAACACTAACAGAGCCACCTGGTGTCTCTGTGTGTGTGTTAGTTTTACCAGTTATAAGCACAATTGCTTCCCTGTTTTATATAGGAAAATAATTTATTTGCAAGGTGAAAATTAGCAGCAGTTAATGGATTGCTCGGTAAATAGCCTGGAGGACCCTGGATTAGTCATGGTTGTCCAGCAACATAACTATAATACACAAAACTTCTCTACCATTCACAGCTCTTCCACTATCCACATTTTTTTATTTTTTTTTTTTTTACTTAAGAGTAATGTGAAGAATTCTTATAAACGAGTTATTTACTGTCTTTCCTACATACTCTTCCTGTGGAAGAGATCAAGTGAATACATTGTGATCTTGCTTCTCTAGTAAGATCATGTTATAGATCCGGTAACTGCTTTCTTTCATGACATAAGTGTTGATATGTACCATTCTCCCCCTTTTCCTCATCTTTACATGGTTTTCAGAAGTAAATCTAGTTTGTCAGTGCTGTCTCCTAGCAGCTGCACTGTTCAGCTGACTCTTAGGTAGATACTATCATGAATATCTCATGATAGTAAGTTAGTGAAGCAGTATCGAGATTTCGAAGATGATGATGATGAAGTTCAGAGTCCTGCTTTATTCCTACTTTTGCAGTAGTTGATGCAGTAGATGTCAACTGAGTTAGTGAATAAGGTAGTGGTAAGTAAGGTTGAAAGTATTTTAATGAAAAGTACATTCCCAGACTGGATTCAACGACAACAGTATTCCTGATTGTTATTAGATTCATGCTATATTGCGTTATTGATAATTTTTTCAAAAAAACCCACCAAACCAAACACAAAACAAAGCAAGAAAACCCTCAGAATAGGAGTGGGGAGCCTCTTGCTGGGATCCTTAAGATGGATTTTTTAGTGGTGTTGTCCTGGAGGTTGAATAGATTCAGGGTTCTAGAGGAGCAGGTTGCTTGTTAAGATTGTTACACTTTATACTTTGAAATTATGGTTTGCTGAACTGACTTGCCTATACTTGCATTTTTGCTTTAACGGACAACCCTGTGTTCATTTGCATTGTCATTTCAGAGTATTAGCAACAGAATGGACACTGGGCAACATTAATAAGAAGAGCTGATAAAAGCTGAGGTGTGAGCTTGGAGTTGCTTTTTGGTCCTCTGTTTCCTCTTAGAAAATGTAATTTGAAAAACCTATGTGAAACTTTTTTCTAAAAAAACCCTTCTTTTATGTCAGTGAGAGGTGTTATTAATGACAAGTACTGTAAATCGATTTTTTTAAAAGCCGTAGGCAATCACTGCATTATTTCTGTTCCATCATTTTAGAATCACTGAAGTTTTCTTAGCCTTGAAGCAATATTAACTGTTTTTCATACAACATACATGCATTCGTAAGTTGAATGAAATGTAGGGTTTTCCTGGCTAGAACTAAACAGTGGACACTTAAACGAGCACGATGAAGGCTTGCATGTAACTTCTGCGTTGTGGCGTGCTGCATTCCTGAGGAAGAAGTTGAGCTCTGACTAAAAGGAGAGATAAATGGCCTCAGCAAAAGGATGGAAAGTGGTTACTCAACGCAAATAACATACAATTGAATATGAGGTGGTAGAAGCGAGGGTCTGAAACCATCAAAGGTGTTTTCTCTCACTGAATTGTATACCACGCACTAGAGAGGAGAAGGAGGTTTCTTCAGAACATAGGCAGCCTGTCATGTTTGTGAAATTTTCAGTTACAAACTGATTACAAGGAAGAAATCCTAGACATTGTCTGTTTATGGTTTACCTCAAACTGTTGCTTCCATTCAAATTGTTTCCCTCTTTAACAAGAAAGGGTCATTTCATTTACGCAAAGAGTGACTCTGCAAATGATTCTGTATTCCTTGCTCTTACTTGCATAAGAGCATAAACAGTGCCATTGACTTTGAAAGGACAGTCATGTCAAGTATGGCTTTTTTAGAATGAGACCCAGTTACCAATTTTTATTATGGTTCTAGTCCGTACAACCGAATACAAATAGTTTGCTCAGAATCTGTGCTAATGGGTAAACATGAATTATACCTAAAATACAGGACAATTCTAGAATGGTTTTAAGAATAAATTCTTATCCTTTTTGTTTAAATCAGCAGAGTAATGGTGTATGTCAACATATGTATTTTATTTCGGTACGTTTTCTGTTCTGGACCACCTCATATTCTTTCTTAAGAGCCAAGAGTGAGTGATCTCATATTACGGCTTTCCAAATGGTGCTAATTAAGGACTTTTCCTGCCAGGTGCTCAGCATGCTCTGCTCCTATTGCTTTCAGTTGTGGTTGAGGGCATGCTGCATTCTCTGGGATACAACTCTATTGTTTATGAGTTTAAGTTAGCATTGCCAAAAGGAACACGACGTTAGAAAATAAACAGCACTGAGGTTTACTTTGAGAATCCCCTGAATTAGCTTTTCTTTTTTGCTTTTTTTCTTGGGAATATCAAATTCTACATCTGGAAAATATCAGTATGCCATATAAATACTGTCTGACCACTAATTTCACAGAACAGTCTTTATATACAACTTGTGGGAAATCAGTTTTATGTTAAAGGAATAAGGATCTGAAGTCTCCTACTGACTTAAGAGCTCTCTGGAGCAACAACTAACTCTGCTTTCCTTCTTGTAACGTGATCCAACCTCTGTTTCAAAATGCAGTGTTGTGGCCAATTAATTATCGTGTAGTTTCCTGATAAAGCCTCAAATAGGCTAATCCTTGGAAATAATACTGTGCATGGCTATTACTGACAGCTTCCTTTGTTTCTGAAAGCCGCAGTATGTGCTTTTAACTTTCTTTTAAGAAAAACCACATCAGAAATGTGAAATGTAGTAGGTTGTTGATTTTTTTCATTAAATTGTGTATGTGAGTTTTCTGGGAATGAAGAAAGGGGCATCTTTTCTGCTTTGTATTTTGCAGCAAAATAACAACTTGCAGGAAGTGTAATCACAAGGGAAAATCTTATCCTCTGGGGACCTAGTCTGCATCCAGAGAACCAAGTCCCTTGTAGGACAGAGATGGGTAAGAGAGAGAAGAGGTAAAAGCTTCTGATTCATGCTCAGGTGTGCCGGAGTCCAGCACTTAGGAAATGTCCTCCCTGTTGCTGTTGGTCAGCCAGCAGGAGCTGGAGAAGGGATCAGCAGAGCTAAGGGTTACTGTAAAGTCAGTGCTGCAGCTTCACGGGTGGATTATTCCTTTCGTTCTCCAGTATCTCTGGTAGGGAAGAGATATTCTGTCTAGCGAACACTGGAAGATAAATAGAGCTCTGCTATTCCCCTAGTCATGGAAAAATAATATTTTCTCTTGAGGAAAAATACAGTAGAGAAGCAGGTATTCTGCTACCTCTGGTTTCCTATATATTCTTGTTGGGTTTTACATCTGGGATTCTGTTTTGGCATTTCCAAATCTTTATGAGAGGAGGTACCCATTTCAAAGGCAGCCTCTGACAGCTGGCAGAAGCTAACTAGTGCTGACATACTGCTGATAAGAAAAGGAAATATTTTTTTAAAATGGAGGTTTTTTTTTCTTTTGTTTTTTTATCTTTTTTTTTGGTGTTGCTCTTTAAAAGAAAAGAACGTTTGCATTTCAGAGGGAGAAGAGAGCAAGACTTGTTCACCCCTTAGTGAGTGGTTAGTGCTGCAAAGCTACTCTGTAAAACACATATTCAGGTTTCCATCTGGTTTTGTAAGTGCCAGCCCTCTGTGGTTCAACCGTTTGAATTTCTTTGGAGTGATGCTGTTAAACATGGTGGGGTGCTTTTTTCCTTAGATAGTACAGAAAGAACAGTAGATCACTTAAAAGACTTCTCTTCTGGTGTCCATGTTAAACTGCATCTACTTAATCAGCTGATTTTGAACAGGGCATCTACAAACCTACAAAGCATCTACTAATCCTTCAGGACTTCAGCCTTTTTTTTTTTTTTTTTTTTTAGGATTTATCTTTTATTCCTTTGCAGTGAACTGTGATTAAGCCAAAGCTCACAAATTAAATGGTCTTGAGGTGAAATGAAATGCTTTGAAGAATGGTCCTGCAGGAAGTGATGTTTCCTGTGGTGTAAATGGCAGCCTTGCTTTATGTCGTACAGTTCGGTTGCTATAGCAGAAGGATATGAGGAAGTGCGGGACTGCCTGAGATCCTACTGTTTTGGTTCAGATGTAGAAAACCAAAATCCTTGGGCAACAGAGTTAATTAGAGATCTGATGATACTTCTGAAAAATAATGATGCCAATCCTTCATCTCCAGTGGTTAAGGGCAGACACCTGTACAATTACCCAAGAGAAATTGATACTTTATAATCAAAATGCAAGCTATACTTAGAAAAACACGTCTATGTGCTTATCTTTTACTTTAGCCCAGTGAATGTTAGCTACCTTATACCTACCCTACAAGAATGTGCAAATTCAGATGCTCATAAATAGCAGATCTATGGTATTTTCTTGCAACTTGATGGAGGATTTTGCTAAGTAAGTTTTCCCATGACTTCTGGTGTTTGAAACTCAAAGTTTCTTCACCCATTAACCTGGGAAGCCACGATTGCTGCTGTAAAAAAAGTATTTGAATTTCCAGCTTTGTTTAACCCAGGCTAGAGTGACTGCTCTGCTGTTCAGTCTGAGCCTTGGCTACTGCAGTCCTTGTTAATAAGTCCATGTTAGACCATCCCAAGGGGGGGAAAAAAATGGCTTATTTGTTGTAATGGTAGCTTCAGATGATCTTCTTAAGTCTTATTACACTGTGCTTCTCTAAGGTTTGTCCCACTGCTCCAAGTCATTCTCATTTTGCGCAGTTAAAAAATGTTTTATCTGAAGAATTGATCCAACTTCTTAGATATCTAGCTGTGATTAGATGAGCACGATAATTGCTTTGTGAATGTCCTAATAAAATATGAAAAGTTCACGTTAAATGTTCAGATGAAAACATAACTGTGTACTGAAAACAACAGAATGGCCACGCTGCGGAATTCTCACAAAGCACAGGGACAATTTGCAGTGACAGATGTATAAGATGTTGTAACAAATTTCTAACAAGTGAGTATAAAATGAGTTCAGCTCAGCTAATAAAGACAGCAGCAAAGAGAGAAAACTGTAAAATTCAAAGTTTAACAATCAGATAAATGAAACAGTATTTATGGTGGCTCTCCACCACTGCGTTACCAGACCAGTTGTTAAATACCATTTTCATTTCCCTGAGTAGTAAGCTTCACAAAACAAAGGAGTTACAACAGAGGTGGCTGATCTCTGTCAGTACCTGTGAGTAAGGTAAATTAAAATTACTGTGATGAGAATTTTTCCTTTTTTTTTTTTTTTTTAAGCAAAAAACTTAGTAAAACCTGCTCCCCCTCAAATTGGATTTTATTGCATTGCTTCTTTAATCTTGAGGTCTACTTTGGAAAGAAAATACATTGCTGAATGAAGGTAAACAAGTTATTCTTGAGATGGAGCTTTTTCAGAACAAATTCTTCACTTTAAAAATTATTTTAAAGTCATAATTAAAACCAATTTCTGGACTCACACTCTGTTTGAAGCCAGCATGGACAACTTTAGTGAGCAAGCAGGGGTTTCTATCAGCTATGACCTCAGCGATGTTGCAACATTCCTGCTGCAAAACCCAGATGCTGTCTTAGGTGATAAATACATCTGAGCGGTAGGGAAAGATTAAAGTTGTCTGGGGAAGAGCAGTTTCGCCAAAATGTTGAGTAATTAAATGGGGCAACCCCTGAATTCCTGGAACAAGGTATAGTGATGCATTTTCTTAGCCATCAAGTTGTCATCTGAGAAGCTCAGCGCTGCTGGAACTTGATCTAGTCCAAGAGCTGTTGTGAGAGGGTGAGCGGCGCTGCTGTGGTCCGGTGCCTGACAGCGCCTGGGTTTAGCTCCAAGAAGCTGTAACTGGCCCATGTGACAAGCACTGCGTTATGTTTGCACATGAAGAATTTAAAGTTCAGTAAAGCCTTTCTGGAAAGTTTTCCCCTAGAGCCTTTCAGTTTAAAATAGTGTTTTATGATTGGGATTCCACTTTCTTTGAGATGAATGATAGTATTTCTGGTAATTTCACTGGAAACCAGTCCTAAATTAGTATGCATGTTGTCCTACTGCAGCACAGCTTACATCTAAGCTCTGCTGAAAGAAAATGTATAAAGCCAGTGTTTTTACAAAGCACTGTTTCGGATGCAGAAATACGATGATGTCATGTCAAATACCTAATATTTTCAAGCATCTCGACAAGGCTCACGTGCCACCTGGGTCTGCAGTGTACTGATTCGGAGGGAAGACTCTGCACAAATGTGTTCAGTGTTTCATGCTGCCAAATGAGGATGGCTGGTTTTCGTCTGGGAGAAGCTTGACTGAATATTCCTACTGAGCCAGCTGGTGCTGGGGAATATCATGTATGTTTTATGATCTGTTAGGGAATGCAGTTGAGTCCTCACGGAGGTTTGTCTTCCTAAAATGGGATGGAGATGGAATCTAGGTGCCTACTTCAGAACCCTGCAGATGTTTATATCTGCATCTTTTAATTTCCTTCTTTCACAGGTTTGTTGATCAGACAGGAGGCATCAGCCACTCTGTGCTACATCCATTTCTGGTGACCATCATTTCTGGAACCAATTTGTTTGATTAGCCACAGATAAAATAACATTGTTTCTCCTCCAGGATGTGAAACTCAATAGATAACATGTGGAGTAACTTCAGGGCATGGTTCCAAGGGACCTTGGCTGCATCAAGTGTAGGACATTACTGATGTGTCCTGGAATTTGATTTAGGGCAGCTTCTGGGAGAACTTACCAAAGCTGATGTTTGACAGAAAACTGAGTCTGTGCAAAAGGAGTATGCACCTCGTGTGCTGTTCTCAGACCAGCAGTCACCTCTGCCTTCACCTCCTGCACCTTCTGCTCCTCTTGTCCTCTTCAGTGTGTGACAGTCTCTGCTTTCTTAAAACAATTTATTTTTTCAAGGTCACCGCCTGCACAGAGTCCTGACACAGTTCTCCTGGTTGTGCCTTGTCCTCAGCAACAGTGTTGGAGGAGAGACGGGCATTCTGAAAGGAGATGGATCCATCTGCAACTTCTTATTCTATTTTCCAAAGGTCTGAGCCTTTGAGCTCTTAATACCGTTAGTTCCTAGGAATTCCTTTCCTTTGAACAAATTTTATTATCCAGCCCATGCGTGGGGAGGTTTTCTGGAGGCTCTTTCCTGGAACTCCTCCTGGCTACACAAGAAGCCAGTTTCACACTTTGCTGGTTGTTTTGTCTCCACTCTGATGGTCCTAATTCTTTCCATGATTTTGTAAGGATGTTTGACAGATAACTTGGGGGACGGTGTCTCAAAGTCTTGTTTTATAAGTTATGAACTTAATTCAGCAAAGCGTCATGATTACTTTTGACTTTGTCTTAAAATGAATACATATCAGTAAGTTTGCAGATGAAACCAAGTTGGGTGAGAGTGTCGACCTGCTTGAGGGTAAAAAGGCTATGCGGAGGGATCTGGACAGGCTTCATCGATGGGCTGAGGCCAATCGTATGAGATTCAACAAGGCTGAGGGGAGACCTTATCGTTCTCTACAACTACCTGAAAGGAAGTTGTAGAGAGGTGGGGATCGGCCTCTTCTCCCAAGTAACAGGTGATAGGATAAGAAGACATGGCCTCAAGTTGCGCCACGGGAGGTTTGGATTGGATATTAGGAAAAATTTTTACACTGAAAGGGTTATTAAGCATTGGAACAGGCTGCTCAGGGAAGCAGCTGAGTCACGATCCCTGGAGGTATTTAAAAGACAGGTAGACGTAGTGCTTAGAGATATAGTTTAGATTAGTGATGGTTTTTGTCAGAGTTAGGTTGATGGTTGGACTAGATGATCTGAAAGGTCCCTTCCAACCTAAGCAATTCTATGATTCTATGAAATCACATATTAGATATGGTTATACCTGTTTTTGTCCCCCCACCTCCTGTGTTTGTTTATTTCCTGGGCTTGGGTGGGCACTGTTTTGTTGCCTCTGCTCCTGTGTTGAGGGATGTTCCATGCAAAAATCAAGCCATCCCTCCCTGCCTTCCCACACCTCTGTAGCCACAGAAAGGCAGCTTGGCTATCACAGGCGCTGAGTCTGAAATGATGAGAGACCCACAATGCTGGGACGGGCAGCAAGATGTCAGAGGTACAACTGGTAGCAGTGAGAGTATTAGTTGCTAGTTTTTATTTATGAAATAATTGAGAGACTGGGAAACGTAAATCTTGGCTATATGGCTGAGTAAGGAAAAAAGTTAGCCTATGGTTAATACAAATGAAGCATAAATTTTATTACTGGCATTATTTAAAATATTATCAGACCCTAGTTTTTGGAACTTAAACTCTGTAAATGAGATTCAATGATACAGTTATTACTGGGATGATTAATTGCACACTTCTGTCTGGATCAGGCCTGCAGCTGTGGCCTGTGTATTCTGGAGGTTTGAATTCAACTCCATTGAGGGGAGACACTTCTGAAACATTTAGTTTCTTTTCAACAACAAAGCTGTTATGTGGAGAAACACATGCTGCCTATTTTTCTACTGTATTCTACTTTTACTGCTATACTGTTTTTTACTATAAGCTCTTCAGCCTGCAGCTGTGTTATCAGTATTAAAAAAATGTACTGAGTTTTACCTGCTTTCTCCTTAGCTTGTCCCTCACTCTTCCTATCCCTTCATCTCCAATAATTCTCCATCTAGTATTGCAAACAGACGTGAGGAGGGCAATGATGCTGAAACAACTCTGTTTCCTACAAATGTAATCGCACTTTTCAGTTCTAAGAAAAAACTTTCTTCTAGTAAAAGTTAATTTGATCTTGAAAAAGCTCAGAGCTGATTAGTGATGTCTTTGTTCATCAAGGCTTTCAGTTTCAGAAATATAATCGATTGTGTGTATAAAAAGAAATATTTGAAGATGGAGATACTCCAGGAAACTTTGAATTTATGTTGTGAAGAGCGGCACATGTCAGTAACAGGGCTTTAGTTGTGCTTGAGATCCAGCTTGAGATCTTAAATGTCATTGCTCTGATTCATTCTGATACAGAGGCTAGGGGAGCTGAAAATGTCTTGCTAAAGTCACAGGTGATACCAGCAAGGGACATAAATATTGCAGAGATTTGGACTAGCTTTTAGGCTTCCTCCTAGAAAGGTTTGTGCGTCAGCTTCCCAGCTCCTCCACCCTCAGCCTTGGGGTTCAGCTGGGATTCAAGGCTTTTTAGTCCAGCTCAGCTGTGTGAACTCGAATCAGTTACAATGGGAAAATTCTTGTTAAGGAGTAAGAAAGTATCATAAGAAAGAATCATAGAAGTACTTGAGATAAAGCCACGCAAAGTGAGAAAAGTAAAAATTTGTTAAGTGTAATTATGGAGATATCATAGATAGCAGGTCAAGGATTCAAGAGGAAAAGATCTGACATGGAAATGCAATAAAACTTGTTTTTAAGAAGAAAGGAAATATTGACCACTTTCTTCCTTTTTAGGAAGAAAGCAGAGAATGAGAACAATGATTTTGCAACTTGGAGGACCAGCCTGTCCTATGGAAAGTCAGTGTCCTGTTTGTCCCCACCTGGCAGTGTTTGCTGACCAGGCAGTGATCCTAATACATTTCTTATCTGGGATAGTAAACATATTAATACCTATTGATACTTAGCTTTGTATCTAGTTAGTGCTAGCTATGGATTCAGTACATTAGTTAATATGTAGTTAATTTTGTACTGCTTTGTACCATTACAGTGTAGAATGACTTTTTGCAAGAATGATATGCAAAGCTTAAAATTTGTCCAAGTGACCCAGAGAAGCGGGATTGCTGCAGCAATAGCTGAGAAGCGGAACAGATGATCAGCCTAAGCTACCTAATTTCACTGGCTGTACTGAAGAAGGGCGATTTGTGTGAGCACTCCTTGCCTGGCAGATCTTCAGTGGGGATGATGAACTGCAAGAGAAGGAGATTCATGGCTGATGGGGTGGTGCAACCCCTCCCTGCCTTAGGCCACTCGGTGCTTGGCATGTTTTCCCGCCACCTGGGCAATGTAATAACCCAATGTAAAACAGGAAAAAATGTGAAGGACAATGGACCAGAATGTTTTGGTAACCCCTTAACACCTGGACCACATGGCAACCTGGGCCACATAACAACCCAACATAAAATAGGAAAGAATGTGAAGTGTGATGGACCATAATGTTACGGCAACCCCTTAGTGCAGCTGGTTCCTGCGTTCCTTATGGCTTGAAAACAGCTGATAATCGATCACCTGCTGACAGTACCTGAATCGTGGCTCAAAGCTGAGGGGATGACACCAGAACCTCAAGATCTAGCAAGTTCTGGGCTTGTGCAACTGGTGGAAAGTACCAGAAGTCCCATTGTCCGAGTTGGGCTGAAATGGAAAAGTACCTGACGAAAGTCAATTATCTTGGACCCTGTAATTAGCACTGCAGTGAGACCCTTTGATTTCTCCTGAATCACAGCCGGNTAAAATATTATCAGACCCTAGTTTTTGGAACTTAAACTCTGTAAATGAGATTCAATGATACAGTTATTACTGGGATGATTAATTGCACACTTCTGTCTGGATCAGGCCTGCAGCTGTGGCCTGTGTATTCTGGAGGTTTGAATTCAACTCCATTGAGGGGAGACACTTCTGAAACATTTAGTTTCTTTTCAACAACAAAGCTGTTATGTGGAGAAACACATGCTGCCTATTTTTCTACTGTATTCTACTTTTACTGCTATACTGTTTTTTACTATAAGCTCTTCAGCCTGCAGCTGTGTTATCAGTATTAAAAAAATGTACTGAGTTTTACCTGCTTTCTCCTTAGCTTGTCCCTCACTCTTCCTATCCCTTCATCTCCAATAATTCTCCATCTAGTATTGCAAACAGACGTGAGGAGGGCAATGATGCTGAAACAACTCTGTTTCCTACAAATGTAATCGCACTTTTCAGTTCTAAGAAAAAACTTTCTTCTAGTAAAAGTTAATTTGATCTTGAAAAAGCTCAGAGCTGATTAGTGATGTCTTTGTTCATCAAGGCTTTCAGTTTCAGAAATATAATCGATTGTGTGTATAAAAAGAAATATTTGAAGATGGAGATACTCCAGGAAACTTTGAATTTATGTTGTGAAGAGCGGCACATGTCAGTAACAGGGCTTTAGTTGTGCTTGAGATCCAGCTTGAGATCTTAAATGTCATTGCTCTGATTCATTCTGATACAGAGGCTAGGGGAGCTGAAAATGTCTTGCTAAAGTCACAGGTGATACCAGCAAGGGACATAAATATTGCAGAGATTTGGACTAGCTTTTAGGCTTCCTCCTAGAAAGGTTTGTGCGTCAGCTTCCCAGCTCCTCCACCCTCAGCCTTGGGGTTCAGCTGGGATTCAAGGCTTTTTAGTCCAGCTCAGCTGTGTGAACTCGAATCAGTTACAATGGGAAAATTCTTGTTAAGGAGTAAGAAAGTATCATAAGAAAGAATCATAGAAGTACTTGAGATAAAGCCACGCAAAGTGAGAAAAGTAAAAATTTGTTAAGTGTAATTATGGAGATATCATAGATAGCAGGTCAAGGATTCAAGAGGAAAAGATCTGACATGGAAATGCAATAAAACTTGTTTTTAAGAAGAAAGGAAATATTGACCACTTTCTTCCTTTTTAGGAAGAAAGCAGAGAATGAGAACAATGATTTTGCAACTTGGAGGACCAGCCTGTCCTATGGAAAGTCAGTGTCCTGTTTGTCCCCACCTGGCAGTGTTTGCTGACCAGGCAGTGATCCTAATACATTTCTTATCTGGGATAGTAAACATATTAATACCTATTGATACTTAGCTTTGTATCTAGTTAGTGCTAGCTATGGATTCAGTACATTAGTTAATATGTAGTTAATTTTGTACTGCTTTGTACCATTACAGTGTAGAATGACTTTTTGCAAGAATGATATGCAAAGCTTAAAATTTGTCCAAGTGACCCAGAGAAGCGGGATTGCTGCAGCAATAGCTGAGAAGCGGAACAGATGATCAGCCTAAGCTACCTAATTTCACTGGCTGTACTGAAGAAGGGCGATTTGTGTGAGCACTCCTTGCCTGGCAGATCTTCAGTGGGGATGATGAACTGCAAGAGAAGGAGATTCATGGCTGATGGGGTGGTGCAACCCCTCCCTGCCTTAGGCCACTCGGTGCTTGGCATGTTTTCCCGCCACCTGGGCAATGTAATAACCCAATGTAAAACAGGAAAAAATGTGAAGGACAATGGACCAGAATGTTTTGGTAACCCCTTAACACCTGGACCACATGGCAACCTGGGCCACATAACAACCCAACATAAAATAGGAAAGAATGTGAAGGGTGATGGACCAGAATGTTACGGCAACCCCTTAGTGCAGCTGGTTCCTGCGTTCCTTATGGCTTGAAAACAGCTGATAATCGATCACCTGCTGACAGTACCTGAATCGTGGCTCAAAGCTGAGGGGATGACACCAGAACCTCAAGATCTAGCAAGTTCTGGGCTTGTGCAACTGGTGGAAAGTACCAGAAGTCCCATTGTCCGAGTTGGGCTGAAATGGAAAAGTACCTGACGAAAGTCAATTATCTTGGACCCTGTAATTAGCACTGCAGTGAGACCCTTTGATTTCTCCTGAATCACAGCCGGCTGTGACCAGCATCTCCCCTGAGTTGAGATGCTGGTCAGCTAAACACCTCGAGGGTTAAAGGGCCAGGGCGAGTCAACCTTCTCCAGTCTCAATTATTGCCCATTGCTCTAAACTTGAGGAAAAGGAAATTTTAACTATAGGCTAGCCTCTCTTTCCTCCACCTCGCTATCTATGTGTTTCCTGATATACACATTAGCATTTACAAGTGTGGATGTTCATATATTTTACTGGATCCAAATATTTTCTGCCTCTCTGACAGTGTCTTCATATGTTTTTGTGTTCATACACATATATACTGATATAGGAAAAGGGGCACCTGTCAGCTCACTGGAGTCATCCACTGCAAAGGGACCTTGGTCCTAAGAATTAAAGACTCAGGTGGTGTGTGTGTGCAATTCCTCGAATGGTGTATGTTTATGTGTTTTGGTGTTCATACAAATACATTGATTTAGGGCACCTTACAGTAAGTTAGTGTGAATCTTGTTGTTTTTGAATCTGTAATTAAGTCACTGTTCAATTATTTTGTTAAATCACCTTGTAAATCCCTAAATTTGTTAATGATTAAATGCTGTTAAAATTTAACCTCTTGATTTACCTCAAACCATTAATGAATTTTGAGTTGCTGATAAATCATAACCGCGTCAAATATTTCCATCCGCAACAGCTGACGACAGGGNTTGCTAAAGTCACAGGTGATACCAGCAAGGGACATAAATATTGCAGAGATTTGGACTAGCTTTTAGGCTTCCTCCTAGAAAGGTTTGTGCGTCAGCTTCCCAGCTCCTCCACCCTCAGCCTTGGGGTTCAGCTGGGATTCAAGGCTTTTTAGTCCAGCTCAGCTGTGTGAACTCGAATCAGTTACAATGGGAAAATTCTTGTTAAGGAGTAAGAAAGTATCATAAGAAAGAATCATAGAAGTACTTGAGATAAAGCCACGCAAAGTGAGAAAAGTAAAAATTTGTTAAGTGTAATTATGGAGATATCATAGATAGCAGGTCAAGGATTCAAGAGGAAAAGATCTGACATGGAAATGCAATAAAACTTGTTTTTAAGAAGAAAGGAAATATTGACCACTTTCTTCCTTTTTAGGAAGAAAGCAGAGAATGAGAACAATGATTTTGCAACTTGGAGGACCAGCCTGTCCTATGGAAAGTCAGTGTCCTGTTTGTCCCCACCTGGCAGTGTTTGCTGACCAGGCAGTGATCCTAATACATTTCTTATCTGGGATAGTAAACATATTAATACCTATTGATACTTAGCTTTGTATCTAGTTAGTGCTAGCTATGGATTCAGTACATTAGTTAATATGTAGTTAATTTTGTACTGCTTTGTACCATTACAGTGTAGAATGACTTTTTGCAAGAATGATATGCAAAGCTTAAAATTTGTCCAAGTGACCCAGAGAAGCGGGATTGCTGCAGCAATAGCTGAGAAGCGGAACAGATGATCAGCCTAAGCTACCTAATTTCACTGGCTGTACTGAAGAAGGGCGATTTGTGTGAGCACTCCTTGCCTGGCAGATCTTCAGTGGGGATGATGAACTGCAAGAGAAGGAGATTCATGGCTGATGGGGTGGTGCAACCCCTCCCTGCCTTAGGCCACTCGGTGCTTGGCATGTTTTCCCGCCACCTGGGCAATGTAATAACCCAATGTAAAACAGGAAAAAATGTGAAGGACAATGGACCAGAATGTTTTGGTAACCCCTTAACACCTGGACCACATGGCAACCTGGGCCACATAACAACCCAACATAAAATAGGAAAGAATGTGAAGGGTGATGGACCAGAATGTTACGGCAACCCCTTAGTGCAGCTGGTTCCTGCGTTCCTTATGGCTTGAAAACAGCTGATAATCGATCACCTGCTGACAGTACCTGAATCGTGGCTCAAAGCTGAGGGGATGACACCAGAACCTCAAGATCTAGCAAGTTCTGGGCTTGTGCAACTGGTGGAAAGTACCAGAAGTCCCATTGTCCGAGTTGGGCTGAAATGGAAAAGTACCTGACGAAAGTCAATTATCTTGGACCCTGTAATTAGCACTGCAGTGAGACCCTTTGATTTCTCCTGAATCACAGCCGGCTGTGACCAGCATCTCCCCTGAGTTGAGATGCTGGTCAGCTAAACACCTCGAGGGTTAAAGGGCCAGGGCGAGTCAACCTTCTCCAGTCTCAATTATTGCCCATTGCTCTAAACTTGAGGAAAAGGAAATTTTAACTATAGGCTAGCCTCTCTTTCCTCCACCTCGCTATCTATGTGTTTCCTGATATACACATTAGCATTTACAAGTGTGGATGTTCATATATTTTACTGGATCCAAATATTTTCTGCCTCTCTGACAGTGTCTTCATATGTTTTTGTGTTCATACACATATATACTGATATAGGAAAAGGGGCACCTGTCAGCTCACTGGAGTCATCCACTGCAAAGGGACCTTGGTCCTAAGAATTAAAGACTCAGGTGGTGTGTGTGTGCAATTCCTCGAATGGTGTATGTTTATGTGTTTTGGTGTTCATACAAATACATTGATTTAGGGCACCTTACAGTAAGTTAGTGTGAATCTTGTTGTTTTTGAATCTGTAATTAAGTCACTGTTCAATTATTTTGTTAAATCACCTTGTAAATCCCTAAATTTGTTAATGATTAAATGCTGTTAAAATTTAACCTCTTGATTTACCTCAAACCATTAATGAATTTTGAGTTGCTGATAAATCATAACCGCGTCAAATATTTCCATCCGCAACAGCTGACGACAGGGTAGGGTGGTATTTTGAAGCAGTTGCTGGTTTTGCTGTTCTCAACATCATCACTGTCTTACAAGTTTTTACTTGTCCTCCTTAAAAACTTTTACTAGAAATATATTCAGTTATTATTCATACATTTTCTTAGTTTGGGCTAAGTTTGTGTATACTATCTGATTCTATAATAATTTAGTTTATGAATGTGCTAAACTAAACTGGACAAGGACTGCAAAAGGTTAATCTGAATTAAACTTGCATTGGGAAAATAGAATGTGTAAGTTATAACTGCTGTAGTTACAGTATTTTTGGTGTAAGTTTGTAAAGGAGAACTACAGAAAGCAATTGCTTAGAAGCATCTGCCATGGTATAAAATGGCCAGATGGACGTCACCACACTTATTAACTGGACATCAGCAAGGGGATAGTGGGAAACCTTCTCACCTGTTACTGTGCAAATGTAGTTGGCTTTGCTTAAATTTCCCTTCATCAGCCTTTAAAGTTCAGCTGAACGTTGTTTAAGCTGTGACGTCTTTGCAGGGAAGCAGATAAGAAATGCTCAACCAACATACTCTTGTAGGTCAGGAGGTGCTTGGTGGGAGACTAGCTTGGGGCAACAGCCTCAATTGTTTTAAGTAGCTCCATAGACAGATACTTGACTGGTGGGTTTTTTTCTTTTGTTTTGTTTGGTTTGGTTTGGTTGTTTTTTTGTTTTTTGTTTTTTTTGTTAAGCATTAATGCAGAAAGATATTTTAATTGTAGCTATACTTGTGTAATGTATGTGTCTATACAAAGCTATCAGGTATTTAATTTTTTAAAATTGGTACAAATACCTTTTATTCATTTATGGACTTCTGCACTGTAAATATTGTTTCATAACTGTTCATGGTTAAAATGTCTCCACTTGTGAGTTGTATTCATTTAATATAATGGAATGATGGAAGATTTGTTCATAGTAAGCAACGAGAATGAGAGTATGAATTTTACAGCTCAAATATTGGGTGATTATAATGGAGTTCAAATGCAACTTTGAACGTCTGTAATTAGACCAAGAAGATGCCATTTGTCTCAGCTGGAGCAAATGGTTTGGATAGATCACCATTTAAAAACTGAATTCACAAAGTATTTGTTAAGTCCTTGAAGAATTCAGTAATTCTTTCCACTGGTGCTTCTGAAATGTCCCAGGAGAAAAATCCCGCATCCATCAAACTGCAGCTCCATGGAAAAATTAAAAGATAAAAAAATGACTTGCTGGTAACATGGTCTAATAGCTAAACATTTTTATTTTTATATTGTAGCCATTTCACTAGAGAAACAATCTTTTTTTTTAAAAACATGGGAATGGAAAAGAAGTGAAAGCAAATTCTCAGTCATAGCAGTGAGGCTTTATGATGCAGATTTAGAATGTCAAGCCCATAGTCTCAAAAATCAGATCGTTAATTCCCGCTATCATTTTATGAGGCATTGTCCCTTATTTCAAAAAAGAAAGCCATTATCTAGAATGTTCCTTTTCACCTTGTTGTTAAAGCTCATTTTTCACTAAGTGGTAAAACAATTTTTATAGCTACCCAGTGGTTCTCTGAATCCCTAATCCTGCAAATATTTTGTACATGTTTAACCTCAGGCATGTAAGGAACTGATTTTAATAGCTTGAAGATAAGTGAGTTTGTAAACACTTTTACAGTTTGTTTTTGTTTTTTTTTTTTTTATGGGGATTTTAATGCAAAAGTAGAAGAGACTACAATAAAAAAATGACTTATTGAAGCAGATGAAGAATCACGGTTTCATCACACTGAGATCCTGTAAGAGTCAAGTTCTGCACATCGGGCATTTCATTCAAGGTATGCCTTGAAGACTTAGGGATGACTTTGAAATCTTTCTGTTCTCTTTGGTAGTGACTGTTCTTGAAACTTTCACTTCATGTACCTTACTAAAGTACTTGTGTGCCTTATTAATTTCTTTATAATGCCTTACAGAGATTAGTTACACAAGATAATTGTGTTATGCATAAAATGAAAGTTGAAGCTCATTTTGAGGTTAGGCCTAAGGAAGGTTAACAGCAAGTTAGGGGTGGATTCTCTGCATTACATATCCTAACCACCTTGTTTTACTCTTGCAGGATTTTCTTTTTTGCTTTTTCTTTAACATATGCGTAAATGTAAACCCCCTATTTTCATATCTATATGTGTTGAAATGAGAGGGAATGGTCCCCTTTCATTGGTTGAATTTATTATTGGTTGCAGTTACTTAGCTTTGGATTTCCCCAGGTTTGTGACAATGGTTCAGTCTTGGAGAAGACATATGGAGAAGTCACCAAGATATCAGAGAATGACATTTTTCTTTGTTAGGCTTCCTGGGTATTCAATAGAAAATCAGTCCCAGGCATCTAGGTTTCATTTTGCTGCTTTGCGTCAAGCATAGGAATTTGGAACAAAATCATTAACGACAAATTATTGTGCTGGCTTGTCCTTTTGCAGTCTTAAGACCCTAGTGATTCTCTTGAAGGTCAAGCCATAAAGGAAAAAGACAACATGCAGGGCAATTTTCTGTCTGCATTGAAGTGGGAATTCTACCACAGTTGTTATTGGAGTGAATGGATAAAGAGCAATGTAAATAGCGGTACTCTTTAGGATAGAATATAAATAACAGTGTTAGTCATCACTGGAGTTGCTTGTGAATACAGAAAATAAAGGGAGTGAGGTGAGTGCCCCTTTCTGTAGACTCCTTGGCCATGTATGGCAAATAATTTGCTTTTTGTAGTCTGTGCAGCTTAAAAACTTGAAATTTGCAGCATGGAGACTGAAAGAAGCACAGCTGGTTAGTCTGGGGATGAAGTGGGATCTCCTGCTGCACCTAGCTGGGGGAGCAGCTTAAAGTAGGGGTGAATACATAACTGCCTATAGTTAATTCTCTGCTTCTGGCATGGCTTAGTAACGGTCACTCTCCTCAAGACATGGATGGAAACCTTTGCTTTTCCTCCACCTAGGAACGATGAGATGGGTTATCTGAGGCTACTGAGCCATGGGGCTGACTTGGGCGTAGAGCTGGAGAAGTGTCCCACCATTGACTGCCTGCTGTCCCTGCACTCATGCTCCAGCCAGCCGCCTGGGTTCCACAGAAATAATTTACTTTCACAACCTTTTTTCAGGGTCAAATTTATTTTCAAGCTCTGCTTCAAGGGAATGTCCTCATTTTACATTATCGACCCTTGAATTCAGATGTGAGTCCTTATTTTAAAATACTATTTAGGCTGGAGAATAAAAGGTTTTTGAAGCCTGTTTTTATTCTTCCACCTTCACTTAATTGGTCATTATGGCCTTCATTTTGCTAAGTCCTTATGCAAACTGTTCAAAGAGGAGAAAAAATAAAAGTCATGTAAGCTTTTGAAAGAATTCTGTGTAAGGATTTCGTTGCTACCTTGAAAATGCCAAATAATTTCTTCTTGCTTTCTCAACAAGGTTTTCAAAAATAAGTACCCAATTTGTTCAAGTTTTTCCCTAGAGAAAGTTTCCACTGGTTTAAGTGGCAATTTTGCATGAGAAGAGAATATAGTTGCAATTCTTTATTTTGTTACTTTTGGTGATTATAGTGGTTTGAAATCTTGTTCTTTTTTGCAGTTCCTGTGAAATGCATTAGTTGCTACCTTCTGTAACTTGTTCAAAGATTCTTGCTTGCTTGCATAGGTTTTATGACCACGTTGTTACTTTTATTCTTTGAGAGAGGTACTATTTTAATCTATCTTTACTGCTGTCTAGACTTCCAGTCTGTGGTAATAAGTACATTGTGAATATTCCGTGTACAGCCTGATATTTCACTTTAACCTGCTTCTGACAATTTAAGGCTATTATTACTACATCATTCAAGATAAACTAGCTATATAGGTGAAGTTCTTACCTGATGAAAGCTAGCATAATTTCTGAGGCTTTCTTAATAACACCCTTTGTTTGAAAGTATCCTGCATGAAAAGATTGTGCAGGATTGCAATAAAATGCTGTGCTGTAATGCCAGCTACTTGAAAACAGTATGCAAGTGCTATTTGAATTACTGACTTACCTCTTCTGAGTATGTATAGTACGTGCTGCTACCGCTGATCCTGAAAATGCACTTTAGTACAGCACCAAACAGCTAATAAAGAAATAAGAAGCCTAGATTTAGTTGCTTCTCTTGATTAAAGGGAATTGAACCAACAGCTTCCCAGGAAAATGTTCTAAGAAAGTTAGTTTTTCTATAAAGATTAACTACTCCTTGAAAAAAATTTGAGTTTCATTTACCAAAGAAGCATAAATTATAGTTTAGGGGTTAATGTACCATCTGGTAGTGCGAGATATGGACACAGTTCTCTACTTCAATTTAGAAGTTTCTCCCTGAAACTTTCCACTGTTAATAAACCCATGTCACCATTTAACTTCCCAGCCCTACCAGAAATTTCCCAGATTCTTTGAATTGTCACAGTTTTGTAAGATTCACAGTTATTTACGGTTTGGGGTTGAATGTTATGAATAGTTTTCTTCAGAGCATGTGTGGGAAGAAACCCTAGCTAAGATGTTTCAGTATTTATTGGTTCTGAAATGACATACTATTTGAAAAATTGCAAAGCTTAATAGTGGCTTAAACACAGCCAAAAGAAACACTTTGAACAGAATCAAATGTTTTGATTAACCTCAAAATAATTTGTTCTTATCATCAGACATTCTGAAAAATAGCTTTTTTCTCCTTGTTTTAGTCAGGAGAAACGAAAAAATCAGTTCTTTTCATAATGTTGTTTATTTATAGTATTGCTAAATTTGAAACCTTGATAATTCTCTGTTAGTATAGTGTAAATTTCCATACTCAGATTGATAGTCCTGTGTTGCTAAACAATTAATGATTAATTTTGTTAAATGTCCATTTCTGTTAAAAGTCATAGCTTCTGCTAAATATATTTCCCTCTGCTGCCATAGAGGAAGGCACCCCTACTATAGTTACTTTTCCTAGCAAAATTTCCACAATAATACCACAGGTTAAAATAATTCTATGATATAAGATTGGTGACCTTAAAAATTACACTTAGAGGAATGCTGTGAGGTGGCAATGGTAATAACTTGGCCGTACCTAAAGAATGGTATATCCTAGAATGGATTAAAAATCAGGGAAATTCACATCCTAATAATTTCCTACAAAAGTAAATCAAATAGATCTTAATGTCTGAGTTTCTCCTTGTGCAGATATGCAAGGTAATGGCTGATTGCAAATTCAGAGCCGTCCCTTGTATATCAAAGTCTTGGCAACACAGTATTGCTCTTCAAATTTAGTTCAATTTAATATAAAACATTCTTTAATTACAGCTCATCTCATATGAGGGGAGCTGTTGAGCCTTCTGATTATGTATTCCCTGTCTTTTTTACCTAAAATGTCCTCATTAATGTTGAAAAATGTTGAACGTTAAATAACGTATTAATGACAGATACAATCAAACGAAATGAAGTTGTTTCCAGCGCTTTGTTTTATTTGTATTTCAGTAGCACAGAAAGCAAAATCAAACCCCCTCAGCTGAATCTACTTCACACCAAGTATGAGATTTAGTTCTAATAGAGGTAGCCTCTATCAGAGACTACCTCTATTTATTTCACTGGTGTTTTGCAATGGCCTTGATTTCTTTTGATTTGTGCTTGGTAGGATCAAGCATGAATATATTACATATAAAAGAAATATATGCATATGCGTGTGTATAGGCATTTAGGTATACATAAGAAATATAAAAGCCCGAGTCAAACATAGAAATTGGGAAATCTTGTACATTGGCAGAGTTGCAAGCAATGGAAAGTATTAGACAAATCAAAGAAGATGGTTCTGCCATTAAAACATAGGACCAGAAACTAGGGGATCATTAAAATGGAAGGTTATGCTGCTTCTTTCTAATTAATTCTGAGGTTTCTGTATTTAAGTTGTAAACTCTCCCAGTGATCTCGTGGTCTCTGCATGTATCTTACCTACCGCAACAGACTGTCTTTCCAAGAAGGAAAATTAGGTAATTCTCTGAGACCAATTGGAGTGTCACAGATCATGTCATGTGTTTAATTTGACTTCCTTCTAAAAACAGGGTGTCAGCATCCAAACTGCGTATTGGGAGCGGTCCCCAGTGTGGTCCCCAATATGGGCTGTGGCTGGTCTTGCACTCGTGCACTGTCTGGGGAGGTGCTAATTTGTGAAGGTCAAAAGTCTGCTAGGAGGAATGCTAGAATTCAACAGTGTCAATGTTTGTGGGTAAGGGCCTAATCCTGTTCCCAGACCTGTGCTATTTATTGGTTTTGAAGTATTCGGAGAGCTCTCCCAAAATCGAAGTTTCAAAGCACTACTATAAGAGGATAAGTATTAATACAACTAAGAAGGCGCTGTGCTTTCATCTTAATATGGTGCTCGTCTGCATTTTCTAGTGTAAGTCAGTGCTCCAACAGTTCACAGAAAAAAATAATCTTTAGAAAGAAAAGTAAGGATGTGTAATATATTACACTGTTGTTATACATAATGATCAAATAATTCCTAGTACCTGTGTTACCATACAGAAAATACTAGAATTTCTTGTATTATTCATCCACTGCATTTTTTTTATGGTATGAAAATTCTGTGAATAACAAATATGTTGTGCGTAGTCAAATTGTTGTGTTAATATCCTTGTGGCTATGGTTTTATTTTAGCTAAGCACTTCTCTTAAAAACAGGCCATATATTTTTTTCATAATGAAACTGTACTGATTTACTGTTAAAATCTGTGAAGAAAGCCAACTGAAACATCTTAGTGGTTTTTAATTATATTCTTAACGTTAGTGTGCTACCTACTTGCTTTTTTCTGCTGTTACTGCTAGCCCAGAATGGGGGTGGGGGGCAGAACAGGAGGTGGGAAGAGAAGATACTAGCTTGGGGTTTGAATGATTTGCCAAGATCTCAAATCAAAAGGGTCTGAAATAAGAAAGATCTGTGGAAAGAGGAATTGATGGAACAAAAGCAGGAGCGGAAACAGGAGAAGATCAAGCTGTGATATACAAGCGCCGACAAACCTTCCATAAAGGATTTTTTCCATTGTCCATTGCCTCAAAGGTGTCAAGGAGGGGGAAATGTAGAGTCTCTAAAAGTTGCATAGCACGAGACAGTTTGAAGAAGAAAAGAGGAGAGAGGGCACAACTCAAGGAGTGCCACAGAAATCATTGTTGAATCATTAATTAACTTGATGGCAAAATGAAGCAGTTGGAATCTGTGAGAGACCATAAGAGACCACGCTTAGCTTTTGTGGGGAATGCTTCAGACTAGTGATGAGGTATTTTGACTATGGCTTCAAGGAGCTATCATATTTAGAAAAAAGAAAAAAAAAGTTATTGCAATATGCAATAATTTAAATATGAATCATAACCCAAAAGATGTTAAGCACTTCCCTTACTATGTGGAGAAAAGGGAGGGACTGAGGAAGAAATGAGAATGAGGCTTCAGGAATTACTTAGGAAACCTGGCATAGAGTATTTCCAATAGTCATTTAGGATATGGTCATTGAAATAATGGCAGGAATGATCCACTGACAACAGGAAATGGAGATTTGGAACTTCCTTGGTCTGGGAAAGAAAGCATCTGGTCAAAAACTTTCCATAAAGTCCTCACAGCTTCTGTCCTCAGTCTGTTAGAATCCAGATCTGTAAACTCTTTTTTTGTTTTATTTTATTTTTTCTAATTGGAATTTCAGGTGGAGATGACTGGCTACAAGATACGGTCTACACTTAGGGAGCTTCAGTAGACACAGACAACATGCTTATAAGAAATGCCGAAAACTGATGAACAGTAGAATTATTCAATATAATTTCATTAAAAAGACTTCACAACGCAATGTAGTTTAATCTGTTTGGAATGCAGAGATTTTGGTTGGAGACTTTAATGCTGGCTTGAATGTCTAATATGCCATGAGAATAGTATTTGTATTTTAGCACGAACAACTGTGTCAAAAATGTTTTTAATGAAGCAAGAAGGTGGACTCTTTTTTTTCTTTTTTTTTAATTATTTCCAGAGTCAGATCACCATTGTTGAAAAGATCATCTAGGCTTACAAAACAGGGAAATTAATCTGGACCCAGTTTTGAATTACTCGGGGTTTGCTGTGTATAGATCTAAACCATGTACAGCTCACTAAAGCTGTGTATTAACTTATAGTTTGATCTGGTGTGCTTATCTTGTCATTTCAAATCTCTGACTGTATTGAACTGTTGCGCGTCTGAAACACGAATTTGTGTTACATAGCCTACTGCCTAACTTACACTGGGGAACAGAAAAAAAGCATGAACCTCTGAAAAGGAACAACACCAGTTTTCATCCACTGGTATGAGGAAAGAAGTCGAAATGGTGGCAAATCATCTGACCGGACTATTTACTATCATCATTCACATTGGTCAAAAAAAAGCCTTTTGTCAGAGACAGAAGAAAGAAAATCTATGAGGACAGCAATAATCACAAGGTATGTCTCTGTTGCTGTAGTAGGTATGGATTTTGCCAGACATGGGAAAGTATTGTAGAGTACTACTGTGGAAGAGTAGAAGTAGAAAGAGTATGGACTCCATAATTTTTCATCTGCTCTGAAAAGTATCTGTGTGGAAAAGATGCATGATTTTTCTACTTGCTGTGAGCATTCCCAGTCACAGATGCCTATTTTAATGAGCAAGTGAGGTTTCTATTGTGTTTAGCCTCTATCAGCGTTACAGAACCAATCCCACCCTGGGTTGTGGAACAGCTCCCATAGCATTGCTCCCTCCTGAAAAGAGCTACTCATTGATTCCTGGACCCTGCAGTAACTGCACTGACTTTATATTCTCCCACACGTGGTACTGAGTTATTGTACTTGGGAGTTCCACAGATCTCGGAGTTGCACCCAAGATCCAGATAAACCAATAGCTGCAGCCTTGTTAAATTCAGTGGGCTCTTGATAAGATTTAGTATTCATACTATTAAATCTTTAATAAGGTGATGATGTATGGGTTAAAGAACACAGCCGCCTTTCAAGGATGTGAGCTGAGTTGACGCCTGTCTTTCAATTCACTGACCAAAGAGCTGAGAAAATGCAGGACGATGGTGATGGGCTAAAAGTAAATGGCTGCGTGCCTGAGCGAGCGGAAGCCAAGGAGGTGGTTTGAGTCATAGTCTCAAGTGCCTCCCGGGGTGATTGCTGGGATCGTGCTGAAGTTTATGACCTTAAGCAAGCATTATTTTTCTGCAACTCCTTGACCCAGTAGCTGCAGAAGTTAATATTACTTCGTATTTTCTCAGTGTCAGTTTTGCAGGGTTTCTTTTCAGACAATAACATCATCTTTGTTGGGAAAAGGTAGGCACTGTGTTATATGACTTGAGTTTTCAGACATCAAAGACAGATGTTTCTCTAAAATTTTTAAATGTTAAAAGAAATATTTCTGTTTTTGAATTAGAGAGGAATACTTTCCTTCAGATATGGGACGGGAACCTAATGTGGAAGTGAGATGTAATCTGATTTGTGCCTGAACAGGCAAATTGTCCAGAGATTAAAAGAATCAACTGCAAAGCTGAGGAAAGAATAAGAAATGCTGAATGATATTGCTAGAAAGTGGAATTATGTAATATTTCATGTTACTCTGAGGACGGTGTTCTCAGTTGTTAAATTCACTCCACAGTTTATATGTAGCTCCATTTGTTAATAAAGCTATGTGTGGACATTAGGGCCCATTCCAGAAACCAGTGCAATGCCTCCTAAAGTTGCTCCTCCCTGGTAGCTGTTTAGCTGTTAATGGACTTCATGGAATATATATTAGCCTGGTGATTACCATCCGATCATTGCCCTTCTGTTATGGGAGGCGGCATCTGTGCCAAGCAAATGCCTCTATTATCATCCTTCTCCCAGTGACATTATTAAGTTTAAAACCACACCTGTTCCATTTCCAGAATACCATTTGCAGGTGGAAGCTGAATCTGTTAATTAAAAGACCTGTTAATGTGACCAAAATGTGGCTTGTAAAATCCTTATCTTTTGTTGTCTTTGCGCCAAGTGTTGTGAAGTTGTCCAGAAGGACTAAGCCACTCTGATCAGCTGGTAGTTCTGGTTGGGGTCTGCAAACCTCTTTGATTTGCTGGCATCCACAGCTTGTGCATAAAATAAAATAGTGACCTCTCGTGTTTGGATCAGGCAATTCTCTTTTTTTACAACCAAAATAGAACCAACAAGTCCTTGTTGAGATACAACAGTGGTCATTTTCCGCTGTCCTTACTCATCCTGCCAATGCTGTCCTCCTTGTGGTTGTTAGCAGGGGCAATATTAATAATACCAGGAGTATACTTGGGGTCTGTTACAGGCAAAAAGGAAGAAGTACCCCATGGCGTGACTATTTCAGGCAGTGTAACCACAGATAATCTGTCTGAGGAGCTGTCTATCCAGTAAAACAATGGTGTGAGGTAAAAAGGCTTTGTGTACACAAAGTAGTTTCATCTAATTAGCATGGCTTACAAAATAAGAGCAGATATGTGGTAACCCATGGTTTGCCATATGTCAGTACCAAGGTTATGGATTCAGTACTCTCGGAGAGCTTATATTGTCTAAGAGTTGCCAGCACATGTTGGTGTCTGTGGCTACATCTTCAGGGATGGGACAGTTAGATTAAGCAATTCTAGGAAAGTTAGCTATGTTTTTCTGAGTAGTGATGAAGCCGATAGAATGGTTTGAATTTTTTAATATGGTGTATGATCTATTGTGGTTTGTTCCTGTGATTTCACATGGCTTGAATTATATTTCATTGCTGTGTGGGTTTTATGCTAATATTTTGGAATGATTGTGCGATGCCCATTTTTGCTATAATGTGTGATTGAAGATCCAGTCAGTGGCTTTTTTCCATAATCATCCTAGCACTCCACCTTATTTCTGCCGTTTTGAAATATGCTTAAAACTATGTTAATCACTTAAAGTTTCAAGCAAAGACAGCCACTCCCTTGCCATGATAAAAGGTACCTGTCACCAACTGAATTAAAAAGGTTATGCTTTTGTGATCTGAAGTATTAGGCCAAAGCCCACCTGATCCCTTGTCCTAGACTCACTATAAACACACGACACGTAGGGACAATGCCATTTTCTACTGCTCTGAGCATGGGACAAATTTGAAATAATAAACCAAACAGTACTCTCCTGCTCCAAACAAACTGAGCTCTGTCTACTCTTGACACCTTCGTGGCATTCTAGTCACAGTAGGCAGGACAGACAAACACAAAGGGGTTGTTCCTCTCCTTTTATGTACGTTTTACTCGGTAAGAAAGAATTTCTCTGCTGAGCCTGATATGAAGAACTGGGCCTGAATCATTGCTTCAGGTACACATTATTATTTGCATTTTGGAAGTTTGCTTTGAAACCACAGGGTTGGGTGATTTTTTTTTTTTTTTAATGCTGTCACTCATGGTATAAAAGTCTCCAGGACATTTTGCACACAATACCTATTCTTTGTTTGTACTGAAAATGTGTAGTTATTACTTTGATTACTCTAATTCTTATCAAAGAATAAATGAGAAGATGAATTATTCTTCCTCTTTTTGAAAATACAGTCTACCCCCAAACTTTGTTTTAAATGTGTATCAATTCTCCTGCTGTATGTCCCACCTGAATTTCTTTCTACATCCAGTTTTGTCTCATACCCAGTCCCTTCTGGGAGCAGAGAGAATCGCCTTTTTCATTTGGTCTCTCACTGTCTATTCTTGATTAGTTTAGCATATTCCCTTTTCCTTTTGTTTGAGAAAAAAGATTTTCAAAAGAAAAATGGTAAGTTTGTATTTCTCTCCATAGCAGTAATACTTTTCTTGGCTCGCATTCACTATTTTCAACTATTTTTTTCATATTTAGAATTTCTTTAATAGACTAGAATAATAGAATAATAGGATAGTTTGGGTTGGAAGGGACCTTTAAAGGTCTTCTAGTCCAACCCCGCTGCAATGAGCAGGGACACCTTCAACTAGATCAGGTTGCTCAGAACCCCGTCCAACCTGACCTTGAATGTTTCCAGGGATGTGGCATCTACCACCTCTCTCGGCAACATATTCCAGTGTTTCACCACACTCACTGTAAAAATTTATTCCTTATTTCTAGTCTAAGTCTACCCTCTTTTTGTTTAATGCTATTACCCCTTGTCCTATCACAACAGGCCCTGCTAAAATTTTGTCCCCCTCTTTCTTATAAGCCCCCTTTAAGGACTGAAAGGCCGCAATAAGGTCTCCCCGGTCTTCTTTTTATCCAGGCTGCTCATTTTGCTCTGTGGGACAGAACTACAGAAAACTGTTCTCTTATTATCAGCTAAGTAGTAATATATTAGAGAGCTATTTATAAAAATGAATGTAAATTACTATGGTTGATAAAAAGAAATGACGAATTATTTACAGAATCACAGACTGGACAATACGACAATATTTGAAATTTGGCCAAAAAGGCGTTTTTAAAAAAGAACCTTTATGATAAAAAAATGTGTTATCAAAATAATAACTGTCCACACATGAATATTTGTAATATATTTACATATATTATAAATACATTTATATATGGTTGGGTTGTTCATTGCTACCTCACTAATTCCGTATTTGTCACAGGTAGAACAAATAAAATTTCCAGGGCTGACGCAGCCTCATCTGCTTATTGAATCCTGGTTCCCTGCGTGATACATGTGCAGCCTCCTACTTGACTTCAGGCAGTGGATTTCAGACTTCAGTTTGAATAGCAGGAAAGGTGTAAATGTTAAGGTTAAATGAGATTTATGATCTGTCTAACTCAACAGGAACAAATGCTGAAGGGATGAAGGGCATCTCTACTGCTGCACAAAACAATCTTCTTTTCTTGGTCCAGCTGTACCAATTAAAGTTAACTCTCTGGGCCCTAACTCTTCATTCTTGATTTGACTTCTCTGCCAGTCTAGCAGGTAATGAAATTACTCTCTTGTCTTATTAAAGCAAACATGCCAAGATAACTCTAACCACTGCTGATTTAGCTTTACGCTAATCATGGAGCACCTGTAGGCAAGCTTCTCCTCCACTGCAGAACCCAGTGCCCCAACAGGCAGCTGGGGTAGTTATCTCTCATAGTGGCCCAGTTGGATCGGAAATAAAGTATCAGCCCACCTTTAGCTTCTTCACTAGGCTGATTCTACAATGGTTTGGTGCAGACCTAACTATACTGCTCAACTCTTTGCATTTGCGCTGCTTTTCACCTCTGGCGTGATTAGGAGTAGGTGTTGCATGAGTTGGTGCGAGTGGAGAAAGTTATGTCCAAAATTTGCTTAGCCCATTTGGGTTGAAGGTATGGCTTTCTGGAAAAAATGGTCTGACCGCTTGGAGAGATCTTATCTCCTCAAGTCAAGAAAGGAAAACTCAAGCCCATAGTGGACCACTGAAATACAGTCACTGAATTTGTGTTCAGAAAGATTCTGTAGAAATTGACATCTTCTTTGAAAATATTTTCTCCAAGTGAAATAATGCTATAAGTACAGAGTACAGTATGAAATTAATCTTCATTAGCAAGAATCCTGGCATTTACCCAGCTGTACTCAAAGCTGCTAGAACATGCTACAGAAATGTACTCTCTTCAAAACTGATTAAAGGAATGGATCTGAGGTTGGTTTCTCCTGCTGACAATCCCACTTACAGCACAAAAAGAGTGATGCCTTGTCATTTAAAAATACACAAGAAGCTACGAAAAAGAAGCTTTAAGCAATCAATCTGGGACACATGTATTTTTAAGCCAGCAAAGGATTTCTATCTATCTTGTGGTTTTGTTTTGCTTTTCTCATGTTCAGTGTTATTCGTGAAAACACTGTTTTAAAACATCTATTCCTGTAGAGAATTCCTGGATGCAGAATAGTGTGAATAGCCATGAAATCTCTAATTGTTCATCCTGCATAGTCTCTGGATTTAATTCCTTTCTAAGATCTGTCCAAATTGAAATGTTTGGCTGTGGTCTGGTACTCATGAGGGAGAAGTCCTCGCAGATTGAGAGTGGCTGGCAGTGCAGTAGAATGCTGTGGCATCCTGTCAGATATACCATACTGGGCTTAATAGTGCTGGGAGTCACAGGCTACTGTTAGTCCAGGTCGTCCTCTGGATCCTCAGCTGTAGATTTATTCTTTGCAGGCATATCAGCTGTATTCAGCTCCGCTGTGTCTAATTCTCTGGCCACAGTAGTAGTCAGGACTGCTCTGCTGTGCTCACTTGTGCCAAGGTAGTGGCAGAATTTGGGGAACCAGCCCTGAGGAAGGGCTTGGTGGGGTGATGTAGCAGCCTCCGCCAGTGGGAGAACTGGTGCACACTGGTCTTGCCGGAACCTGGACACTGTGACGGAATGGTGGAAGAAGATTAGCACAAAAATCAAAGCTCAGTCCCCTTCTTCTAACAGAAGCACGTCTGGGGGGATGCCTGCTGAGTGCTGGAGCAGTCTTTTCATCAGATAAAAGCCCAGCTTAATCAACAACCACCAAGCCTGAGTGAGAGCCAGATGTGCTGACTGGCTGGAGAGAGTGCTGCGGGGCAGCTGCCCTTCACAGTGTGGTTTGCTAGAGTTGAAGGTGGGATTTTTCTGTTAAAGGGAAATTTATCTTACGATTTAGAGACACTTTTTTTATTATTACTGGATATAGTAATGACTTGTGTGTTTAAACTGAAATAATAATGAAAAATGAAGCAGAGGATGGGCAACAATATCACAGTGTTATTTGCAATCTTTAACTGCCAGGGAATGGGAATACAGAAGATTGCCCTTTATTATAATTTTTTCTGACTGGATTAGGAAATGTATACAGAAGACTCAGGTTTTTAATTAATCATTTTCATTGTAATGCACTTTGCCTTTTTCATTGCTTTCTTAGTTGTCTTTGTCACCTTAGTTACTGAGGAACCAGCTGCAGGCGAACTTCATAAATATCCTTGCAGCGACTTTTCTTGACTATTTGGCTTTTATTTGCAGGTATCTAAACAGATAATGCAGAACACTCTTACAGAGGGATATACACCTTTACTTACTGTTTCTTTCTAATGCTAGCTACTCTTCCCAGATACCACAGTCCTTGTATTACAAAGGCTGATGATGCACTATGGAAATTTTTGTCTGGATTCTGTCTGGCAGCATTTGCATTGTTGCTAAACTACCTGTTTTTCCACTATTCTTATTTAAGAACACATAACAAGGGCTCATGCTATTTCATGACTTGATTTCACAATCAAATACTGCCAATGCTAATCTACTAATCTACTGTGTAATTAAGTGACCGTACATTGCCTACTCTTCTTAACTGAAAGTCAAGTGACTTTAACGATGGTCTGAATAAATCAAGTGGAAATGTGACCTTGTATTACTTTTTTTCTATACCCGTTACTCTATTTGGTTTGCTGAGGTTTTGTTTCAGGTGATCTGGCACCTTCAGATCGATAGTATTAAAGATAAAGAAGAATTACAAACTCGTTAGCATGCTTTCCTTCACATTACTAAGCTGGCCATCAAGTTTTAATGTGTTACTATGTCAAACTTGTTGTCTTTTTCATATAAAAGCAAAGCAAAGGACAATAATTTTGAAATGACTCAGCGGTTTTTTTTAAAACAGATTTAAACTTTCTAAGCAATTTAAAGTAACATCCTATAATAACATATTATACATAAAATACTAAAATTCTATGTATAAAATACTTCCAGCACCGTATGCTTAAATTTTTTTATTTATCTACTAATGGCTAAAATATAAGTAACCTGTTTTTATTCAATTTTTTTTTTTTCATTTGAATACCCTTCCTTTAAATTCCTTCTAAAAAGAAGTATTTATCTTGTGTAATTTATCCCAATGTACGTTTGCAAATTACATACTGAGATATCCATCCAGATACCCTGAAAGGTAGCACAAACCACTAATCTATTCAGTAGTAATTCAATTCTGAGTGGATCCACAGATCACGAGGTGAATACAGACAGTGAATACAGAAAGGGCCGAACTTGCTTTTATGGTTTACATAACACAAATAATATTTGGAGTTGACAGATGGAATAGAGTGCTCAGGACTTGGTAATAAAGAACAAGAGCACAACAGATAAGAGAACATTGAGTGTAGAGGGCATAACTCTGTAACGGACACGGAGTGTTTAGAAGATGAACAATATAACAAACTAATTATGTTTCAGTACAAACAGTGCCTGAACAGGAGATGTGGTCTGAGCCAAGCTCTTGGTACACGTGGTTCAGGCAGCCCGATTTCCATCACGCTTTTTCAGTGAGTAATTGAGCACCCTACTGTAGGGCTGTTTAGCTCCTTGATCATTTCCATGTGCAGTTACCATACATAGGCAATCCCAGAAACCGCACGCTCTATTCAGAGGTGCAGATAATGAGGCATTTTTGCATTTATTTACATGCAATTAAAAATCCAGTGGTACTCACAGATTGAAATATAGCTGCTTGCCACCTTTTTAACATTTTTGAAATGGAAATTCTAGCTTTGTTTTTGTCAGTTAAGAGGAACAGAACTTGTTACCAAGTATAAATAAATGAAAATGAACATTTTAGATCAACCCAAATAATTAAAATATTTTTCTACAAAATAATACAATTGTTTTGCCTCTTTGTCTCTTCTTAGGATACTTCAGCATGTTTCACATGATTGGAAAATTACTTTTCTGACCAATCATTGGTTTATCTCCACGAATCGGCATAAAAGCCTTACCTTCTCTGGCCCTTGGAAATTTTTCACTAAGAAACTGCCCAATAAAACTTCATTTGAAGATTCGCCTCAGATCAGTATGAGCCGCCAACTGTCTTTAAGCTTTTGAGGACCATCTGTCTTTTTTAAGACTGTCTCATTACATGAACTTCCCTGTCTGTGCCTTTGGTTGAGTTCACTTATACGCACATGCAGCAGCAAGTCTTTCCCTTTACTATGCGTTAACTTCTGTCAGGTAATGGTGTATTTTGCATTTTTAAAAATTTTTATTTTTTCTTCTCCTTTGGTATGCCCTGTAAGAAATTACTCCAGAAACCAGGGAATTAAAATTGCCCAAATGTGGTTCCTCTGAATACAATTAAACAATTGAAAGAAAACAAATCCCTAAATGACAGTAAGGAAAAATTTCCCCAAATTGCGGGAACAGAACATATGAGTTCCTAGAGGTCTGGCATATTTTAACATGCACAGGAAGTTCTTTTCTCAGAAAGAATAAAATTTACTTTGTGATGTCCCTAATAGGAGGTTTCCCTAACCTGAACTTGAAACTGAATGGAAAATAAATTTTGAATTGCTGATTCAAGTCACCTACTACTTTTTTTAGGTGGCTGAAGACTCCACAGAATCACCAGGTTCAATTTTTGTCTGCTACTGTGAATGTAATAGAATGTGATATGGCTCTGAAACTATAGTAACTTAATAGATAATTTTTTTTCTGTAAATTTTTTTCTGTGCACTGTGGTGTTTGTATATTGAAAATATAACGTAAAAAATAGTAAAGAAAAAAATTCAAGATGTATTAAAGAGAAGAAAAATGACACTCTAGCAAATAATTTATAATCTGTCAGATTTCTTCTGAATTTTCCTAGTGGCTTCCTCCTATTGAAAAGGGCAAAGCATAGCTGTAGGTTAAACTTCCATTGCAAGATTGCCTTTAAATTTAATTGTGAATTGGGACCATGAATTGTGGTCAGAAACCTTCCTGGCCAGTTGTTTTTTGGTCCAAAGTATCAGGCATATATTGGGCATATATCTCAGTTAGGAGGCATTGATTCATAGCCGAAAGGCCGCAAAGAAGTTGGCTGCGTAAATTCTTGCCTCTAGCTTGAACTGCAGGTGATGGTTGACTTTGTAGGAGTGCAGAGGGCAGCCCTTGCAGAGTGAGGTCTGGATGAGAGGTTGTCCAGGAATTAATTCCTTACCGCTCCTCAGATACACTGGGTGTTAATCCTGAGCTTTTCCTCTGTCTCTATTGATCCATCTGCCACAGGTGAGGAGCTGAAATTTGCCCAGGATGGCTGGCTCTTTTTGGATCCTATCTTCATGGTAGGTTTCAAGAACTGGCCTTAAACCTTAGTACAGTTGTGTTGTACGGGTTACCAGTGTGAATGGCTGGCAGCAAGACACAGCCATGGTGAGCTGTGCATGCCTAGGCACAGTCCTCTGGTGGGATCCTCTAATGTACTGTGATTTTGAGGATAATGTTCTCCTCGAGCACTACAGAGGCCAATGGAGGTAAAGTAGTCATTTTGAAAAGGTCAGATTCTGCAGAGGGACCCCAAGAATGCTTGATTCCTTATTTATTTATTTATTTATTTATTTATTTATTTTTGACCAGGGAAGTGGTTTAGACCTACTTCAGCCTGACAGATAATGGATGAGACAGCAGCAGAAATGAGAATATCCTAGAGACTTTGCATCTGCACAGCTCCTTAATGAACTGTGGAACTTGGATGACGTGGCAGCATCAACATGTGCAGCACCCTGTGAACAGGATCACCAGCTGAGGAGAAGCCCTTGAACCCTTGAACTTTGTTGGTCACTGTTGGTCCAAGCTGCAAGTACCTGGATAGGAAGGAGGAAGCTGGTGGATGGAGATATACAGAGGAACAAATCTCTGACACCAGGTATCTTACTTGTGTGTAGAAAGGGAATGCTGGTAGACTTGGTGGGAATCATTAAGGAAAATGTACCTTATTATTTCTTTGCATACATATTCTGTTACCATGCTTTCTAACTTGTTCCATTTCCCCCAGTTCCTTAGACAACCTTTGGAGCGCAGGAACATGGAGTGGTTGCACCTTAATCAAAGACATCATGGAATTTCTCCCCCCACACGCCATCTCCCTTAGATGGAAGTTTGAACGGCTTAGTACTTTGCCATACTGACACAGCTTTTCTTGCTGACGGTATCCATCTGGCATTAGGGGCACAGTGGTATCCCTTGCTTTGATGCCTAACAGTAAGTGAGAACTCACTATGTGAAACACCTGGTTATAAGACAGAAGGCTCTTCTAAAATGATATCCATTTGATGTCCTCTTATGTACTATTTTACCTCCATGTGAGACGTGTTGATGAAAGGATGGAAGATACTATGTAATGTGACTGTATTCTTGACAAATCTCTATTTCTCATGTCCTTGCCTAATAGCTTGTTACAGAAAAATTTATTTCCAACCAGTTACCCCTATATTGCCTTCAGGACCAACAGATAAGGTGACAGTTGCTTCAGGTGATAGTACATTTTGTGTGTGCTAACATAATTAAATACGGACAGAAGCCATTGTTAAAAAAAAATAAACCCTACAACTAGGGCTCTGTACTCCACTCTGTGAGAGAAGTTATACAATGATGTATTCATGGGGGAACAGAAATAAGAAATTTAATGGAGCTATTTGCCAATGCAATCCCTTTCCAAATTGCTGCCACTTCTCCACAGGAATTTCAGGGCTCTTTCAGCTGTGATTTTTCTGCCCTTTTAAAGCTCTTAACCAACACAACCAGGGGAACCCTTTGGCTCTTAGGTTTTTGTAATAAATCATTTTAGAATGGGGGCCATGCTGTTTAAAGCAAGGAATTAAGGAGAAAAGAAAATTAAAAGAAAAAAAGTATGCAAAAAATTCCCATTGTGAATCTCACAGGATTCTTTCTTTGTTGTTGAAATTTTGGTTTTGCTCAACAGTTTTAAATAGTTGCTTGATTTCCAGGCTTCAAAATCACGGAGAAGAGTCAGTAAGATTTCTTGGATTTTCTATGTGGGAATCATTACTTGCACATACAGCATTTCCAAAGGCCTCATATTTGTGGGTTGTCAGTGTCTCTTCTGAGGACTGGATGACTTTACGTCCAAATTTTTTGAGCATCTTCCAGTCTGGGGTGTATTGAGTTTTTTAATGTGTGTATGTGTGATTAACTGGGATATCTGTTAACATGTTTGAATGTAATACTTACGGATTTCCATTAAACTCAGCAGGATTGAGCAGTTCTGGAAACAAATCATAAATATTCATGCAGAGCACTCCAAAATACAGATACCCCAAGTATGTGAGCTACTGAAAGTTGGTGAGATTATTTAAGTTTCAGACTTGCTAGAAGCAAGAACTATTAGAAATGTTGCAAAGGTTTCTGTCCTATTGTTCTTTGCTGCCTGTTTTTTGCAGATACTTAGTACGTTTTTTTAAAGACATCTCTACCTTGAAGAATATAGCTTCACTGACTTGAAATCTGAAAGCTGCAAAACTTAAATCCAACAAATAAAAATTAATAAGATGTCAAATTTGGAAAAAGTCCTGAAATCCATTCTTGGTATGGTGTGTTGCCTTTTTTCAGTAAGTAAAATGTTCTCTATATGGTTTTCTTGGTTTACGTAGGAGGGAAGCATTGCCAAAGGAAATGCAGAAGGGTCTGTTTAGAGAAAAGCAGCTCTCTAACTACTCACATAATCATGTGAATTACTAAATGCATAACGGGATTATCTGATGAAAGGTAAATGCATTGGAAATCACAGTCTGAAAACTCAGTTCCCATTAAAACATAGGTGAATGATACACCTAGAAATGAAAGAAACTAGAAACTGGCTTTGATGATATAAAAATGGTAGCTGATAACATGCCAGCGGTTGGAGCTATGTTACCAGCAAATCCCATACCATTTTCCCCAGCTCTTGCTTTCTGCTTATCTGCAAGGCTCAGCTCTCAGCTCTGCAGAGTCACTGACTTCATCCAGGGTCTCGAACAATGGGAAAGCAAGGATGAATTCAGCAACTGCAACTGCCACTGCCAGAGTGACAGCAGCCGAAGGAAAAGACAAAGCGAAGCAAAAAACACTGGTGCTAACAACAATGATATCTAACAGCCATCTGACATAGTCTAGAGCCTGTGCTGTCCCGCTCTGCCTGCCAGCATATTGATTTTAAACCCTGCGTTGCACCCAGATGCTACACTGATGGGCAATAAATAAATAACATTGTTTTGTTCACAATGAAGATGACTCAGGATGCTCAAGAGACAGGGAATGATTCATGCGCAGCCTTCAGACCTCCATCAGCTGTAAGCTATTTTGCTCGCCCTCAGGAATTCAGTAACTGGGACAGGGAAACAGATAGTTATTAGTGTGTTACTGCTGTGCTTGGCTACTAGATGTTAATTTACAATTGTTCCATGTTCAAGTAGGTTGTTACTTTTTCTCCTGGTGGCTGCAATGAGGATACTGTGAGAAGTTGTATGTACTGGGACGTGTGCCTGGTGGAATGAATTCTTTCTTCTACCACTACAAGCCATGGAACTGAGCAGCACAAGGCAGAGCAAATGAACTGCAGTCTGGCTTTTCCTCTGCTACAGGTGCCTTTCTGAAGAAATATCAGCATTATCCTTCTCAGTCCTGCACCTGATATTTGAATTACCTCTACGTAATTTTGGGCTTTTCTTTTTTTCTTCCTGGAGGATGACAGAATGTCAAGGTCCCCAGCTGCACTCGTTCTTTTCATTGCAAGAGATATGCAAAGAAAAACTGCAGCTGAGTTTAAAGTTATCGGTTCCTTTTAATTGGTCTGTACTTCTTCATGGCCATGTATTTTGAGTGGATAATAGAAATAGCTCCATTTACTGCTGCATCCAGTTCTTGTTGGGTATGGATAGAACTTGCTGCTCTTGTGCCTTTTCTCTGTCATTCAAATCTAACTTGCGAAACTTTTCAGCACATGAGAACACAAAGCTAACGAAACCCATCAGATCCGTCACAAGTGTTACGTGACAGTGTTACAACCTGGGGAACAGGGGCACAAATTGAAAAATGATTTGCATGGTAGAAAAATTACACAACTGGTTATTCTGAGAGGCAGCTAAAAACTCCAGGTGTCCTTGTTCCTTACCTGGGAGGATTTGAGGGCAAGGTTCTATAAGTAAAAGAAAATTTTTACACTACCGTACTGTATTGCTTAAAATGTCTTATTTTTCTCCTTTTATTACAGCTTGGCAACTGTGATTAGAAGCAAATGCCTAATTTGAGAAGGCCAATTCAGGGACACAATTGCACTCTGGCACTGTCTTCTGTTCTGTGCAAACCTACACAGAACAGAAACATGAACATCCGGCTTCAGGTTTGTGCAGCGTGGGATCCAGATGGATGTTTTTGCTGAGTCTGGGATTTTGTTTACAAATGTTTCCACTCTAAAAAAAATAATTATATATTTCCCCACATTTCCTATATTTTCCTATATATTTCCTAAAGGTAGAGAAGCTGATTTTTCCTGCTAGATTTTAGCTCAATTTTAACCTTTTCTGTTTCTTGGTTTTATTTCTCCTTTGAATAGAAGCTTTGACTTCGCTGTCTGAACTACATTTTTTTTTTCAGCTGAAATTTTTTCCATGTTTCCTAATGAAAAGAGCCTCCTTCTGCTTCACCAGTTTCATTTGTGTACTACAACAAAACAGTGCAGGAAGATTACATTTGTCAAACAAAATGAAAACATATTTAAAAGAGATATTGTTTCCAAACACTAACGTGGTTATTTTCCTAGGTCTACAATAAGAGCTTTTAACCACTGCAGAAGCTCGGTAAAACTCTCTGGAAGATGGGCAATAAAGTAAAGCCCTGTACTTTTTTACTGCCTTCTGGTTCAACTGTTTTACCACCATCAGCCAATGTGTCTCCACAAGATCCTTCACGGGAAGTCTCAATGTGTACCATTAGCTCCAACTTATAGATAAAGCTCCCAATGTTATTTCTTCACCCTCTCTGCCACCTCCAGAAAGTCTTGGCCGCCAGGTTTCTGAGCAATGTAGCCAGCAGCAGCTGGCTTCTTTGCAAGCAGACGTGGTGCCCACTAAGGTCCATGGAAATACTGTAACTGCCTGCAGGAAATGTTGGTTCTGCTCTCAGGTGACTTCTCCAGTGCTCTGCAGGCTCCTAGAATAAAATTTGTGATTCGGCATACAGGAGACAGCAGATATTTCCAGATGTTTAAGCCTTGGTAATATATGGCATGCTTTTGATTGAACTTTAGATAGGAGCTATTTGATATATCTACTTAGGATGATGCTCAGGATTCCGTGTCAGGAAATGCGTATAATTCCAGTTGCATACAGGTGAGTATTTACAGGGAAAAGTTATTCTCTAGTATCTACCCATGTATGCTATACTTTGCCATTTTTATTGCTTACATTTAGTAGCCATAAACAACTGCTAAAAGTTTCTTTTGACTTCTTTTTAGATACATTTAAATTTGACCTTTCTGTTATTTTATTTCATATTTTTTTCTCATTTTTTATCCCGCAGTTTGTAACAACTATTTTCTTCATTGTCCATGAAAAGATTTCAAAAGATGTATGAGTATTTACTCTTCTTAGACAAGCACGTCAACCAAATTCTGTATAAGACATATATTCTATTTTAATGTGGTTCAGATTATCAAGTAATATCCAAAATGCAGAAATATCATATTTTAAAATGGAATGTTTGTGTCATCTGTGCTAGAAATACTACATCTGAGCGGGGGATATGCTGAAGTCTCTAGCCGCTACCCAGAATTAAATGGGTCTATCCAGAATCCCTGAAATGACCTGGAAATATGTGATTCCATATTTCCTAACTACTAAATGTCACTAAGAATGGTTTGAAATACATTGATTACTGCTCATTATGAACTGTTGTAATTACTCTAGGACTGTGAGCAGCTGTCCAGAAAGCAGTCTCTTTACCTAACATAGTATGAGTGAAATTGAGAATTGTTACACTTCTTCTGCCAGTATTGCTGTCTATACAAAAAATGTTGCAAAGCGCACCTGAGTATGGTGCAAGATCCTAGCTTGAGATAAATTTGACTTGAAGAGAGTCACATGTTTAAGGTCTTTGCCTGAGACCTGAAGACCTGACTCATAATGCAAAACGTTCTCAGGAAAGACTGTTTTGTCCAAAAGGTTAATTCTAAATGTACTAAAATTTTTTTATTCCTTTTCAAGCTGCATTTGGATGAGGTGTTTAATGTCTTACAAGTGTCACAGTGTAACATTTTTTGTAATGCAAGACAGAACACAGGAGGAGAATGGAAAAAAGAAAGTGATGAATAGAAGTAAAATAAATAATTATACAGAAAATTAATTGAAAATTATTGTATGGAGGAGCTTGAAAGTGAAATAACTGGAGATTTGGTGACCAGGAAAGGGGGAAGCATTTGAGACAGAGACATGTGGAAGGGAGTAGGTGTTAAAGTAACTTTACCTTTCATCTGGGTAACAGTCAATCTGAACTGATGCATGACGAGACAGAAATGGGTATTGTAAAGCATATGGACATTTATTTTCTTCATCTCTTCTCTTTCTGCATGCATCTCTGATCAGTCTGACCAACTTTGTGTATTGGCTGGTTTTGGGGGGATTCCACTACTGTTCACTAACAGTATGCATGCAGGATGTATACCCACGTTTCTGCTTGAAGAGCACATCCAAGCAGGTACTGGAGACACCCCAACATACCTCTCAAATGGCAAGTATTTTGACTAAATATGATTGTTTTAGTTTTTTGTACATCATGAGATTTATGAGTAGATTGAGTGAACTTAATGCAATGCTTTTGTTCCAATTTTTGTCAGTGGACAAATGGGACAAATGATTCTTGATACAAAGCAGAGTCTGCCTGAGGTCTAATTTTACATCGCAGCTGTAAATATCCCTCCTGCCAAGTCCCATTAATTTCCTCAAGTGGTCACTTGGTTCGCAATTTTAAGTTTATGCTTGTGCTGAAGGATTTTGCTGTATGTTTTGTGGTCAGTCTCCTGCATTTCCATCACCAAACTCCTTAAAGCAAACTTTCACTTTGGAAAGCAGTGCCCATACAGTGAGAAGCTAATTATCCATTGCCACAACTGTGTACACAAACGGACAGTTATCAAAGTCACCAGGTAGGTACACATTCAGTAATGCTCTGCATGGTGTGAGACAAATTCATATAGTTTCTCCAATGTTTATTTATGTCTCCTGTGTCTCTTCAACACATATTTTTGAAATATTTGTGCTTGCAAGTTCTTAATGGTTATTGGATGTGCAAATCACTGCGCAAACTGTGTTTGCAGTCAGTTGATATTAGATTTCTTTATACTGTGTTCCTTGCAGACTTTCATAATTCTGCAAGCTCTTGCACACTTTCTTAACTGGCTGTTGGCAGTACTTAATGAAATCTGCATAGGCAAGCCTCCTGGTCGAAAGATATATTCTGTGCTGGTTGGCTGATCCCATCTACTGACTCGTGTAAATAAAGGTAGTCCCTCCAGAAAGCCAGCTTTGCTCATTTTTCAATCAAGATCGGGAGAAAGTTGTTGGTATAGATATTAGCTATCCACGCCTGTTGATTTTTTGGGAATGTATAAGAACCTTTTTGTTTTGTTAATAGTTGCTAGTGAGTGACTTCCTAATTTAAATTTATTTATATTTCATTTTCCATTGATGTCTAATTGCTCAGTTACAAAGTATATCGCGTATCTACAGCTTGCACTGACTTTGGACTCCATTTGCACTTTGATAGCCCACAACTGCATCACTAGTCCTCTGGATCTTTGATGTGTCATGGCATTGTGTTTAGGAGTTGGGGAAACATTTTGTGTATCTGGAAGTAAATGACATATGATCTGTGTCTTTTTTATTCTGCCTTCAGGGAAAGTGATGAAGAAATGGTTGTATCTTGCAGAGAATGAGAGAAGTTTTGCAGAAAATGGCTGGAGAAAGGTCAAATTTGTGACTATTGTATGTTGTGAAATGTACATTGTGAAACTAATGAAAAACTTATGAAATTGGTTTCTACTGAGTAGAGGGAAGGCAGAATCTGGCCCATAGGGAGGGGCAATAAGTATGGAATAGGAACAGTACAATACTTTTATTTACATAAAGACTTAGTAAAACAAGCTGTGTTATTTTAGCTGAGTCTGCCCGATTTGCTATCCAAACACAATACTTAATGATACATAATTGGCATCTGATCAGTACCACATAAGTGGAATGTTGTTGTGCAATGTTCTGTCTTCGGAGCCGTTTCCTTTCTCGGTGCGTTACCATAAGGTCTGCTACTCGGCGCTGGGAGAGAGTGCGCGCGAGGGAGCAGGAACCCCAGATGTGCTTCTGGAAGACATGGGATAATCCTTTGCTGTAGCAATAAAATCACAGCGTTTCTGTCTGTATTCTGCTCCAGGAGCTGCTGCAGCCTTTGGTCTGAGTTAGATGAAGGCTCAGCCTGGGGTTGGTCAGAGGCCTTGAATTGCTGTAGTGCAGGATGCTTGGTCACCTCCCGTGATCCCCCACTTTGTCTTCTGCTGCCTTGTGTTCCCACCCAAAATGCCAAACAGCTCTAAGGAGCCCAGCTATGGCAGATGCATTGCAATTCTGCAGGCAACGCTGGAAAAGAGCGCAGAAGACCCTGCTTTGCTCAGAAGCAAGTGGGAATGAACACAATCTACTAATACAAAATGCTTCATCTTCTGACAGCAATTTTCTTCCATATTCCTTTGTTGTTTGTTCTGCAGTTTTATTTCTTCATTTTCTTTCTTTTCCTTTATTCTCATTGTGCCATATTAATGGCATCCTTCAGATACAGTGGCATTCTCTGCGATATTTTGAATTTTTCAATATAGTTTGTGTACAAGATTATGTTAAAAAACCCTCTCGTTCATTCCAGTTGACACAAGAAACAACCCTAACTCTGTGAAGGACTGCATGCTGTGCTAACTAGCACTCTCGGAGCTTCATTCCTATTTTTCCTGACATAACTGGTTTCCAGAAGTTGGCGGGCCCTCATCTTTTAAAAGATGAAGCGTTGAAAAAAAGAGAATTGCTTGGTAGAGGAAGGCATAATTCAACTCGCTGCTGAAATTCTGCTCTTTATAGATCAACATTTCGGTCAAAAATATCTTATAATTAGCGAGCTCAGAAGTAATTAGATCATGACTGGGATATCTTTAGGAAGCAGCTATCTGTTCCAGCATGTGCTAGGAACGTGTTGCTAGATGAGACACACCTCATCGAGTCACCATGGAGCTGGTGCACACAGTGAAGGTCTAGATGACTGCTTGTGGTCCTCCCAAGCTCCATTTTCTGTCACTTTTCTATTAAATGAGACAAGACATATATTTCAGGAAGATGTAGAACCAAGTTTCTTGGTACTTTCAACAGTTAAAAGATGTTTCGATGTTCCTCTCCTCTCTCCCCTCCCACCCCCTACATTTAGAGGTGTTTTCTTCAATGTAGCCAAATTTGACAGTGGTTTCTTACGCATTTCTGTAAGTACAGATGCGTAACACTGCTGTCACCAGGAATAAATGTGGGTTTTCACTTGTGGTCAGAAAGAGTTCTAAAGTTTGTGTAATGCTTTGTGTTCCTAGACCATTGTATATCACTGTGATTTCATAGCATGGCACAAACCACTTTGCCAATACTTGTGGTTTAGTCTTAGTAAATCAGCAGAAGAAAGCATCTCATATAGGAAGAGATTTCCACAAAAACTAAGTACTCTGAGAGCCATAGGTGAAGTAATTTCCATTTTCCTTTTTATTCTTGGCCACCAATCAACACGAACAGTTTTGCTCTTCATCTGTATGCTGCAGCAGGTTGGGTTAGATTCTGAGGCTTCTTATTTGTCTCAGGTCAGTGGGAAAGAGTAAAACTGAAAGAAACCACCTCCACTATCCCAATCTACAAAGAGTCAAACCTTGCTCTTACTTTGAACTTCCTTTATCTAAGAAAAGAGTTTCCACCAGGAACCCAAATACCCTTTGCAAGTGAACTTCTCATGTGATACACATATAACTGATGTACACTTGTATTTGCTCTGTTATAAATGCAGGCAAGTGGGCCACAATCTTCAAGGGCATCTGTGAATTCTACATGTAGAGGGAGGAAAGCAGGTGAGGAAGGAGCTGAACTAGTGCTTAGCCAGTTAAGCAGATTATAATAGACCAGTCACCATGAGTACTAGTAGACCAAAAAGGACAATCTACTTGCAGCAGTGCGTGTGTGTCTAGATCTTTATTTTTTGTCAAGCTGATATGATTGTGGGAGGTCTTGAGAAAGATAAAATTGTGTATTTCTATGTTTTTCTTCACTTTTGTTTGTTTGTTTTATAAAGTCCCAAGATGTGCTTGGGAGCCCCAGTCAGTCCTTTTGTACCAGTGATGTCTGGAAAGTTGACAGGTCTTCTCAGCTGATGTAACAGGTAGTTAACACAATAATAACAAAAATAATTTCCCCTAAACCGTATCTTTTCTCATCCCAGTCTCTGGCGTCTGTAGGTAAGGGAGAGGAATGCGGCCAGTACTTCAAATCAGGCTATAGACCACATTAAAGATTTGGGATTTGCAAATGGCTCTTTTGTTTTCCCCATTTTATCCTAAGCTGTGTTCAGCGTTTCCTGCAGCTGTGCACCTGGGCAGCTTTTCCTCAGCAGTAATGCCAGTTCATGAATGTCAGCTGTGCTTACTTGAAACAAAGAGGTTAAAAGCATGACACGTTCGGAGACGTGTGACAAAGCCATTTTGTTTTGTCGGCACAGTGATCGATTATAGACCTGTGGAGAAGAGATGTTGTAGGCAACACTTGAACAGTCTGAAGTAGTGTAAATTGTATTATGAACTGTCTAATTTCTTGTATTCAACATACACCAACCTCATTTCCATGCTGAAGTCATAGTCTATTGCATCGGTTATGCCCAGCATGAGCCTTGTGGGTGTGCACTATGTGAAAATCCACAACACAATCTGGTAAATTCACACACGCTCTGGTAGTAAAGGAAATGTAATCTCTGCAGTGCTGGATGAGTAATACTTTAAATTAAATAATACTTTAAATTAAGGGCCACGTTGATATCTAAAGGCCTCTTCTGTTTTCTATGAAAATTCATAGAAGTCTTTCCTGGAACCTTGACATTAAAGAGGAAAATTATCACTAAAGCATTCATTCCTTCTTGAGAGGAATTCAACTTGTTCTTCTTTAATTTTGAAATTAATAGCGAGTCTGTTTTCTGCTCTTTGAATGTGGTGCGTGGTAATAACATATCGCAGCTTGACAGCGAGTGTGGACTGTTTATTCCTTTGTAGAGTCACAAGCCGCTGTATCAAACTTCCGTTCTTTCACTGGCAGAACTCTTTTCAACTATATAAAGCACAGCTATACCCTGAGAAGTGACACTGAAAACTCCACTGCAAATACCTTTATTTCATGTCCTTAACTGTTATACAACATATTTTGCCCAGTTCAAAAGGGTAAAGATGTTATTTTCTAATAGCTGGTGTCACTACCGGGCACGGACATCCAGATTTGGAGTTATCTCCTGTTCACACGGTATCAACAACCACCCTGGTGTGGCTGGGGCATGTTGCATGTATATTTGGTGCAGCTGTCAAATGGGTCAAGTAGATGATATATTTTAAATCCATGAGTTTATATACACCGAAATAAGTACAACTAACATATTGTAGGACTGTAATATGGCACATTGCAAATATTTTCAATGTGTGTTTTCCTAAAGTCACGCTGGCCTTTTTCTGTGCAACACCTAGCTTTGAGTGAGTTCTGTATCTCCACACAGGATGGGATAGGGCAGAACTTTGCATCTAGAGCCATATACGAAAGCCTGCTTCCTAATGACTTTTTGGGGATATTTAAAGATCTTTTGCTGTATTTAACTTTATTATTATTAAATTTATTACCAGGCAAAGAAATTACCTAAAAAGAAACATATTTTCTGAGCCTTGAAATTAAATGTCAGTTTTGAGAAAGATTTCAGATGGAAGAGAATTAATTGGTGATAGAGAAGACTTTTTATGTACATGCAAAATATTCCCCTGCCTCCTACCCTAATTCCTCCAGGTCACACTCTGTACCTTTGCTCCTTTTGGCAACCAGAGGCTGTTCCACAGCTGTAGCCATTTAATTTGTGTTTGCGTACCATTAACTGTAGCACTGTTTGTCATTTCTGACCTGTGTGCGACAGGTGCCCCATCAGTGACATGAGGGTTTAGTTAATATACTGTATTTTATAGCTTCATGAATGAAATTAAAATGTCCTGATCAAATGGACTGTAAGCCTGTCAGGATATAAGTAACCTGTATTTAGGCACTACCAAACACATACATCTCCACTACTGATTAGATTAGTACTTTTGGGCACTAACTTAACATGTATATTTAATAACAGTAATAGAAGTAATTCCATCATATTCCAGGCACACTAAAACGGTAGCCTTGAAATGCTTTTGGTTCTTTTGAGCTGCCCCATAATGATATAAATGGTTTTATGCACTGAATGATTTAACTTACCTGTTGTCCTGCTGATTTTGTGTGCAAAAGATGTATCAGGTGGCCACATGTGCCTGCGTTTAACTAGGGTCAGTATCTTAGCTAGCTAACTATGCTATGTGTACCATATACATAAACTTTCTGGGGGAATCAGAGCTACCTGCTGGGTGCATGGTGGACTATATATTGCTAAAGGCTAAGTGGAAAATATTCTGCACCCTGAGCATGAAAAGACATGTTCTATCCCTGTATTGTGCAATACCATCAGCAGATAGTGTGGACTAGAGGAATTCACAGAATCTCAATAAACCACAGCTTTGTTGCAATAATTTATTTTTTTATCTCTTCTGCTGTTTATCAAAGGACTGCCAAGAAGTAGGAGGCTCTTGTCTTGATTTCTCACTGAAATTAAGAGAAGTAGTTTTGTGTGCGTCTTCCTGAACACTTTCTGAAACACTCCAGCTGGCATGATAATTTGCTAGCTGTGCTCATTCAGATGCTAAAATGTTTGTAAACTGTATCCCTTGCATTGATTGTGTTCCCGTCTCCTAAATGAAACAGCTGTGGATGTATTTACAGTCCGAGAAAGCTGGACCAGTGGTAGAAGCTTGCAGTTTGAGTCATTGCTCATCGGCTGACGTAAAGGCAAAACCAGTGGGGAGCATGTGCTTACTCTCCCTCTAGTCTCTCACTCTGCCCACATGTTGCCATTTAACATGGGTGGATCAGAGAAATCAGCATTCAAGGCTCCTGATAATTCAGGTCTGTGAGGGCATATTAAGTCCCAAGCATCATAAGAACAGATTGGTAAAGACTTCAGAAAATACAGTGATATATTCATGGCAGTGGTGAAATATAAAATAGTTTTATAAAGTGAAGAATGAAATGCAAAATCAACAGTCACAAGTTATCTAGTGACAAGTCTGTAATTAAAAAAAAATAATATATTGAAAATCTATTTTTTATTTTCAAGTGTCCTGAAATTCTGTTGCCTCAAGCAGGCCTTCCTATAGATCCTTATATAAATACACTGAAGTTGCTTCTGAAAATTTTGTGACTACTGAGAAACTGTTCCTGGGCTTGTATTTATTTAGAGATTTCCCTTTATTACAACAAAGTCATAAATGTCTTGAGAATACTTTATTCCTGTGTTTGGTTTAGAAAACAACCTCTAATTGATGGCAATTATCATAGAGTGTAACCAAAAGATGGCAGCACCCCAGTATTTTTTTTTTCTACCAAGTAGAGAAGAGGCTGAGTTTATTTAGTGTTTTATGAGCTCTACTGCGTTATTGGGAAGGAAGGATGCTATAGGAAATGAAATGATTAAAATAATTTCAGAGGTCGAAAATGCTTCACAATTTTTTTTGCAAACATAATGGCAAACTTAGTTTTATTAAATTGCTATTAATTGGACACTGCCTCTAAGATGTGGCAAGCAGACAACAAACCACATTGAGAGGAGGCACTTGCCAGACCAAGTAGATGTGTGTTTATTTAAACAGCTTCATGCCGGACAATTCCCAGATGGGATTTCACTCTGTAGAGACCAATGTCCCAACCAACCCCCCAAAAAAAGAATTAGTTTCCCAAAACATGAGGAGCTGGAGAGGGGATTAGAAAGATTGACTGTTTCCTTACCTTCCAGTTTGTTAGTTGTCTGAATAGTGCACCTGTCATTTCTAGTATCCTTGTGAAATTAAATGTGCTATTTTAATACCTGCGTGCTTCAAGGTTCCTGGTGACGTTCACAGGGGAAATTACTAGGCTAATGAAATCATTTTTACAGGCCTTCCCAAACCCCTGTGAGGTCAGGGAAAAGGTTCGCAGTGACTTAATTTGTTTCTGAATCAGTTGCAGTCTGGTGGCATCCCAAAAGTGCTGGAAATTGTGCAATGTACAAATAGGCACCTTATGCCGGTTTTTGGATTATCGGTGCTCTTGAGAAGGCCATAACAAAACAGGACATATCTCTCCCTGGGGGAAAAAACCCAGGGAAATAAATAACTGTTTACTGGGCTTACAGTGCAGAAAAATTCCCAAACAACAAAAACAAAATAACCAAGCCACTCAAACAAAAAAGCCTTTATCCCCACCCCCAAACAAATGCAAGTTCAAACACCTCACAAATCAAAGCATATAACATTTTCCAAAACAGAGAAAATCCCTCAGGAAAAGTTTTCTCATAATCACAGATTTCCTTACAGGAGGTTGCTCAACGGCTCTTAAGCAACATTACCGCTATGTGCAAAGCAAAACCAAAAGCTTGTAGAGTTCCAGTGTTCATTCACTTGCTGCTGTAACTGGGAGCCTCTTCGTAGTCTGCTTTATTCTCAGACCATTTGGAGGGTGAATATGAATTAGGAATGTAATCCTGGTAACTGATCTTCACAGTTGTGAAGTGGCTTTATCACCTTGTTAATGTTTTTCATATATTTCAGCAGGATATATAATTCCTGATATTCAACCAGTGTGGTACAGCACTGCAGAAACCCTTTGGGTAGTTGAAGGCTGTCCTGATCAGGGACTGTTTATTCATTTATTTTAAGTGACGAAAATCCCACTAGCGTTTTCCTCTGACTTAGTATTTATTTATGGTAGCTCCAGTTGCAGGCTGAAGATAGACATGGGGAATAAATAAAAGAAATAAGTAAAATGTGCGATTCATATACTTTTGGCTTCAGAACAGAAGCAGTTTGTCCAAAGGAAGCAGAGTGTGCAGGACTTGCTTTTTCCTACATAAGGTTTTTAAGGGAAAACCTATAGGAGAAGAGAGTCACAAAGACTCTGGTCGGTAAAACGCGATGGAAAATTTGCCTGCCTTTTTTACAACTGTCACCCTTTTTGGTGCCTTTTGACTTACCTTGATATTGGATAATTCTAATTATACAACTCTTAATTGCTACGGAATTTTATTTCAGAAGGGGAAAAATGAATTTATTCTTTGTACCAGCAGAAGGAGGTTTAATCTCCTGCAGAAATTCTAGTTCTTTCCTTCATCTCCCTGCCGTTATTTTTTAGGCAACGGCTATCTGCGGATGTGATGGTATACGTTGTTTTATTCACAGGCCTGCAGCCTCACAGTCCTCCTCTCAGTTAGTGCAGTGCAGTCAACGTCAAGCCAAATTTACAAGCCAGGAGAGTTTGACATCAGTGGGAGTAGTCTCAGAAAGGAGCCTACAACGTGACTCCGGAAGAGGCACGTGAACTCCTCAAGCTCTTTGTCAAATAAACAACATGTTGATGTTTGTGGTGAGTTGAACATCTGCATTTCACCTGGAGTGTTAAGCGAACTTTGAAAATGCAATTTCCCCTGTTTTTATTAAATTCAACACTTCGACAAAACTTGGCTGTCAGAAGTACTTCTAAAAGGAGTGACCAACAAAGAACGGTGTCTTCTATTGTATTGAAAAAACAGATGTACTAACTTTTTTTTTTTTTTGGCAGTTCGCACGTGTACACTTTGTGTGGATTGTGGTTCCATTAGCAGTCCTACTAACTACGCTTACTTTTTGTCTATGTGGTCATTAATTTCTATGTTAAAATTCAAAGTTTTTCTTTCCTGGAAAAAGTTGTATAGGAAGAGAAAAAAGAAAGATCAGTCTAACATTTATACTTAAGCTTAAAGATTGTTTTACTTTATTTTTTCAGGAGTTTCAACATGATCATCCAAATTTTTTTTCAAAAATAAAAGCATGAAATTATTTAGGAATTTAAATATCTTCTGGAAAACACTTGAGAAAACCTGGACTATCACACTAGTTTACATTAACCCCCAGCAGAATTAAAGATGTGTGTGATTTTTTTTTTAAATAGCTTTGTTTTTTGGTGAGCAATTTACTTCTCAAAATGTACTATTTCAGACAATACAAGATGAAGAAAAATATGTCCCAGGAAACTATTGTAATATTTCCAAAAAAACATTTGATATCTGAATTTGATTAGCGAAGATATTTGGATACCATTCATAAAGCTGAAGTCTGCTGATCAGGGTTTGGTCTCACGATGTCCTTGTCTACTGCCCGGGTCTGCTCATGGAATGAAGACGTGGCGTGAAATTTCCTCTTGGAATGAACAGGGCAGTATTACTGCTCAGGTAGCTCACATTTTAGATGATTTTCCAACAGAAAAAGGTGAAACTTGTTGTTGTGGCGAGCTATGTTCCTTATTTCATGTAATCAAGGACTAAAACGCTGTAATTCAAAAGCCGAGGAGAGGAAACTGAAATAAGTTCACAGGCAGGAGCTGACAAGAGTTCCCCGAGGCTGAACATGTCACTTGTCACTGATCCAGGCAAGCAGTGTTGGCCACAGCTGGCTGCTTTCTTCTCCTAGAGCAGGGTCCAGAGGAGGCAGCCAGCATGTTCCCGCAAAAGCCAGCCCTGCTCCCTCCCGTACCCAGGCCTGGCACGGGAATGGTCCTTGGACTGCCTGCAAGTCATCTGTGATCCAAGAGCAACAGGATCACCACCTTTGGTACGCAAGGTCAGGGACATTAAGCATTTTGGTTTTTTTTCTCTTTCTTGATTGCTTTCTGACTCTTGCTTGCCAGCATTATGAAGTATGTCTGATTTGTTTCTGCTTGAATGAAATATTTTTTTTAATCGCAAATGATCTGCCTTAATTGGCTGAGTACATGGAAACATTTCAGTTTGGGATGGATCCAAAACAATAACCACTAACTTTTTTTTTTTTCTGTTGGCTACCAAACAAAAAAAATCAATTATTTACATGCTTTCTGTTTTAACATCAGCTGCAGAGGAACTTGGTAGGATTATGCCTTTGTTTGAACCTGAAAACCAATGTGAAATGTGAAGCTATGGATCAAAATCAAAGCAAGCTCAGCGAAGCAACCAGGATAGAGAAGAGAGGGTAGTTTGCTGGTTTAGATGTATTTCTTTCTTTCTGATATGCATGAATTCAATCTGAATTAATATTGGAGTCTCTTAAAAGTTAATGTTACTTGGGATTATTTGATTGTGTATAGAAATAGAGCTAGAAGGTCAGTTTTGGGTTCGGAACCTAATCTGTTTTTAGGTGATGCGCACATTCTGGTTCAGGATAGTATTCACTTGTCAATAAATAATGTGAGCAGCAAGTTTAGATCAGAACATTATGTCAGGTTTTCATCTTGTTAAGAGTCAGCAGTTTTTTGGACCAGAGCTTCATATTTTAAGTCAGCATCAGAAGTACAACTTCCAGCCAGCATGAGCCTCAGCCTCTTCAACTGGGATTTCCAGATCAGGTACATCTCTAGTGAAGGTAAAATATAATGTGGAGAAGGAGACAGGATGAAAGACAGGCAAATAATTTTTCACACTTGTCTTACAATAACGTAGGAGAGAATAGGCATGGAAATAACACTGTTAGAAACTATCCAACACAAATACGACTTAGGGAGATGAATGAGAGCTTTGGCTGTATCTTGTTGCAGAGAGGAGTCAGATGCGCGATGGAAAACCCATGCTGCCTCTCCCGTAGAGTCAAGCAGAGGCTGTGGTTTCTTCTGCCCCTTATGCTGCATTTACTTCTGAAATGGTTGATTCTCAGATGGAAAATAGGAATTAAAAAAAAAAAATCCATTCTCCTTTGTCCAAGCACAAACTAAATAACTGCAATTTACTTCATCTGCTGTGGCAATGGAGAGATGGATGTAGCTTGCTTAGATGCTGGTTATGGATGCGCTCACCCCCTCTTCTTTTTCCTCCTCTTCAAGCTCTCCACTACCTCAAACTGTCACTTGTTATTTTGGACACACAATTAAATGCATACAAATACTGTTATTTTTGCATTGTTGTCACAGGAACAATGTTAGAGCAGTTACCCAGTAAATTCAACTAGGAAGCTTGGAATAAGTGGAAGATATCTGCCAAGACTAGCTCGTATGAAGAATGCAGTAAAGAATATGAAGTAAAGTTAGAAGGTGATGTTTTGGGTAGGCTAGATATGTCATTAGGATCACTCCAGAGGTCATTTTTTGATAAATCATCAATATTATTATTTTTGTAGATTTTACTTTTTTTGTTTGTTTTTTTTTTGTTTGTTTGTTTTTGGTGTACAGGAATTACAGCCAAAAGTCATAAATGGATGCTGCATAAGTTTGAAAAGGCTACACCAAAAAATTTAACAGTCTGAACTACACTTTTGAAACATTGCAAGGTATAATATACACTTCCCGTCAGACCGGCTCATGTCTGTCTCCAGGTCCAGAGTGTCAGATCACAGTCAGGGATTTTTAACTGCAAGGAGGTCTTGGAATGTAATTGAAAGAAAACAAAACCTTGTGCACGCGTTCTGTGGAAAGCAGTGAGTCAGTAGACATGCTTTCTGGGAAATCTTCATTAAAAAAAAAAAAAAGGAGAAATTAGTCAGCCAAGAGAATCTTATACTGTAGAGAAATGAAATTTCTCTAAACAAGTGGGTCTTTGTGGTGCTGATTTGCTGATCCCATTGAAATGTTTGAAGGTACTGTTAGTGGCCAATACGTGCTCCCAGTGCTGGAGTATGTCCTAACGCCCGCACTGGCTGTGCTGATGGGTTTCCTCATTTGGGTACTGAGCTGAAACCCTTTTGCAAGCATTGGTTTCACAGCATTAACTCCAGCTTTGTATGTACTTCTTAGTCTGTAAGATATGAAGTCTTGACACAGCATTATTCACTTTCCATATGCCTTCCCACTCCCATATTTTTGCCACAAAGTGGTCCTGCACAACTATATTGGAGGAACAGGGAGTCGAAACTGCAACTTCTTTTTCTCCTCCTAAACTACCTGCAAACTAATCCCCACTTAAGTTTTATACTGCAAGCTATTTATTGTGAAGAAAAGGTTGTTTTAAGAGCTTAAGTTGATAATTTTTCTCCACATTTCTCTGTTAGCCTCTCCTGTTAGCCTCTCCTGTGAAAACAGTTTTATAAAAATAAAAAATGAAAGAACAAAAGGCTAGCTCACCAAGTGTCACGTGCCTCACTCTACATGTATTATATAGATTACTTTCTCTAGTTCTTGGTAGATGAAATATCACTATGTAAGGAGAATCAAAGAAGAGAAATGGTTGGGAAAATGTTGGATTGGTGATTTGTGAAGTTGTGGAGTTTTTTCCCTCCTGTCAATAGTTAAATTGATTTTGTAATGGTAATGCCAAAAAGAATTGGGATACAAGTGCAACATAATGGCCTCCATTTGAATATTGTACTCTGGTTTTCAGCTGCCAATAATCTTCACTAGTATTAGTTGTCCCTAACACCTTTATTGTTATTTTTAGAAAAGATAGCAAGAATTTGACTGGGCTCCCTTCTCTGCAGGTGATTAGCTCAGGATTAGAATACGCTGGCAGGGCAATGTGGTAATACCAACTCATCACCTTTTACTTGGTTATGACTTACTCAGTCTTAAGTCCCAAATTTTCTACCCTCAAAGTAAATTGCATGATTAATTTATAATTTTTTTTTTCCTACAGTCACGCTATTGTAATTCAAAGGAAGTCTACCAGTCTCTGCTTTGTTTCCTATTTTCACTCTTAAATGAAAGTGAAAACATGACTAGGAGGCCAAACATAGAATCATAGAATCGTCTAGGTTGGAAGGGACCTTTAAGGTCATCGAGTCCAACCATCAACCTAACTCTGACAAAACCACCACTAAACCATGTCCCTCAGCACCACGTCTACCCATCTTTTAAATACCTCCAGGGATGGTGCCCCCACCACTTCCCCGGGCAGCCTGTTCCAATGTTTGATAACCCTTTCAGTGAAGAAATTTTTTCCTAATATCCATCCTAAACCTCCCCTGGTGCAACTTGAGGCTGTTTCCTCTTGTCCTAAATGGGCGGACTTTGCCTGACAGAATTCATGCATTAAGTAACAAGAAGACTCTTCTTCGGTGGAAGATGGAGCACCTCACTGGAAAGCAAAACACATGATGTAGTGAGAAAAAATACATGGATTTTTTTTTTTCCAGTATACTTGGAGTGTCTCTTCTTTAAGTGCTCCAATATTATTTTCACAAAAAGTCAAGAGAATAATTTGACTATTCTATCATAACTTTTCCATCTTGTGAGTGGATTTTATTCTTAGTACATAGAACAGAAAACAGAATAAATTTCTAGCTTCACAGTTTGTCTAATTAAATGCAAGCAATATAAATTATTGTCTAATACTGGAATTTGGATAGTTTCCTTTAAAAGCTTTGCCTCCTGCAGCAAACATTTAATCCTATAAGAAAGTAGAAACTGAGTATAAATGTTGCTTTGAGTACAATAATGTGGAACCAAATATAAACCTCCTGCCTACTATAGTGAGCTGTGCAAAAAATGCACAGTGGTATTTCAGTCAGGAAAATGAGAGATTAAGAATAGAATTGCTGTCTCTGCAGAGGGAATAATCAGAGACGTTTTTGTGTGTTTAATTGCTCCAGATAAGGCAGCTGAATTGATCTTTTTCATATTGATTAAATGAAACATCTTGATTTAGGATATCTGAGGTTTTTCTTGTGGATGGCATTGCATGCTGAATCACATTTACCAAAAAAGGGTGAGTGATAACAGTCAATGGATGAGTACCTATGACTTCAAAATGGAAATGCAGAATTACTAAATATGCAACTCTTATGGAAAATGTAACATGAAAACTCAGGATGCCCTTACATACAATGCAGACAAAAAAGAACGGTAGTACTGTAATGGACTCTTGGTAAGCTATGTTTATTTATATTCACACCTCTAAATGTAACTGTTGAAACCCTGGGACGCATTATCCTTATGCTTTCCATGGATTTTTCTCATCAAGAACATATTGTAAAAATAATTTGATCATCGTGAGACAAAGAGTTGGAATATATTGACCTAATATGACAGGACTGTTAGAAATATTAACCATTGGTCTGAGTCATCAATTTCCACTATAATTCTGAACTCCATTGGCAGTAACTGTATCTACAGCCTTTGGTACATACTTGGCTAACAGATCTAACAGATACAATGGCTTTGAAACTGGGATTATGAATGTAAAAAACATCCCCAAAACTAGTCATACATGGACATGGATCAAAAGCCTAGAACAGAACAAAATATGTGTTTCTTGAGTCTGGATTTCCATTTTTTTTTTACAAAATAGGTGTTGGAGAATCTGTGTTTCATTTCCCTAGTAATCTTGGAATGAAAGTAGATGGGGTTATAATGAATAGCCTTACATTTGGTTACAATGTAAATATTAACTATTTTTTTTTTTTTAATCAACTGTCTGGTTTTCAGTAGTTTGAGTTACCAAAGCTCCTTTGGTTTCTCTCAAAGAATACTTTTAAAAGTGCCAATTACCCTGGATATTTATTCCGTCTTCTCCCAGTGGTAACGCTTTATAAGAATTCTTCTTACGGTATATTGTAAAAAGTCCTATATTTATTAACAGCATATATACTGCTAATCCTGTTTAAAAGAAATTTCTTGAAATTGCAAAAGTTCTGTGGTTTACATTTTACCATGGCATATTGCAAACTGCAGATTTCTGAGCACTCTGTCCTGGGGTGTCTTTGAAAGAATATCCTGGTCCTGGCCTCCAGGGTGAAATGTGTGTTAGGTTAGGTAGAATTTATGAGAGTGGTTTTAAGGGTTTAAGACTGTCTTATGTAAGTTATAGTTTCCAGAAGCTCATGAAGAAGAACAGAGTGAATCATTCGCCTTGGTTAGACTAGAAAATTATGTGGTTTTGTACCTGAAAGCAGGTCTCCATGATGGGTGCAGGTTCAGGCATGAAAGAAGACACATGCAACAGGCAGGGATAAGGCAGTCAAGGATGTATAAGAATAGAGGAGAGACAGGAAAAGATTACTGGGGTGAAAAAAGGACAGGAAAGGTGTTTGCTAAATGGTTAAAGGTCTGTTCATACAAGAAAACTGCAGATAGAGATGAGGTGTCAACATGAGCAAATCCACAATCTGGACAAGAATGGCTCCACTGGGCTGACAGACACTGAGCTCCTTTCAGCTGTGTTTCATTTTCCTTCATCTGTTAACCAGGAAACAGGTATTATTTCATTTTACACTTGGGGATCAGAGGCAGAGAGATTTATTTAAGGTCATCCAGGAAGTCTACAGCAGAACAGGGAACTAAACCAGGAATTTCTGAGTTCCAGTATGCTAACCATGGGACAGCTCATTTCCTCTCTATGGGAGTTTCTCCTGCCAAATTGCATTAGATGAGAACAAGTCCCTCTTGTTTACGTTTCTTTAAAACAAACCTTCATTAGGACTGGATTCAGTACATCACAAATACATTACCAAGATTACCATGAAATGTTTAATAAATCTCTAAATCCTAATGATAGGATTGGCTAGTGATGTAAATGAAAATGAGATCACAAGATTCAGGAAAAAAGCAAGTAAGAGTTATCTGAGGAGAAAAGTAAGCTTATTTTCTGATGCAAGAAAAAAAGAACTGAAAAGACTCTGAGAAGTTTTTCTGAATTGGGAAAAATTTGTTTGTGTGATTGAATATGCCAGAATAATTTAAAAGCTCATTTATTATGAAATAAAATCTGCTTGGTTGAATACTGTGTCTCAACAAATCGCCTGGGGCTGTTTACATAAAGGAAAACAATCTGCCAATGTTAAAAATTTTACTCACTTCCCTCATTTCCCAGTTCTTTCTTAAGAATAAAAAAAAAAAGAAAAAGGAAAAAGAAAAAAAGTTTTGTGCAATGCTCTTAAACCTACGGAGATCATACTTTTGCAAGAGCCAACTGTCGCCTAGCTGCTGTCCTACACAAAGGATGTTGCTCAAGTCATAAATGGAAAAAACCTGTGCTTTAAAAACAAAGAAAAAAAAACTGTTTTGCTGAGCATTCTTGATCCTTACTAGATTATAAGTGTCAGTTAACACCTTGAACACACTGTAATGATGCTCTTCAATTTTAAGCAGAGTGCATTCTGCACCGCATCTCCAGGACAAAAAGCTCAGTGTTTATGTGTCTATTATTGTTCCTGGATGTAAGTCAGGTTATGGTTTAGGTACAATAACTGTACAGACACACTCAGTCTGCCTTTTATCTCCTTTTTTTCCTGGATACTTTTGTACTCCAGTGAGTACAAAAGTTCTCTCTCTCTTTCAAAACGTTTTCTGCCTTTTTCATCATTTTTTAATGAAGATTTTTCTAGATGCACTAAATTTAGGTGCCCACATTGCCAGTATTATTCCTTCCACGGCTTTTGTTCCAATGACAGCCATGCAGTCTGGTCTGCATTTCCACCGTGAGTGAACAGCCATTCATTTCTTTGGCTGAGGGCAGTCCTGGTCCTGCTGAAGTCGATGGGGGATCTGTCTTTGACTTCCATGAGGTTTGACTTGCAGCCTGTGCCTCACATGAGTGTCAGAAAGATCCCTGTGACAGCAGCTAAAGCCTCAGGATTTGACTAAATGTGTCTGCAAAGCTGGTATCGCTGGTAATACCGTCAGATCTTCTGATGTGATGAGACAGGTGGGTATGTCTTGTGGGTGTCCAGTGGTAGTAGCTTATACAGGTCTCCAAATGCAGGACTTTTTCATGAACTGATGACAATGGAAGGTAATACTCTTAATTTAAACATTTTACAAATTTTCTTGTTCATTTTTTTTTGGTATTATTTAGGACTAATATTCAGCAGTCAAAATCTAGGTATAAAGAAATGGGTGAAAGTACTTCATCTTGTCCTTTTCTGCAATCTCATAGTCATGAAAATATATGCCTGTCTTAAAATAAATGTCTGAGTTTCTCTTGCTGCCCAAAAGAGCATTAATTATTTGTTTAATCTCTATCAGAAAAATACAGATATAAAACTTTTACACGTGCACACATTCCTTTCTACCCAACGCTGGAAACTTATCTTGCCATCATAAATCTGTTAGGAGGGGGAGATATGGTATTTGTAAGCATCTTTAGGGATTAAATATGGTGTATTGACTGTGCTTTTTGGTTACTGCCCTTACATTCCTCTCACCAAAACATTTCTATATGCTTCCTGGTCTCTGTTACTCTCACCACACACTTCCCTCCTATCCTATTAGTGCCTCCACTAATTAAGTCCCTCTTCTGTTTTGTCTGGCAATGATTTTCTTTTCTTTGCCAGGCTTTTGGCTCCATATACATTTTTTTAAAATTTTTGTTTGTTTGTTTGTTTCAATAGAACATATCACAGGGGAACAGCATCCAAAGCGGTTCTCACAAATCCTTTGGGGAAGGCAGGATGATGCACTGGGCAAAAGGATACACTGTTTTATTTTGTGGCAAGTAAGTGGTGATTATTCTAGGCCAGCTGTTTTCCCTGTTTCCTTATCTACAGTTTTAGTACTTGCACAATTTCTCCCTCAGCCCTTAACAAAGAATAAGAATTGTGGACACGCATCATCAATCTCCAAGAACAGAACAGGCTCCAACATCAGAGTTATTTCTTAATTTTATCCATCATCTTGTTTTGTATCAGTCTTCCCAATAATTTACAGTGCTGCTGCATCTCTCAGGATGAGTCTTCCGCTGTGTTTAAAGGTAATAATCCTAATATCTGAGTGGAAATGGTGTGCTTTTGCCAGTGGGAAAAAAATAAGTCCAGTCTCAACCCTTTTTCTTATATCAGATATTTCTCTGTATTGCTGATAAGGGCAAAATTGGTCCTCATTGCAAAGATTAATTATCAACCAAGATGCTGATGTTGTAATTCATAGTCTGGTTTTAGTTGTGGCAGGAAACCTCAGCTCATACAAGAGTTCTGCTGTACGGCAGGAAAAACCTGTAAAGCAACACTGGCCGCAAACAAGTTGGGCTGAAACTGGAAACCTGCAATTTTTGTTGGATAGCAAAGTACCTTCCCACCAGCAATCTCCCCTGGGCTCTTTAGCTCAGTGGGTTCCCATACAATGTATTGCAATTTGACTTCTCAGAATTGGGAGTAGTGTGAATGTGGGCACATATTGCAAACTCTGTTTCAACAAATAGATATGATTGAGCTCCCTAGAACAGGGCTTGTAAAATAGTAGTTATTTTTGAAGCGTCTAAATGGTTTCACTGCTTTATTGCTATCAATTCTGATGAAAGTCAGGTCCTTGGCCTACTTGACCACTTTTGAAAATGAGCCTGCTTTCGATTTTTCTGGTAAGACTGGTTTGGAGATTTTGTGTCTTTTCGTTGGTGCTGTGATGCTGATGGAGAAATAGAGATTCTGCTCAGGTATAATAAAAGTGAGGTTGAGCTCATGGCTAATCTTTCAGAATGTCCTGGTGCACAGCTTTCAGGTAGATAGTGAAGAGTCCGTTTGGATTATCTCCTCCAGAAGAACCAGGTTAATACATCAGGAGTCTAGCAGTAATTGCCAAAGGAACTCACAAGAAATCCACTCCAAAAGACAGGCAGTTTGAAGGTGATGCCTTGGTAGTCTTGTTTTTTTTTCCAGACTTTAGAGAACCTTTATGGGAAAAGAGGGTTCACTGAAGCGGTTATTATATATTTTATTCTCTCCTCCTTTTTTTGTATTTTAAGGGACTTTTCCCTGTCAGAAATAATTTCACAGAAGATAAACTTCTCGTTAACTCTTAGCAGAATCAGGTTACCACTCATGGAGACAGAAATGTTAATGGCAGAACAAACTAAATTCTAAGGAAGGCTACAGTTGCTTTTACACAGTACCATTTCTCTGGTCATCCAATAAATTATATAGGTTTCATTAAAAAGAAGAACATTTTTAGATTTGGAGGGGCAATTAAGAAGAGGCACCCATTATTTTAAAGCAATAATTTAATTTCCATAAGATCCAACCAGGCATTCTAGATCCAGTGGTGACAGTGATCACTTCAGTAAGCAGGTGATGATGAGAACCATTAATATCTATCTCTTCTCCCAAGTGACAAGCGATAGGACAAGAAGAAAAGCCCCCAAGTTGTGCCAGGGGAGGTTTAGATTGGATATTAGGAAAAATTTCTTCATCGAAAGGGTTATCAAACATTGGAACAGGCTGCCCAGGGAAGTGCTGGAATCGCCGTCCCTGGAGGTATTTAAAAGATGGGTAGACGTGGTGCTTAGGGACATGGTTTAGTGGTGGTTTTGGCAGTGTTAGGTTGATGGTTGGACTTGATGATCTTAAAGGTCCCTTCCAACCTAGACAATTCTATGATTCTATGATTCTATAATTCTATAATAACCATTGAAATAATCATTGAGGTGGAATCATGAATCCTTTCATGCCTCAACATTTGATTGTTACTTCTATCCAGGGTAGAAAATTTTAAAGAAAAAAAATAAATTGGGTAGAGATGGATACTGTGCCCAGTACCAGACTTTAACAAAGAAATAATCAAAGTAAAGGAATTTGGTAAATAGGAAGTACAGCACTTATTCAGAGGCTGTCTCAATTAATATGTTTGAAGTTATCACAAGGAGGCAATCTGGAGATTTAAACGCAGAAAGAATGGATAACATGAGTCAGATAATGCATGGGAACTGTTTGCACTCTATTAGACTGCAGCCAAGGCAAAGCATTGGACATAACTAACTTCCCTGCAGAAGGGACAGGACCAGACAACAGTTTTTGATCCAGAGGACCTGCAGTTCCTTTGGCAGAAGGTTCAGAAGCAGCAGGTGAGCACTATTTATGTTTACTGATGAAAGGTGCTGACCCCAGTTTTGAAGATTCAGAAAGGCGCTTGCCTTTCTGAGCATCTTTAACTTCTGTACTTACAGAAACCGTCTCTTTTACACTTCTGAGATAAATCTATGCTTTGACTATGCTGGTTAAAACTGTGGAACTGGACATAACAGAGTTATTTTTGCATTTAGGTTTTTGTGAAGGGGGTCCTAAATCTGTCCCATACTTGGGAAAATCTAACATTTACAACACAGTGATGCAGGAATGTCAGTTACTCATGTGGCAGCCCTTCAGTTTCAGAAAAAATCGTTCTGGTTGTTTTCACAAGTTATGGTGAAGTGGTTGTGGCAGCAAAACTTACAGCCTGACAAGTTGTGAGCCTCCATGAAGGTTAATTTAGCGACCATTACAGAGCACCAAAGGTCATGCACTTTATGACATTCAATCAAAATTTAACACAACAGGATGAGATGTAAACTATTGCTGCTCAAACCTGTTGGAATGACTCTTTTCCAAATCCATTAATGGCTCTCTGCTGAGCACCTGATTCCCAACATACTGAATGTTGAGGTTCTTTGCAGTCTATGGATGAGGTTTTATGTGAAGTGTGAGAGAACTTTGTGTAAAGGAAACAAGGAGCATAAAATATAAACGTCAGCTGTAACAGTGGCTGGTTGCAGCAAAATTAGGACTGTGTCAGAATTTTAATTCCTTCCTTCCTGAGTGAATTAGTCAGTCAAATTCAAGCCCAGTGGAAAAAAAAAAAAAAAGGCCAAAACTCAATTTCTGATGCAGATATGCTCCTGTCAACATTATACACATGGGACAAATATGTAGTAGCCTGAGTCTGAGCTTGAGTTAACTATATTTCAGCATAACTGAAAATAGTATGAGCTGATTTAGGTATAATATTTCATGAAGAATTGCTATTTACAGTTTACTAAAGCAAGTAATATAATTTACAAATTTCCCTCAATATTTTTTAGATCCATTTTATAACCAGGGGAGCATTTGGGGTATTTTCCTTGTTTTAAGTGATTTTTTTCTTTTTTTTTTTGCTTTTTTTTTCCCCTTTTGTTTTTCAAGCCTGAACTTTCTTACAAATTGTTTCTTAGTATTATAATTGTCCCCAGACTTGGTAGCCTGCCCTTCCACTTTGTCTAAGTGACCACCAGGAGAACTTAAACAATGTCAGAAGTGGTCTTTAAGATTGCATGACTTTAAGATGTATAGGAACAGAGGTAGGTCTGGCTTATAGCTAAATGTAACAGAGATGATCTAGGCACTGAGTCTGCACAGAATCCTGTTTTGCTGCAGGCAGGCAAGCCAAATAGCAATGTGTGGTTCCCTTGCTTGTATCGCTCCCAATTTTCTATTCCTGTGCTCTCCTGCCTTAAGAAATGTTTCTAAGTATTCTTACGCTGCAAAGCAGGTAGAGAAGTTTTCTTTCTCTGATCCTAAAAGAGTGTGTTTAACAAATGCTCTTATTAATAAATGAGAGTCAGAACTAGTTTCAGAACAGGTGGTCTTGAATTAGCGCCATTCGAAATAGCGAGGGAAACCCACCCGAAGCTGGGAGACGCGTTGGCTGAGACTGGATATAAGCCAAGGGAAGGGTCATTTGAACTGCACAGCTGAAACACTGTCCTTGGGGAAACCCTCGTCCTAAATCTATCCAAAGAATGATATGCTGCAATCCTGTAGTTTATCAGGGCACTGCAATACAGCCACCTCATTGTGGTTATGCATGAAAGTGTGAAAAACTGTGACAAAGTATTTGCTCTGCTACAGAACCATTTTAATTAGTGAAAATCCATTAGCTTGGAGTAGTATTTTGCTAGAGGATAGCTGATTGAGTTCTTAACCTTGCAGAGACATATGCCAAGCAACAGTTTCCTTCAAGAATAAGGAGGAATGGAACTTCTAAATGAGGAATTCTGGGCATGTAGGTGAATTTTATATAAAACATAAGATTTAATTTTGTTTTTTCTTCACAGATGCACTGCTTAATCTAAATTATCTGGTGTTAGAAAGCTGTTGTTGATGTCCTGTATTGTTAAACCAAATTATTTCTGTAGGCCTTGGCTTATTGTCTGTATCTACAACTAAAATTTAGTAGTATGGCTGACTTCCCCGCTAGCATTTCAATGAAGCAAGTTCTAACTACGGTTTCTCTGTTTTACCTCTGTACCAGCAAAACCCTTGAGCACAGTTTATCCCCAGAAAGATTTTGGCAAAATGTCCCATGATATTCCTCTATTTCGGTGAGGGATGAATTGTCCAATGGTAAATAACCTAATTGCTCAGTTAGCAAAATCTAAATCAATGGTGATGCTGTTGCAGGGTTATATTCCGTGTTCCAAGCCGTAACTCATTTTCCCTCTGAATCAGAAAGCCACTCTAAGGAATCGATTCCTTAACAGATTTTAATATTTTTATTATTTCTCTTACTTTTTTCCTATTAGCATGTTTAAAACTGTTGTGGTTAACCTGAAAACCTGAGCCAGGAGTGTGACAGTTTGTGAACAAGAGGGTTGTGCCACGCACAAAACAACCTCGTCGCTACTTGGTCCTCCAAAGGCCTCAGTGTGAACGCTGGGTCCTGTTGTGGGCACTGATTATAGAAAGTACAGACTAATTTGCTGTTTGCTCAATATGATGAAGCAATAACATGACCATTATGTTTTGGGTCATCAGTTTTTTTCTTAAGTTTAACCTCTTTCTGTCTGAATTTTTAAAAAGAAGATTGTCCCATAACCTGTTACTGTTTTGGTTTGTGTTTGGTTTTTTCTTTGTAGTTGCTGTTTGCTTGTTTTTTTTTTTTTTTTTTAAATTTTTTTTTATTTTAACGTTGGCTCAGTTAGGAAAAACTTTTCTGTCTTTTTGGATTCAGATACAGTGTATATATTCCCCCAAAAGACAGCATACATCTTACGGATAGATTAACAGCTCATGGATATTGATGCATTCCATCCAACAGGTAACCCTGAATATAGCTAAATTGCTGTATAGCAAAATAGGTCCTCGGTGATTTATCTCCAGTTTATTATTCTGTTGTCAATATAGCTCAGCAAATATAAGGACATACAACTTAAGCAAAACATTAAATATGACTTGCTGTACACAGCTGACGACAAATATCAGATCACACTGAATTTTGTCAGAGTAGATTCTGGCAAAGAAAGGATGCTGTTGCGCTCAGTGCTCTTGCAAAACTCTGAGTCACTTTGACCTATTCTTTTTTAATACTGTATATTGCTTATGATATGTGCTCCTCTGCCTGTGACATTTACTGCGGTTACTGGGGTTGCTGGGATATGCTGTTTCCACATTCACATTATGAAAAAAGTATTTTTAAAGTGAAACATGGAAACATGAGATTCGAGAACAGTAACTTTTCCTGGCCTTCTGACTCTCCAGGTGTCATGAAATAGACAGTGATTTCATGCAGCCACAATTTCTTCATTTTTATTTTTTCATTCAGGTATGGAATTTTTAAAAGTAATTATTGAACATTGATCTGTATAAGGTGTGATGTTATGGGATGTAATAGGGCAATAAAAATAAAACCCCACAATTTCGTTCATCCTGATCAACCAATACATCTGAAAAGTATAGCTGCTAAGGAAAAATATTACACATAGTATACTTAATAAACAGTAAATAGCCAATTTTAAATCAATACTCATAAAAAAAATTCAAGTTCTGTAATCAGTCTAAAAGGGTAGTATCGTTATTCGTGATTTCTGTATTCCCAATTGAGCTCTTTTTATGCCTGTGCGCTCTATTTTACGTTTACAACGTAGCTGTTACTATTTAAGATGTAGATCTTTAAGAAATGGATAGTGTTTATTATGAGAAAGTGGGAAATGTTAAGTAAAAATCTAAGTCGCCTTTTCTTTTTTCAAGCATCGGCATTTCTTGTCTTTCATAGCTTGCAAGTATTTTTCAAAAAACACCAGTGGCCCGTGTTATTGCCATGAACCACACTGTCTTTCTACAAATGTTACCTTTCCATTCTTTTAGGAAAAAAAAAAACCTACTCACGCAAATCTTGCCTGGAATGATTCACTCTCTTTCTTCTGGCCTTTTATACGAAAATAATCATATAATGGCAAAGCAAAACAAAATCCAAAAAAGCCTCTTCAAATGTAAAATACTACGAATAATAATTATTTTTAAAATCTACTGAACAAAATTTATGCGGTTGAACCTGGCTGTCAGGTTTGGCCACCGGGTTCAGGGTTGCACCAGCGCCCTTACCAGAACACTTCACAACCACCCACCTCTCACCTTCAGCACATTCTTCTCAGATTTTCCATTGCCCGTTCTAGTCCGGTCACCGTTAGTTATGTCTCCTTGGGCTTCACCCTAAACAGTTCCTTTTCCTCTTTTTTGTTTTTGGTATTCATGCTTGTGTAGAAGATAATCACAGCTCATGTTTAATTTCTGTTTAGCCAACCTGTGATGATTGACTTACAGTTTTTCCTCAAAACTCACATTTCTCATTCCAACCCCCTAATCCTTCCACTTATTTAATTAATTCCAAACTCTTGGTCATCTATGCTAGTAATGCACAGCAATCTAGATTTTTCTAGCCGAGAGGAAACAGTAACATATTTTCCTAGATAATTCCTCTGCCAGTCAGCTTTTATCAAACATCATGGAAGATCTTCAGATTCAGATCTCAGGAGAGAGTGGATAATTAGTTATGAAAGCTAGGAAAAAATACTAGGAAAGACTGATCCTCTCGGAAAATAAATCAAAGGGCCAGGAGCCATTCAAAATGGAAACATAGAAATTCACTGGCAGTTTTCACTCCTTAAGGACAGCACAAGTGCACTAGGACCTGAAGTGATAAGAGCTTGATGTTTGCCCTTCATCCTAAGGGCTAAGTAATTCTCAGAAGGGAACAAATCTGGCATCAGACGGGCCAATTACTTAATGTAGAAATGAAAGAAAAAAAAAAATCAAAGCTGTTACTCAGGATGAGATGAAGTGTCCTTTCATAAATGTTCTGATACTTGATCAGAGTTAGCCAAGTTTCAATGGACACGGTACTTCTCCAGCAGCCTCACAGACTGCTCAGTACTTTTCTAACCCAAAACAGGCTACTCAAAGGCTGTCTTGTTTTTACTGCAGTGCTACATAATGCTAGCATTATGGATTTGTTTTGTATTTTTTTCCCCTTTCTTAATTTCTCATCTGTTTTACCTCTACTAAGTAAAACGTTCTGTGCCTACTCCAGTCTCCCAAGCGAGAAAGTAGAAGTCGCATACATAATTTCTGGGTTTACTATTAACTAGCTATGACCTCAGGCAATCAGAATGTTAACATGCTATTAATTGTTTTGTTACTAATTGATGTAAAGAATAAAAAAAAATACTTATAATGTTTTAATATGTGTACATTTCACATTTCTGAGCAGATTCAACTTTTGTTTCTCTAGCTGTATGCCCGATGGTTTCTTATCTATGTGCTATTGTGAATCCAGTTCAACCCATTTTAAAGTCAATTGATGTTCCTTATGCATGGAAATTCTTTTCAGAATTACTCTAACCTGAGATAAAACCTAGCAAAATTAAATCCTAAGCAGTGACAAGGTGAGGCTGAAGTTTTGCTTTACAAGCTGTACCATTACTAATGGAGTCACAAGCTGCAGGAAGAAAGCATGGAGTTTTTAAGTCTTTAAACATCACAAGTCAGAGTCACTCTTTCTGTGCTTGCATTCACTTATATATCTGATCTGCTGTGTCTAATATCTATATACAAATGTGCGTGGCTGGCCTCTAAGAGCCTTTATGACATTTCTGGAAAGGCTTGTTTTGAATATGTAAAGCTAAACTTTCTCATCAAGCATCAGTACCTGGAGAGTGTCGTTGCAAAACTATGATTCACAGATGGTTTGTCTCTGACACGGTATCTTTAGACACACATGGGCCCATCTGATTACTAAATCCTTGCATCTGAGATTTGCTTGGTCAATCCGATCATGCAGAGGTCTGCTACCAAACACGAACACTTCCTTTGTCTTAGAAACCCAACTCTCTACCCTTCAGAAAACAAAGCCAAGGAAAACCGATGTATTGACATGTACTAGATGCGAATTCCTCTTTGCTCTCTGCCTTCATAAAATGCTGCCAGGCTTTGATGGTCTAGTTTCTCTCCAAACACCTTGTTCTTCTCTCTTCTCTCTGGTGAAACTCCACTAATGCTGTTACTGGAAATATCATTATCTTTCATTAGGCCAGCGTTTATCAAATCCTACTGCTTATAAAATGCAACTGGTTTATTGAGACTTCAGAGGTAAAGTGTCTACTTGTCTTAGGGCTATATCTGTACAGATTGTATTAATTTAGTAAGAGATGAATGGTTACATGGCTGCCTATCACGCTAAAAATGAAATTTCTTCTAATTAAGGATGTAAACTTGTTTACCACCTTTCTTTAGCACAGATGTTACTTGACGTAAGCCAACACTGTCAGAATTACTAAAATTAGTTCATTCTTAATTAAATATCCCCACAGAGACATGTCTCCACATCATAAACGAGTACTTTTTATTTTCATTGAGATTAATTTATTTCTCCATCAAAAATTATCTTCTGCCAGGAAATACAGCCACTTTCACTTAGTTGAAAGCCTTGAGGCTGAGTTCCCACTTTCAGTTGTGGTTTGTTGTTGAGTCTAAATTTTAAAGATCCCACTTTGCTTTAAGATACTCACAACTCAAGGAAAAAAAGTGTTGTGAAAACATGAAGCTTATTCTATAATTAAGTTTGCTTGCCTAAACTGTTGCCTTATTCTAATTTCATTTAATTTACTTTGGTGTATATTAAACAAAATGTATTTCTCCTCACTTTCAGGTGATAAGATGTAGAGATAACTTTTTATTGTTTATCTGCAGCAATCACATATTTCTGTATCTCTATCAATCTCTAGCTATGGTGGCACGGCTCAGGGAGAGAACTGCATCTCTGAAATACAACAGTTGGCTATTTTAGGGCTGCTTTTTTCTGCTAATCAGCTGGCATTTATATTGTTCTTTACTCAAACCCCCCTGATGTTAATTGAAATCTTCCTGTTGCTTTTTAATGGACTTCGGATTTGTATTTTATGATATACTTAAAAATAACACTGAAGTAGTTTTACTTCAAAATATGAGAAACGATATGACGGGAATTAGAGGAAAAAACACCACAAAATCAGAATCAACCTGCCTATTTGCTAGTATATGTTCTTGTTGGGGGACATTTCATTGATATTTAGAAGCTCCTTTGAAGTGTGTTGTCATTTGTAGTGAAATGCGTTCTCCACTGTTGCAACAGAGCGAAAGGGTCCTGAGTATACCAATACATGGTTAATGTTAAATAACAGCATCCTGACTTTACCGAGTTCATTTTATGATTGAAGGGATTCTGTTAACATCTTTGATAAAAATCCACAAAAATACGACTGCATACTTCAATGAAAATTATCTTGGTGACAGCTTACATCAGTTAAGAAGTCATATTTTTGGGTTGTTAACATCCTTCTATTTTCTTAAGGAAAGTAAAGTTGTCAAAGTCTCTTGACTAAAACTTGCAGAAACTTACAGTGTTTTGCCGAGCCCGTGCTGCCAGAAAGCTCAGTGTTGTGCACTGTAAAACAGGTGGGTCATAATTACTTTGATAGAACCTTTTTTTGCCGTTATTTAAATATAAATAACTCTTGTATCATTCCAAATATTTGTTAAATCTGAATTTTGAAAGAAAGAGGATAAAACAATTTAGCTAATGGTATAAAAATGTAAAGGTTACAATGCTGATTGATTACAAGTTAATCTCTTCCATCATTTTCACTGACTTCTATAGGAATTTTCCAGTTACTACCACAATTTTATTTTCTCTATCTGGAAGCTGACTTTACAACTGGATGACCATTTTCAGAAATGCTTGTTTTATACCGATTTATTTTAACCCATTATATTACCCCCCGATAATTATAAAAGAAAAGCATATGTAATCAGCAATGTTAGATTTGCAACTGTCAGCTTTCCATTAATTTCCATGCAGAAATTAAAACCTATTAATTTATGGATTCACAATTACAAGTATACTTTAATTCTTTTCCATATTTGATGTATTAAATGGAATTTCTGTCAAAATTTTGACTTCTCTTCAATACGGAAGAAACGGTAACATATTTCTAGAGCATAAATTCAAAGATAGAGCCTTTGAATACAAGATACAGGATTCCAGGATCACAGATAGCAAATGTAAAAGTTGGAAAATATTTATAGACTACGAAATGTATGAGTAGAAAACTATTATCATAAGTGATGAAATTATTGACTCCCAAAACTTCATTAGTTTGTCCCCTTTCACATTTGCAAATGCAAAAGGTTTCTACGTTAAAAAGACACTTTTGTTTTTATTTTTAGATGCAGCTGTGTTCTGCTTCCTGACACTTTTGATAATCAGGAGCAACTAATATTAATCTGACCCTGATATTGTAACAGAACCGGAGACTGGAAAAGCACGCATGTTTTGCAAACAGCCGCATTAATTACAGGTTATTAAACAGAAAGGAAGAATTTCACTCAGTCACAGCTTTGATTGTCCTATCAGTATTTGCTCACAAGAAACAAGGGACCACATCTTTGATTTCTTTGGTGAGTTATCACTTTTAAATGTCTTTTTTATTCTTGTATGGATTGGAATAGATGCATCTGAAATTGAAAGCATCGCATTTCATCCTAATTGCCTGAAAGAAATACTTGCTGGGGCCCAGCACGGCATATCGGAAGATGACACTCAGCGGTGAGTCAGGTGCAAGGGTTGCGTTCATGTTTCTGGGGAGATGATTGCTTCAGCCTCTTCTATCTATTTATTTATGTAGATAGTAAACCCTTCAGGAGCAGGGTCAGTCCCGTGACTGTTCATGCCACCCTGGCTATGCCCTGGCTGTGAAGTAAGACCATTGCAAGGCTGACAAGCTTTGTCCTGTTACCCGCATCACTCCCCTACCTCCTCCCCCAAACCCTTCAGCTTCTCTCCAGTAGCAATCAGTAATGAACTTTAGATGGAGTATTACATAGGCTGCAATATGTAGACTACTTCACATGCAAGTCGGTGTGGGGCATGATCGTAGCTCTCGTGGAGTCCTACAGGCCTTTTATGACCTTCAGCCGTACCTTCTGTGGGGCTGAGGCTGCTAAAACCTCCTGTGAAAGTGCTGCAGGCCACCGAACCTGCCTAGCACTAAATCGTCAGATTTTCCCTCCACCTTTCTGCCAAAGTTAAGGGGCCACAAAAATGGTTTAGAATTCCCCCTTTTAAAGAAAAATAAATAAAATCGTAAAATAGTATTTTAAATGTGATTTGCCTCTCTTCTTAATTAACTTCTTAATTAGAAGTCTCCTGGATTAGTAACTAATTTGATGAGTTACCTTTATCAATAACTAATTTGATGAGTTACCTTTATCAATAACATCACCCTTTACCATATTCCTTAAATGAAAAGCTGTTCCATTTAACAGAATTTCACCCTTCTTTAGAGCCGCGGGTAAATGCAACACATAGACCACACATCCCAAACAAAGGTATTCAGAATCGCATGATTAAAAAGAGAAATTAAGAATGCCTCTTTAAAACCACTGATCATAGCATCATAGAATCGTTTTGGTTGGAAGAGACCTGTAAGATCATCGAGTCCAACCGTTAACCGAGCACTGCCAAGTTACCACTAAACCATGTCCCTCAGCACCACATCTACACGTCTTTTAAATGCTTCCAGGGACAAAGACTCACCTGCTTCCCTGGGCAGCCTGTCTCAATGCTTGACAACCCTTTCTGTGAAAAAATTTTTCCTAATATCCAATCTAAACCTCCCCTGGAGCAACTTGAGGATGTTTCCTCTTATCCTGTCACTTGTTACTTGGGAGAAGAGACCGACCCCCACCTCACTACAACCTCCTTTCAGGTAGTTGGAGAGAGCCATAAGCTCTCCCCTCAGCCTCCTTTTCTCCAGGCTGAACAAGCCCCGTTCCCTCAGCCGCTGCTCATAAGACTTGTTCTCCGGACTCCTCACCAGCATCATAACTAGTGCATTTATATTTTTCTGTTTTAATTCTGCAACTATTTCTAGAAATTTTGAGAGAATATGAATTTTTTTGTTTGTGAAACTGATAAGGTCAAAAGAGATAGTTCTGTACCTGTCAGCTAGACCAGAACCTAAGTGGTGAGGCAAGATGGCATGACTATTGGAACTTGTAATGAACTCGGTGATTATTGATTTTAAGTACGTTGTTTCTTTGAAGTCACTGTGGAAATTCTGTTAGCGACCAATAGAACAATATGACCCTTTAGTTTCAAAATATCCTTTAGAAGTGTTTAATCTATCAAAACTTCACATATTAAATCCTAAACATGTGTACAAGCAAAGAAACCAAATAAATAAAACCACATAATTTGAAGACATACAGCAGGCATACGCTTAATGAGATTTATTTGTGTAGTGGGTTTATTTTGGCCATTATGTCACATGGCATAAATATAATAGGTTAGGCCAATTCGAAGGAAATGATTTCTTTATTTAATTTGACCTGAGCAGAATTATTGGAAGGGATACTTGATGAAAGGTTTCTTCTGACTTGGTTTTCCAGTGTCTCCATTCTGGAGAACGGAAGAAGAGAAAAGGAGTTAATATGGCCTAGCATTTAGTATCACTTGGTAGATTGTTTGTTCTTATGTGTCAGAATATTAGAGAGGCAAGGCATAAGAGAGAACATTTTGTCCTACACATTTAAAATGAACAAAAAATATTATACTGTTATTTTTATGGGTAGAACAGTACTTCCAGTCTTGATTAAGCCCACTCACTACAAATTACCCCAGCCTGAACAGGCAAGATTCATGTCAGTAGTGGTGTTATGTGCCTTCTCTGGCCATTTAAAGATTTGGGTCTATGGTAGCACAAAAAATGGATACTTTATATAATCGTAAAGGAGACAACCCTTGATTCTGAAATGTCAGATTGAACTTTAAAAAATGTATTTCTGTCTATTAAATCTACTATTGACTAAAGCCATCCAAATGGGTACAGAATTACAACATGAAGCTTCCCAGAAATTCTTGGAGGGAATACTTGCAAATTTGTGGGTTTATAGGCAGAACATCCTCAGATTATTTTGTAGTGAATATTTAAAAAGTAGTAAAAAGAGGTTTCAGTGACACACCTGCTCTATAATGACCTTGCTATTATTCTGTTCCTCTTCCCTCATTTCTAAGGGGAATACTTGTACAAAGTAGTGCATAAAACTATATATAAGAATGAAGCAAACTACACACAGAAGGATCTTAACCATCTCTTATGTATGTTTTATAGTGACATAATAGAAAAAAAAGGTATCAAGAAAGTACCAGAAACACAAGATTCACAAATGAAGAAAGAAGGGGAATTACTGTCCTCCAGTTCTTTCTGTTATAACCAAGTTAGGCACTGTTTGTAGTAATCAAATCACTTTAGAGTGACAGTATGTGATTAAGATGAAAGTGTATCTCTAAGTAGCAACAAATGCAAATCAATAAACTGATGCAATGAAAGGTTTCAGTAGCCACTTCTAATATTTAGCATTTGTTGGCATGATCTGTTAGTGAATCATTTAAACAATAAGCAGCATCTTCATTGTTATATTTATGCAAACATTGCTAAGAACAAATGTGAGAGAGTAAAGAATCTTTTGTTGTTGTTGTCATCATATTGTGTATCCTGGTGTATTGCAAATATTCTGGCTTAGACTGGAAACTTCTGGGTTTAGTCATTTTTTTCCACTTGAAGTTTTGTCTGCGTGCTTGATAGCTGGAAGATCGATGCTTGAGCTCTCTCCTCCTCTGCTGACACCGTTTAGCCATGATGACTAGTTCAAATTCATCTGTTTCAGAAGTTTAGCTGATATTTCTCCTCATCAAGGAATCGCTTTGCAGGTCTGCTGATATTTCAGAAACAATTTGTTTATTTGGTACCAATAGTCCCATCAGCCATCTGATGGCCAAATTCCTTGGCTAAAATACTGCCTCTGAATGGACTTCTTGCACTCTTCTTGTGACAGTATCAAGACCTACATTCAAAAAGAAAATCTGAATTTGCTCTTCCTAGTGGAAAGAACTACAATGCAAATACAGATGTCACAAACTATAGCAAACCTCGTGCCCCCCCTTCAAACTTCAGCAGGGAAACGGAATATTTCCCCCTTGTTATGTCTACAGCAACTTTTACATCATTTGCCAGGAGGTATGTCTCATTATCAAGAAGCAAAGAATTGCACTTCCTTGTTGATATGTATGTTTAGAAAACAAAACACCATTATCCGCAGCTGTACTTCCAGTAAGAGCAAACAGTCCCTTTTTTAGATGTCAGCAGGTGGAAACCTCAGCAGAAGGATGCATGTTTGTTGTTATGATTCCTGATGACCTTTCTGGTTTTCATTCCACTCTGATAGTGAATGCTTACTGGCATGTTGGTGTTTTTAACCTCCTGAATTGATTTGGGGCTTGTTACAAAACACCATTAATTTATATTTAACTACCTAGGAATTTCCTCCTCTAACTGCATTGGCCAGTGTCCCAATTCAGGCAGTATTTACGCCAGAATTTGTGACTGCATTACAAACTACTTCATGGTGAGGCATGAAGGTCAGAGTGGCAGTAATCTGAATGACAAAGCCATGGATGAGCTGTTCAGCACATTCTGCTGAACCATACTTTTTTTTAATCGGAGGAGTGTTTTAACATATTTTAAAATGAGTATTTTGAATATGCCAGGGATACTGGGAGTATGTATTTTATCCACCCTCCTCAAGAATCATGCAAACCCAGGATCCAGAGACCAGATTTTGAGGAGACATATTGCAACTTACATTACTGACTTCATGTTACCTACACTGTCTAACTGCACACCTATATGATCATGCATGTGTTCTTATAACATATCTGTTTTCTAGCTTGAACAGAAACTTATAGTTTTGTCTTAATGCTGTCAAGCCAGGACCTAAATCAGAAATGATACCTGATTTTGAAAGGGGGCATAACAGCTCCATAACGCTTTTAAGAAAGTCTTATTTGTGAAATTTATATGAGCCTTCGAATGCTTAAGAATAGGTGACATCCTTTATTGTGCACTTATTGCCATTTCACTGTGTCCATCACAACCTTCCACATTACCGACCTCATTTTCTGCCTACATTTTCCAGGCATGAGGTGTAATTAATTTCTAAAGCAAAACCAGCCTTGATCAGCCTTAACTGTTTCATGAAAGATACTGCGAATTGTCCTTCACTTATGTGATTTAAAATCACAGACTCTTTGAAAATCCGTTGTAAAACCAAGATAAAACCTCCAGACATGTAAATTATTCCTCATTTTCTAATAATGAGAATACTAAATAGTGCCACTAAATATACAAGAAGAATTAGTAATGCTGGTGTTCTTGAGGAGTGACTCAGACTTTCAAGACTGTAATTTTTCACCCCCACGTTTCGGCTGTCTGTCTATTGCTAGCTTCAGAAGAGAGCAAGACTCTTCAGCAAGAGTCTTCCTTTTGCCCAACTCACCTCTCAGTATTGTTTATTGGGCTATTGAAACTCATAATTTGCATTCATTTCATTTTTTTTTCTCAGCCATACTAGATTTAGAATGGTGTGTATGAATGAAAAAATACACAGTATTTTGTAGAGGCCACCTACTCTAAACCTCCTTTCTTACCTTCATCTGAATATCTGATTTTTTATTTGAATACCTCATTCATCTTGTAAAGTTAGAATCATAGAAAATCATGGAATGTGTTGGGCTGGAAGGGACCCTTAAAGGTCACCTAGTCCAACCCCCCTGCAGTAAGCAGGGACATCTTCAACTAGATCAGGTTGCTCAGAGCCTCATCAGGCCTGGCCTTGAATGTCTCCAGGGATGGGGCCTCCACCACCTCCCTGGGCAACCTGTTCCAGTGTCTCACCACCCTCATTGTAAAGAACTTCTTCCTAATGTCTAATCTAAACCTGCCCTGCTCTAGTTTAAAACCATCGCCCCTCGTCCTATGGCTACATGCCCTTGCAAACAGCCCCTCCCAGCTTTCTTATAGGCCCCCTTCAGGTACTGGAAGGCCACTATATGGTCTCCCCGGAGCCTCCTCTTCTCCAGGCTGAACAACCCCAACTCTCTCAGCCTGTCTTCACAGGAGAGGTGCTCCAGCCCTTGGATCATCTTCGTGGCCCTCTTCTGGACCCGCCCCAACAGGTCCATGTCCTTCTTGGATCTTTGGCAGAAGTTGCTCCGTGGGGGTGGCAGGGATTGTACTAATTCCAGAGGAGAAGGAAGTCCTGAAGGTTCTGCTAATTTAGAAGAAATGGAAGACAGTAACTCTAACCTTTCATGGCAATGAGTGCTGTAGGACTTGCTGTCAATGTCTGTGGCCTCGGAAGACTTTCTTTGTCTCAAACGATTACAGGCCGAACAATGTGGCATTTAATTGAAGGATTTTCACTGACAGTTTTATTTGACTGAGGTGTCCCAAGTCTGATCCTATTTAATTAATTTCCATCTATAGTTATTTTGATGTACTGCTTTTGTCTCCTAAAACATAAAGACTTTTATATCACTGATATTTCATTAAATGTGATTAGTTGGAAAGATGACATTTACTGTTGTCACGTGCAAAGAAAAAAAAAGTTTCCCAATGTTTTGCAGCAAGAACTGTGAATAATGTAATGAAAGTATATAGTAACTGTCATTGCAGGCTGCACAAGAAATTTAAGAGAACATGAGAAAAGAGGAAGAGATATTGTTGTTATTTGCATTCTACCATCTTTGATGGTGCTACTGAAATGTCTACCTGTTTATTTACAGCAAAGTTGTCTGGAGCTGGTCTTTAGTGAAAAATTAGTGCAAAATTGAGTATGCTTCTGGATCACCTCATTCCACAGAAGCCGCTATTTCAGTTATTCTCATATCAGGAGCACACAATGAGTACAGGGCTGGGCTGCAGACGCATCAGCCCTGCTTATGGCCATGCTGAAGATGCAGTTACACTGCAGTACAAAATTAGGATGTGGCACTTTGTGTTCTTCAAGCTGTACCAGTGTGGCAGCACTCTTCTATGCCCGTTGTCTGAGAAGGGAGATGGAAGTTTATATATTTACTTTCCTAACACTATTTGTTGCTCTCCTATCCCCATCTCTACAGCAATTGAACCGTCACTTTCCCTCCCTTTCGTTTTCCTTCCTCCCTCTAACCACGTTTTTACAAGCACACTGAAACATCTGTCCTGAGGTTTTTCTGTTCTTCTCTTTGGCTTGATCTACCTGATAATGGCGTTTTAGCTTCTACCCCCCCAGACTGCAGGGTCTTGAAGTACCAACTTCATTGCTTCTTTTCATACGGATTTACCCCCCAGTTCAGGAGAGATGGGTGAAGAAATACAGCTAGGAAAGAAGGGCACGGTGCAAGCTGTTTGTAGTTTGAGATCTCCATCTCCATTTATTTCTGGGCAGGGAAACATAAAATAAACTCTTTTCCTCTGAACTTTAATGGGCAATAATGTATTTTGAGATTTTTTTTATATTTTATTGCTGTCTTAAAAAAAAGTTATTCTGGGAATTTATAGGTCCCAATAAGACCAAATTGACCACTTTTGCTCGTTGTATGAAAAGATGCCAAAATCTGACAAGCGTTTTCAGGAAGAAGGCCATTGCATGGTGCTTTTAACTGTTTATGTATGTGATTCTAGACACTATTTGAAAGAACAGATTCTGCTGGCTTGTATTACCTCACTGGCAGGTTAGGGAGAGGCAAATTGTATCCTTAGTATTCAAGATATAAAGGTAAGCAAAAACTGTAACATGCTTGAGAATTTTAATTTTTAAATTTTGAATTTTTAGCCTTGTGGAGCTAGGAGTATTACAACTCACGGCTGTGTCTCAGTGGAAAACAAATACAGGTTCTCCATGACTTACCCATGACAAATTCTGTATTATTTTATAGTTTGATTTTATATTTTGACCTTGATTTTATATTTTGGTTTATTTCTGTAGAAAGAGTTTTTAATAAAAAATCCCATTCAGGCCTGCTTGGCAGTCCTGGACATTGACGGATGAGAGAACTTAAAAGTTATCTATAACTTCAAGTTGTAACAGCCTGAGCACGTGATGGCAAATGAAGAACCTTTGGATCTCCAGCCTTATCCATAGTACCGTTAACTCCCTATCTGGCTGTGTCCCCGTCGTATTGCTCCGGTGGAGCAACGGTCCAAGAGGCACCGTTAGCTCCATATGATCTGGTAGGTGCAAGGGACATGTGTCCGGTGATGTGCACAGCTGCATCCCGTGGGGGCTACCGCTTCCTGAGCTCCCTGTGCGCTGGTGAAGGGGGTGGTTGGGCAGAAGCACATGGAAAATGAAGGGACGAGGCCGTGGCTGAGGACAGACCTGGTCTCTTGGTTGTCCCATGAGCTGCTGCTGCCGTGGCCGCAGCACCGTGAGCAGCATCCTGCCTGGCTGGGGTGGCCTCGTCGCCTGGCGCCGTGATGTGACAAGGCAGCCTGTCCCTCCCTGCCGGGGACACCGGCAGGGCAAGGCAGGCGGCTCCGCGCCGGTGTGCGAGGGACGGGCCCCTCCACCTCTCTCGCTCCCCGGCACGCAGCCGGGCGCCCCGCATTGCCCCGCAGCCCCCTCCAGAAGGGCTCGGTGTGTGTCTGTGGGCAGGTGCCGCCTCCCCGGGCTCACCCGGAGCCACCCGCTCAGCGCGGGGGTGGGTGGGGGGCAGCAGCAACCCCCCGCGGCGGGAGACGGGACCGGGCAGCGCGACCGCCCCGTCGCCGGAGGGT